>CM019072.1:84430290-84802682 GCA_009667805.1 Leptobrachium leishanense | reverse complement strand
TAAACGCTCCAGGTATGGAGTGAAGGTGTATAAGCTCTGTGACAGCGAGAGTGGGTATACTCAGGCCTTCCGGGTGTACGAGGGAAAGGATAGTAGCCTTGACCCTCCAGGTTGACTAGAACACATGGGAACCAGTGGCAAGATTGTGTGGGACCTAGTTTTTCCCCTGATGAACAAAGGGTACCACTTGTATGTTGATAATTTTTATACAAGTGTCCCTTTGTTCAAGCTGCTGTATTGTTTTGATACAGTAGCATGCGGTACTGTTCGCAAGAACCGCATAGGTTTCCCAGCACAGCTTGTCCGCACCCGGTTAAAAAGGGGGGAGACCTCAACTCTGCGCCAAGAGGAGCTGTTGGCGGTCAAGTACAGAGACAAGAAGGATGTATACCTTCTATCCACCATCCACTCTGAGAGGTCTGTGGAGGTCTCTGTACATGGCAGAGCTGAGCGCATCAGGAAGCCAGTGTGCATCAAAGCCTATTACCGGCATATGGGTGTGGTTGATCTGGCAGATCAGCTGCTCCAGCCCTACCAGACTATGCCTGGTACAAAATGGTTGCATTTTACCTGATGCAAATTGCAACCCAAAATGCCCTTTTGCTCTGCAAAAAGGCAAACCCCGGAGTGACGCTGTCCTTTTTACAGTTTCAGCTCCAGGTAATTTCGGGGCTTTTGTACCAGGATGCACCTGCTCCCCGGACGGTGATGGGGGACAGAGTTGGCTACACAATTTATTTTTAAAATCCCCCCTACAGAGGACAAACAGAAACCCCAAAAAGGATGCAGGGTGTGTTTCAAGAGGGGGCAGAGGAGAGACGCAATCTTTTACTGCCCAGAATGCCCTGGACAACCCGGTCTGTGTCTTGGGGAATGTTTCAAGGTGTATCACACTGTGCGTGATCTGTGATTTTTTCTTACAGCCTAGTTAGTTAGTTCAGTTTAGTTTTTTTTTTTCTTTTACTGCACCAGACTTTTACATTTTATTCCTACATTTTTATGTTCTACAATTGGTGCTGTAGTTTGCCAAAATCTTGGCACACCTATGCATGGGGGGCATGGGTGTACTCAGGAGACCTTGCAGAAAACAACCTGCAGAGTTTTCATGCAGTAACCGACAACAGTGTCTCCTAAATCACAGTCCAAATCTAATGTGGGCGTAAAAATCTGAAAATCGAAATATTACCGACACACACCTTCTCAAATGTTTTGGGCTAAAACCGTTGCATCCATGGCATCAAAGCACTCCATATGCAATACCTTGGGGTGTCAACATTTCAAATATAAACAATTTTCTGGCAATAATTCAAACTGGGGTATGCGGTAGACATAGGCGACTCTACAGGGGGGCAAGGGGGGGGCAATTGCCCCCCTAGGTTATTCCTTGCCCCCCCATGTGCCCCACCCACCAAAAATCAGCATCCAGCTTCCCACACTTCTTCGGACCAACGTATCTCCGTAGCTATGCATCGTATATGGATGAACTAGGTGTCATTTGCAAGGGCAGATTCTGGCCTTTCCAATGATACCCCACATGACCATATTCAGTGTGAAGTAAAAGTCATAAAGCATCAAATACAAACGTGCACTTAAACGTAAGCATTTTCACAGGGTTGAAATGGCTCAGAGGTGAAATGGTTAATGTTCAGACTATACATTACATTGTGTATTATGTTAGTTTTTGCCTTGGTTTAGTTGGGCAGGCTTCATCCCTCACAGTATACATTTGTTTTTCCTTGATTAATGGCATTTTAGGGGTTAATGAGTTGGCTACATGCCTCAGTGTATTCATTTCATGTTTTCCCTTGATGAATGGCATTTTAGGGGTTAAGGGGTAGCTAAATGCCACATTGTTTATTATTTTTATTGCATTTCTCTGGGTTTAAGGCATTTTAGGGGTTATTATGGAAGTTAGAATCTAAAGGGTCTAATGATCTGTAGATCCTCTGCTTTCCGTCACATTTCTGGGAATTTATTTTGCAGAAAATAAGGTGAATTCCCTATTCAGCGAATGGTCACTGTAATTTGCTAAAGGTGGAGTCACTGAAGCCGTTATCAGACATTCAGCGGAAACTGCCAAATTGCGTCAAATAAAATATTGAATTTAAGTATCAGGTTAGTACAACAAAAAGGCATCATTGCATCACATTACTCTGGGGTTTTGTAATCTTATTTATATATATACTTATTTAGGGCACTATTACCTGGTGTGAGCTAACCCTTGCGTCGGCGTGATTTTGAGTTAGCACCAGGTTAATTCAGTCTAGCGCCTGACCAACAGATCGTTTGCCTTCCGCTACAAATGGGAAAAATCATTTAGCGCGTTGCTATTAGCGATTTGTACCGCGAGCTTACTGTACTTTCTGCATCCTATACTTAACACGGGGAGTGCTAGATATCTTTACAGATCACTTGGTGCCAGCACTAAATTTTTTGAGGTGCACTAATTGCAACATTTTAACCTACTGCTCAGCCCTGGTGCTAACTGAAAGGAATGCAACACAGGTGTTCTCTTGGCCCCATACACCATAGTAATGGATTTGGTCAGCAATGTCGCTGCTGTTGCAATCGGCTCTATTATAAATGTATCCTTTATCCACATATATCCTAATTCTAATATATTGCCTAATTTTAAACATTTTATGCTGGGGCTATTCATAGTATGTAAGCAGTTGATTATTAGGGTGACTGTGTGGACCATGTTTAAAGGAACACATGGATAAGTCTTGCCCTGAAACATGTATGTTTATTATGCTGTAGCAGGAAATTTTTATCGCTCACCTGGCCTTCCTTTTGGATCTATTAAATGCAGTGTAATGATTCTACATGCTGCTAGGAGGCATTTATCATGCAATGCCCATCAGCCTTAATATATGTGTGCATCAAAACATGGATGATACGGCCACCTTGGAGGATTTTAATAATGCAGGGGTGAGAGGTTATTCACTGGATGTGTTCATATTCAAGCTTGTGAGGGCGGGGGATAGGTATGGAAAAGAGAAAACGTTCTATCCTGTACACAACCGCATTAGCGCTGGGTCTCAACTTGGGTCTTAGAGTTTCCCTAGCGTGGTTTTAGCGTAGTTTTAGCGACTCACACTAAATTTTTCCTTTAGTGATGGTGTTTTAGTTCACAGCAGGTGATCGGGCCCTTACTTTTATTCAGTGGTATGATTTAGTGGTGAAAATTATTAGTGCCCCCCCAGTTTTGACTGCGGTATCTTCTGTGCCCCCCTAAATATTGTTCCTAGAGTCGCCACTGGCGGTAGATCCAAAACCAAAGATAGTGGTGTGCTCTCCTCCTGTTCTGTTGTATATATGTTATATATGTATACACAGGTTACAGGTCTAGAGACAGAACTAAAGCAGAGAATAATATATATGGATAAGGAATAAGGAAGGAGAGATTGTATATATGTATACACAGGTTACAGGTCTAGAGACAGAAATAAAGCAGAGAATAATATATATGGATAAGGAAGAAGGAATGAGAGATTGTATATACAGGTTACAGGTCTAGAGACAGAACTAAAGCAGAGAATAATATACAGTTGTGTTCAAAATTATTCAACCCCCACTGAAATTGAGTGTTTTGGCCAGTTTGACATTGATTTTGATCATTCAGTCATCTTGCTTACAATTAAATCAAAGAGGCACGTGTAGGTCAGACACAAATATAACATAACATTTATAATGAAATAGCCACAAATGTCTTTTCTGTGCTCACATCATATCAGTTTTGTTCAACCCCCAAGTGACATTCAATCTTAGTACTTAGTACAACATCCTTTTACAGTTATAACAGCTTTTAAACGTGAAGCATAGCTTGACACAAGTGTCTTGTGGCGATCTACGGGTATCTTCGCCCATTCGTCATGGGCAAAAGCCTCCAGTTCAGTCACATTCTTAGGCTTGCGCACTGCAACTGCTTTCTTTAAGTCCCACCAGAGGTTCTCAATCGGATTTAAGTCTGGTGACTGCGATGGCCACTCCAAAATGTTCCAGCCTTTAATCTGCAACCATGCTCTAGTGGACTTGGAGGTATGCTTGGGATCATTGTCCTGTTGAAAGGTCCAACGTCTCCCAAGCCTCAGGTTTGTGACGGACTGCATCACATTGTCATCCAATATCTCCTGGTACTGAAGAGAATTCATGGTACCTTGCACACGCTGAAGCTTCCCTGTACCTGCAGAAGCAAAACAGCCCCAAAGCATGATTGACCCCCCGCCATGCTTCACAGTAGGCAAGGTGTTCTTTTCTTCATAGGCCTCCTCCAAACATAGCGTTGATCCATGGGCCCAAACAGTTCTAATTTTGTTTCATCAGTCCACAGAACACTATCCCAAAACTTCTGTGGTTTGTCCACATGACTTTTGGCATACTGCAGTCGACTCTTCTTATTCTTTGGAGACAGCAAGGGGGTGCGCCTGGGAGTTCTGGCATGGAGGCCTTCATTACGCAGTGTGCGCCGTATTGTCTGAGCTGAAACTTCAGTACCCACATCTGACAAATCTTTTCTCAGTTCCTCAGCAGTCACACGGGGACTTTTCTCCACTCTACGCTTCAGGTAGCGCACAGCAGTCGAAGTCAGCATCTTTTTCTGCCACAACCAGGTAGCGTTTCAACAGTGCCCTTTGCCTTGAATTTGCGAATGATGCTTCCTATGGTCTCTCTTGGTATGTTTAACATCTTTGCAATCTTCTTATAGCCATTGCCCTTCCTGTGAAGAGTAATCACCTCTTCTCTTGTCTTCCTTGACCATTCTCTTGACTTCACCATGTTTGTAACCACACCAGTAAATGTCTAGAAGGAGCTGAGTATCACAGTCTTTTTAAAGCTGCCTAATTGGTGCTTATTATGCTTTATTGCTGCTCCGTGACATCCACAGGTGTTTTCAATACCTGATTGAAAACACTTGAATGAACCTCTGTTCTTCAGAGTGGTAGTCTTTAAGGGGTTGAATAATTGTGTCAATGAAGAATTCACAAAAGAAACGTTTACTATGTATTACAAAACCAATTGATGTCATTTTAGTTGCATATGGTTCTTTAAAAAGTCCTTGTAGGATTTCATTCTGAATACAATTACAAATGTACACTAAATTCCCTAAAACCCTTTACAGCATTGGGGGTTGAATAATTTTGAACACAACTGTATATGGATAAGGAAGAAGGAAGGAGAGATTGCATATATAGGTTACAGGTCTAGAGACAGAACTAAAGCAGAGAATAATATATATGGATAACAAACATTAAACTATACATAAAGAGGGATAAACAGACTAAAGCAGAACAGACTAAATATAGGGAGAAACTGCAGATAATAACAAATGGGAAAACAGAAACAGAGAATACTTAAGTTATATATATATGAATATATTTGAGTACTAGAGATGTGTGTGACGGAATGGGGTGTTATCCGTCTGCGGGTGTGCTCCAATCTGACCCCCTCTTGATGGCGTCAGGCCCGACTACCGAGTGTCACAGCACTCGGCGTCTCGAGCGGCCTGAGATGACCCTGGCGTTACTTGGCGAGATGGTGCTGCCGAATTAAGTTGACCCGTTCTGCGTAGTGGGGAGCTAGGAGACCGCAGAGTGTCTCCTGCACTGTGATTTTAGCTATGAAATGACGACACCAAACGGGGCTGTATGCTTCAAGTCAAACGTAGTTGAACTGACTTTTGACTCAAATGGGACACGCATTTAAACATCTCACACACAAAGGAGACATGCCCAGGCTTGAATGGGAACTCAATTTGCATACAATGGCATGCTTGCATCATCAGATTACACACACACCCAGAGCTAATGTACACAGAAATTAGAATACAATTGAATTTCAGCACAGCCTTTCACTCCTAGCAACCAAGGGGAAATATAATACCTTTAAATGCATCACACAATTACACATCTGAATCCACACTCATCTTGTTCGTCCGTCGAGTCGACGAGGACCATCTAGTCATCCATTTAGTGAATAGGGTGGGTCACGGTGAGTGCGTAGATGGCTTACCAAGCCAATTCGCGCTCGAAATAGTCTCTGGCAATGTGGACAGTGAATAGCCGCAGAAGATAGTAGTATATCACTACCTTTCCTGGCCAGCCTTTTTTGCTCAGCTGCCGCTGCTCTGCTGGTCTCATAGGATTGAGCTCCGTTCTTAATAGCTGATCTCCACTTGATTTTGTCCTGAGCAGCAAGCTCCCAGTTAATGGGGTTAATATTGAAGGCCTTTAGAGCTGCTTTCAGTGTGTCTTTGTAGCGCTTTTTTTTACCTCCTTGGGAGCGCTTGCCTTGTATAAGTTCGCCAAATAACAACATCTTTGGAAGTCGATTGTCTTTCATACGAGCTACGTGTCCTGCCCATCGTAATTGAGACTGCGCCAGGATGGTGAAGATGCTGGGTAGGTCCGCTCTAGCAAGGACCTCGGTATCAGGCACTTTGTCTTGCCACTTAATACCAAGAAGTTTTCTAAGAGATGTTGTGTGAAAATGATTTAATTTCTTGGCGTGACGCTGGTAGATTGTCCACGTTTCACATCCATGGAGCAACGTCGAAAGGACTGCTGCGCGATACACCTTGATCTTGGTTTTTTGTCTGATACCTCTCCTGTTCCACACATTTTTGCGGAGTCTTCCAAATGCTGCGTTTGCTTTTGCGAGTCTAGCAATCAACTCGTCGTCCATGACGACAGATCTAGAAAGGATGCTGCCCAAGTACGTGAATTTGTCCACCACGTTTAGACGCTGCCCACTGATGGTGATGCTGGGTTCAGCGAAGGCTTCCTGGGAGCTGGCTGATACATCACTTCAGTTCTTCTGTTGATAGTGAGACCAAAGTTATTGCAGGCATCAGCAAAAATGTCAACGCTGTGTTGCATATCGCCTTCCGAAGCAGCGTTGAGGGCACAGTCGTCTGCGAACAGAAGCTCATTTATGATGTTATGTTTGACCTTGGTTTTCGCTTGAAGCCTTCTGAGATTAAAGACTGATCCATCAGTACGAAATTGAATTGGCAAGCCCGTGGTGGAATCCTTGAACGCATCAGACAACATTGCAGAATACATGATGCTGAAGAGTGTGGGAGCCAGGACATAGCCCTGCTTCACTCCATTTGTAACAGGAAATGTTGGGGAAGATTGACCGTTTTCCTGGACTCGAGCCAACATGCCATCATGTAGCTGCCGGGTGATAGCGGTAAACTTGTCTGGACATCCATACTTCTTCATGATTTTCCACAGGCCATCTCTGCTGACCGTGTCAAAAGCTTTATTTAGGTCAATGAATGTGGAATATAGATCCGAGTTTTGTTCCTGACATTTCTCTTGAAGCTGTCTGGCAGCAAACACCATGTCAATAGTCCCACGTGGTTTGCGGAAGCCACATTGACTCTTGGGAAGGAGACCTTGCTCTAGATGTACATTCAGGCGATTCAGCAGGGCTCGAGCCAAGATCTTGCCTGCAATGGATAGCAGTGAGATTCCATGGTGGTTGTCACAGGCCTGGCGATTTCTTTTTCGTTTGTACAGATGGATAATGGAAGCATCTTTAAGGTCCTGTGGTACAGTTTCTGTCTGCCAGATGATCTGGATTAGACAGAGCAACTTATCCGTCAGCAAAGGTCCACCCTCTTTATAGATTTCAGCAGGAATCATGTCGGAACCAGGTGCTTTGCCACTGGACAGCTGGCGGATGGCTGTTTGTATCTCGTCCAGAGTTGGAACAGCGTCCAGTGACTTGTTCGCTGGGACCTGGGGTAGTCTTTCGATGGCTTCATCATTTATGACAGAAGGCGTATTCAGCACACTAGCAAAGTGTTCCGCCCATCTTTCCAAGATTTGCTCCTTTTCTGTGATGAGTGTAGTACCATCAGCACTGAGGAGAGGAGAAGGCCCTGAGGCAGTAGGGCCATAGATTTCTCTAAGGCTGCTGTAAAAGTTCTTCATATCTTTCCTGTCTGCAAAGCCCTGAAGCTCTTCAGCTTTCGCACTCAGCCAGGAGTCTTGCATCTGGCGCAGTTGCGACTGGATGTTGCTGCGGATGTTACGCAGTGCAACATTCTTTGCCATTGACATCGGGTCATCATAGAGTGCCTTGTACGCCCGACGTTTTTGCTCGAGTAGCAGTTGAATCGTTACGTTATTTTCATCAAACCAGTCCTTGTGTTTTCTGGTAGAGGGTCCAAGGGGCTCAATGGCTGTGCTATACACCGTCTCACGAAATGTGGTCCACGCTGCTCCCGCATCCAGATTATCCAGTGTGATTGAAGCAAGGCGTTCATCCAGGGTGTCAACAAAAGTCTGTTTGACATCAGGACGCTTCAACTTGCTGATGTTGAGGCGTTTCAGAGCTATGGCGGCATGAGGTCTTCTCTTAGGTTGAATGTGGATTTTCATCTTTGAGACGATGAGGCGGTGATCCGTCCAGCAATCAGCGCCGCACATGGCCTTAGTCACCTTCACATCCTGCCGGTCCTGATTTCTGACGATGACATAGTCTATTAAATGCCAGTGTTTTGAACGGGGGTGCATCCATGATGTCTTGTTGCGTGCGGGAAGGCTAAAGATGGTATTTGTCACCAGGAGGCCATGTTCAACACAGGTCTGAAGGAGCAGCAGGCCGTTGCTGTTACACTTTCCAACCCCATGCTTCCCCATCACTCCGTCCCAGGAAGTGTGATCACTCCCGACACGTGCATTAAAATCTCCAAGAACAATGAGTTTATCAGCAATGGGAGTGGAGGAAATAACGGTGTTCAGATCATCATAGAACTTATCTATGGTCTCTTCTGGATTTGTCATGGTGGGTGCATAGGCGCTGACTATGGTGGCAAACTTCTTTCCATGGCAGAGAGGGAGTTTCAGCGTCATAAGACGATCATTAATTCCTTTCGGGGCGCTGGAGAGTTTACTCACAAGAGAAGTTTTAATAGCAAAACCAACTCCCGCTTCTCGCTTTGCATGAGAGTCGCGTCCACTCCAGAAGAAAGAGTAGCCAGCAAGCCTTTCTGTGAGTTCTCCTTCACCGGAGAGTCTGGTCTCACTTAGGGCGGCGATGTCTATATTGTATCTGGCAAGTTCATGGGCAATGAGCGCCGTGCGTCGTTGCGGCCTATTTGTGGTATCCCTGTCAAGAAGAGTGCGGATGTTCCATGTAGCAAATTTTATTGTGATTGAGTTTATTTTTGATTTTCGACCGCATAATTGGGTCCCCGCCGACCGCGGTTAGCCAGCCAGGGTGTGAGGAGCAGGCAATGTTTGGGGCACCTTTTCTAGCCCCTTCCTCATGCATGGAGGTGAGCAGTGCTACCCTAAATAGGACTGCTCAGACACTCAGGTGGCTGCCGAACTTCACTTCTGCTCCGGTCAGTGAAGAGCGACCCTATAGCCTGAGTTGCCTGTGTGCAGGCTTGCGGCTACGACTCCCAGTGCACCACACCTGCCGCTTCGTCGCTTACCCATCGCCACAGGACTTGAATTGTGGATGACTGATGACTTGCGCAGAAAACTTTGTTTAAAGTGAAGAAGAGTTGCGCTGCGTCGACCTCACTCTCTCGTCCGGGCCCACCAGTATCCAGTGGCAAGAGGAAGTCAAGACAACCAGAGATGGGCACGGATGCAGTGGATGACCAAGATGTTCTACGTGCCTCGTCTTGCTCCATACACTCCACAGTGCATTGCTGTAGTCGCCGTCACCTCCGTTGGACCTAGATGGTCTCCTCCACAGGATCAGCCGATATTCAGACTTCGCATGCATAGGTAGGCAACACCTAATTCACCAAGGGGGTTGAGACCCTTCAGCTACCCCCACCTGGTTTGGCCGGCCAGTGGAAGCCGTTGCCCAGGGTATGGCCGCTGTTGCATGCTAACAGCTACAAGGAGCCACAGGTGAGAGCTGAGTGACAGGTGAGGACCAAGGTGGACGAACTGCTCCGAGGAGCACCACATGTTCCCCATCAGAGGTACTACCTCTACCTGAACACTCCATATACCCCTACCTGAACACTCCATATATCCACACTCATATAATACAGTATACATGGTAATACATCACACCAATAAAACCACATCTAGAAAAGGTATAACTGTTCATTTCAACACGCAAAACTGAAAGAGTCTCAAATAAAGAAAAAGGTCTTTGAAATGTCCCAGGCTGTTAGTTCTGGGGCTCGCTGGTCAGAGCCCCTATGTCCGTTCCATGACATTCCTCCCCCCTTCAAAAGAGTCCGACGGACCCGGTTGGACCCACACGGGTCAAATAGGGGAAGTCGGGGAGCTTGGATCTCCGGGTTCCCGGGCCGATTGCCGGGATAGACCGTCGGCATTCCCGTTCTGTGGCCCGGGCCGGTATTGGATAGAAAAGTTAAAAGGTTGGAGGGCCAGGCTCCACCGCAACAGGCGGCCGTTCTCCCCGCCACCCAGTTGAGCCACACCAGGGGGTTGTGATCCGTCATTACGGTGAAGGACCGCCCATACACATACGGCTGGAACTTTCGCAGGGCCCAAACCAAGGCCAGACATTCTTTCTCAACCGCTGCGTATCCCACCTCCCAGGGTAGGAGTTTGTGGCTGATGTAAGCCACCGGATGATCCCCCCCGTCGTCCCCCATATGGCTTAGTACGGCTCCCAGTCCGAACATCGATGCTTCGGTATGGACAATAAAGCGTTTGTTATAATTGGGAGCTGCCAAGAGGGGTGCTTGGGTTAGGGCGGTCTTCAGTTGTTGGAAGGCGGTTTCGCACTCCGGGGACCACAGGACTTGGCGGGGCAGGGTTTTCTTAGTCAGGTCGGTCAGGGGTTTGGCGAGGACGCTATAGTTGGGAACGAATTTCCGGTAGTACCTTGCCATGCCCAAGAAAGTGAGGACCTGAGTCTTGGTGATGGGGGTGGGCCACTCCAGAATGGCTTCTATCTTGGCCGGTTCTGGATGCTGGGTTCCCCGACCCACCCGGTGGCCGAGGTACTGTACCTCGGACATCCCTATCCTACACTTCGCGGGTTTAAGGGTCAGGTTGGCGTCCCTTATCCGAGCGAATACCACCCCCAGATGGTGAAGGTGTTCCTCCCAAGTCTGGCTGTAGATGGCGATGTCGTCCAGGTACGCGCAAGCGAATTCCTGGAGGCCATCGAGGAGGCGATCGATCAACCACTGAAAAGTGGCCGGGGCGTTCTTCATCCCGAACGGCATGACCCGAAACTGGTATAGGCCGAACGGGGTGATGAAGGCCGACTTCGGGGTCGCCTCCTCTGCAAGGGGAATCTGCCAGTACCCCTTGCACAGATCTACCGTGGTCTAGAAATGGCCCTGGGAGATCTGATCCAACAGCTCGTCGACTCGGGGCATGGGGTAAGCATCGGTGACAGTGCAGTCATTGAGCCTCTGGTAGTCGACACAAAACCGGGTGGTACCATCCTTTTTGGGGACCAGGACGACGGGCGAGGCCCATGGACTGGCAGAGGGCTCGATAACTCCCAGCTCCAGCATCTTCCGGATTTCAGCCCGCATGGATTCGCGTTCTGCCTCCGGGAGTCTGTATGCCGGTTGCCGAAGGGGACGCTGGCCGGGGGTTTCCACCTGGTGCACGGCCCGGCTGGTGTAGCCAGGGAGTGCAGAGAAGAGCTCCTGGTGCTCTTGGAGCAGCTGCCTAGCCTGCTCCTGCTTATGGGGACCCAACCCTTCCCCTAGCTGCACTTGTTCCACCCCTGAGGGGCGACCATCTATCCCGGGGAGGTCTACCAGGGGGAACTGTTCTGCCTCCTCGGTCGCAGGAGCGCAGATGGCAGATACCGTCTCGGGGCGCTCGTGGTATGCCTTCAGCATATTGACATGGAACGTCCGCTGGATCCTGGTGTCGGTACAGCTGACAACCACGTAGGTGGTCTCTCCCACTTGGGTGACCACCCGATAGGGGCCCTGCCAGGACACCTGCAGCTTGTTCTGCTGCTGTGGTTTCAACACCAGGACCTTCTGCCCCACGAGAAATGAGCGGCTGCGGGCAGAGCAGTCGTACCATGCCTTCTGCTGGACCTGGGCTGCCTGCATGTTCCCCTGAACCATCGCCGTGAGTTCGGTCAAGCGCTCTCGGAGCTCCAGGACGTAACTCACGGCGGGGAGCCCTTCGGCTTCCTGTCCGCCCTCCCACTGCGCCCGGACTAAGTCTAGGGGGCCTCGCACCCGTCGCCCGTACAGGAGTTTGAAGGGGGAGAACCCGGTCGACTCTTGGGGGACCTCCCGGTAGGCAAACAACAGGTGGGGTAGGTATTTCTCCCAGTCTTTCCTCTCTTGGGTGTAAGCGCGGATGAGCTGTTTCAGGGTCCCATTAAACCGCTCGCACAGCCCGTTCGTCTGCGGGTGGTATGGGGCGCTGTAAAGCGCCTTAACCCCGCACAGACGCCAGAGCTGTTGGGTTAGCTCAGCGGTGAATTGGGAGTCCTGATCAGACAAGATTTCCTGAGGAAATCCTACCCTAGAGAACACCTGTAGGAGACCATCGGCGACGGTGTCTGCCTGAATGTTAGACAGAGCCACCGCCTCGGGGTATCGGGTGGCGTAGTCCACCACGGTGAGAATATATCTCTTCCCGGTGGCGCTGGGGCGGGGTAAGGGACCAATTATGTCTACCGCCACCCGACTAAAGGGTTCTTGAATGATGGGCATGGGGTGAAGGGGGGCTTTCGGGTAGTCCCCAGTTTTCACCGTTTTCTGGCAGGTCGGGCAGGTGCGGCAGTACTCCCGGACATCCTCACTAAGGCGAGGCCAGAAGAATGCTCGGGTTAACGGTGTCGGGTCTTGGCCATTCCTAGATGGCCGGCGAGGGAATGTCGTGGGCCAGTCTCAGGAGTTCCTTTCTGGGGGCCTGCGGTACTACTAGCTGTTTGTGGGGAGCCCGTGGTTTCTGAGCGTCTCCCCTATTGGTGTACCGATACAGTAGCCCATCTTCCCACTCAATGCTGTCGTCCCGTCCGTCGCTGGGACCCTGGCCGGCCCGGTCGCGGTACCTTTCTAGGGTGGGGTCAGTCTGGGTCTGGTGCCGGAGGGTGGCTGGAGAGCTCCACGTGAGGGGGTGGTCCGGGGGAGGAGGTGGGTTCGTCCGGTCGATGGGGGAAGGTCTGGGAGGCTTGGGGGGTTTGGAGAGGTCGGAGAGGTCTGGTTGGTCTCACCTGGGTCCCGACCGGAGTGCCTTGGTCGATCCGGTGGCTTTGTTGCCGGGTTGGTCACTGGGGCGGCCGCGTCCGTGGCGTAGGCTGATACCAAGCGTCCCAGGTCGTTCCCCAGGAGGATTTCTGCCAGTAGTTGGTCGAGTAACCCCACCCGCACGGATCCCTCCCCCGACCCCCAATCCAAATGGACTCGGGCGGTAGCGAGTCAGAGCACCTTGCCTCCGGCTACGCGAACAGCGACGGTGCAGTCCAGCCGGTCCTTTCGGGGAATCAGGTGAGGCCGGACAAGCGTGATGGTAGCGCTGGAGTCACGGAGACCTTCGGCGGCCTGCCCGTTAATCCATACCGCCTGTCTGTGGTGTTGGCGGTTGTCGGCGGATGCAGCCTGCACGGGATCGGCCTCATGCAGCATCCCCCATTCCTCCTGTGGGTCCCAGTACGGGGATTCCTCCTGGTAACAAAGAGCCGCGGGTGGGGCTCGGATGGGGCCCCGCGGAAGGAGCGGCTGGTTGGGGCAGTTCTGGCGGTAGTGGCCCATCTGGCCGCACCCATAACAACGGATGGTAGCCGTGGAAAGGGGCCCGGTTTGGGACCCGGGGTGCGGGCCAGCGTGCTGTTGGCTCCGGCCGGGGAGGGGGGGTGTGGCACGAGGAGGTGGTAGGGTGGATCGGGAGGGTGGAGGTCGTTCCCCCCCGTGGGACGTGCGCGTGTCCATATACTCATCGGCCCAGGTGGCCGCTTGCTGCACCGTCTGGGGCCTCTTGTCCCTCACCCACTCCCGCACGGCCGGGGCGGTGTGGTCAAAAAACTGCTCGAGAAGGAACAGCTGAGTGACTTCTTCGAGGGTTCGAGCCTTGCTTCCGGCGAACCAGGTCTTCATGTCCCGTTGCAGCCGGTGCGCCCACTCCACATGGGTAGTACCGTGGGGCCTGTTAAACCTCGTGTAGTTGGCACGAGCGTTCAAAGTCCTGGAGGAAACTTTCTATTTCCTCCTCTGCCTCGTTGAAGCTCTTGAAGGCCTGGAAGGGCACCTTTCGTGCCGTTGGTCTTTCCCAGTTGGGGTTTCCTCCCTGTTGGTACTGGATTTCCGCCAGCCGTATCTCATGTTGGCGCACCCGCTCCTGCTCTTCTTCATGGGTGATGTCCCGGACGAAGTTCTGGAAGGTGGCTTCTGTCGGCTCGGCTCCGCAAGCCGCTGCCCGCTGCTGTACCTTCCTCTGTAAGGAGTTTTCAGGGCTGGACGCCTGAGCTACGATCGGTGGTGAGGTTGCGGGCAGGTCTGCTGATCCAGGGCCGCCAATTCTTCGACCAGGGCATCCTTGCTCTTTGAGCCCACGGTTCCTCCACGGTCCTCCAGCATGCCCTGCAGTGTGTCCCGTTTATAATTGGCATATGCTGCCATGATGAGGGTCTTCTGGGGGTGCAGAGAGCTATCCTCACCGCTTGCCACCAGTGTGACGGAATGGGGTGTTATCCGTCTGCGGGTGTGCTCCAATCTGACCCTCTCTTGATGGCGTCAGGCCCGACTACCGAGTGTCACGGCACTCGGCGTCTCGAGCAGCCTGAGATGACCCTGGCGTTACTTGGCGAGATGGTGCTGCCGAATTAAGTTGACCCGTTCTGCGTAGTGGGGAGCTAGGAGACCGCAGAGTGTCTCCTGCACTGTGATTTTAGCTATGAAATGACGACACCAAACGGGGCTGTATGCTTCAAGTCAAACGCAGTTGAACTGACTTTTTACTCAAATGGGACACGCATTTAAACATCTCACACACAAAGGAGACATGCCCAGGCTTGAATGGGAACTCAATTTGCATACAATGGCATGCTTGCATCATCAGATTACACACACACCCAGAGCTAATGTACACAGAAATTAGCATACAATTGAATTTCAACACAGCCTTTCACTCCTAGCAACCAAGGGGAAATATAATACCTTTAAATGCATCACACAATTACACATCTGAATCCACACTCATACAATACAGTATACATGGTAATACATCACACCAATAAAACCACATCTAGAAAAGGTATAACTGTTTCATTTCAACACGCAAAACCGAAAGAGTCTCAAATAAAGAAAAAGGTCTTTGAAATGTCCCAGGCTGTTAGTTCTGGGGCTCGCTGGTCAGAGCCCCTATGTCTGTTCCATGACAATGTGGGCAAGTCCTTATAATCCAGGTAAGGTAAATTTGGGAGATCCAGGAAGATGATAAGTCCAGAGGTCTGTAGTAAATAGGAGATCCAGGAGGTTTGCAAATAATAAGTCCAGGAGAGATATAACAGAGATCGCCTTGAGAGGATAGGCTCCAGCAGAGTATGGGTCTTGGGATTCTTGGAGGAACATCAGGTAGCTCCTTGCAGCTTGGATATTTCCAAGACAATGTGGAAGCATTGGGCTTCAGGTGTGGCCTGGTTTAATACAGGAGTATAGGTGATCTAGGCAACACCTGAGCATTGCACAGGCAGAGGTGAGTAGTGGTGCTGCTATTGAAAGTCTCACTACTATGAGCCAGCACTGGGTTTAGGCTTTTTATCACGCCGGCGGCGGCGGTCCTTACACAAATGAGGAATTAACCATTCGCTGGTTCTCAGTGGCCTCCGGATCAATTGGACTGCATATACGATACGCTTCCATCAATTTTTCAAGAAATGCAGACGGAGTCTCATTAACTCCTTGCAGCATTTCCGCCACTTTCCCTATATTAACTGGCTTTCTAGCTCCCTCCTTCACGCCTGTCAGGATAGCAGACCTATACTGCCTAAGGCTGGCTATGCCTTCAGCATCATAGCCCCACTGCGGGTCGGAGCTTGGATAAGCTGCCATAGCCCATACTTCCAGATCAACCTGTGGTAGCCTGCCACCTTCCTGCACTAAATCCTTGCAGGCAAGTGTGTTAATTCTGCTACGCTCTTCTGTGCTAAACAGGGTTAGTAGGAGCTGTTGGCAATCTGCCCAAGTTGGATTGCGTGTAACCATGATGGATTCCATTAGGCTAGTCATGGCCACCGGCTTCTCAGAATAGGGTGGGGCATGTGTGCGCCAGTTAAATAAATCAGTGGTGGTGAAGGGGATGTATGTGAGCACATTAGGACCTACTGGGCCATTGACTATGGGTCCAGGGACAGATCTCAGGGGGCAGGTGTAGGCTTTGGGCTTAGTAATACCATGATCTCCTTGAGTGGTAGGTTTTTCAACACGGGGGAGTGGGATGGTTAGGTGGGGGCTCCCTCTCTGTACTGGTCCTGGTGACTTTGCTTGCCACACAGCAGAATATATTTTAATATCATCAGGCTCTTGGGTTTCATGCTCTCCCCCTTCCTCTGCAGCATGGGCTTGCACATGTGTCTCTCTAGAGGGTGCCAGACCCACGGGAAAAGAGTTAGCAGCACCCATGGTTCCTGGCTGGGAGTGCTGAGGTGAGGCGAGATGAGCTGGCAGAGCTGGCGCATGCGGGGCATCAGCTACCGCTGCAAAGTAGGATGGGCAAGTAGGGGGGTACAGGAAGTCATCCGGCTGATCCTGTAGGATCGGTCGGCTTGATGGAGTGGGGGGGCACCAGGTCGCACCTGTCCCGCCGCCATCATGACAAAGGAACTTTTATCCTTCACACAATACCTCCATATATCAATATAAGGATATTGATCCGGATGGCCTGGGCTACCGGTAACCGCCGAATGGACCTTTTGGATCTCTACAGGCTCAATTGATCCTTCCTGCAGCCATGAAGGAGAAAGGAGGGGCCAATCAACCTCACACAGAACTCGCAGCCTACTCTTATGCAGCTTCCTCCCATATTGATGAACTACAAAGAGAGTCTCGAAGTTCCGCAACATATTCCAAAGCGGTGTTTCACCTTTCGCAATTTTGTTTCCCTTATGGGATTTGGTGTTTCCTATTTTCGCAACTTGGTGACCAGCACCAAGTAATACACAAAAGCACAATCTGATATTTCACTCAACAAGTCTTTTGCGTCCCTAATTCGGTGGCCAAGTCGCGGTCACCCGGCTTGAAATCACACCTACTAAAGGGCCACTCTCGTATTTGCTTTACCCTGAAGGATGTAGGCACACGTTCACTCACACTTTCAGTCACCACTCAATGTAGGATACAGATAATACAGTTCAGTACACAATCCTAGCAATGCAGAATGTCGAACTGCTAAGCATCCTTTCTTATAGCCAACAGATGTAATTTACACAATACACTATAGCGCTAGAAGAGGTAGCCTGGAACACTGCAGGTTCCTCACATTGAAGCGCTACAGACTTCCTATCTCTCTCTAGAGGGCGCCGTCCCCTTTGTCTGGCACACCAGAGTGCAGACACGGAGACTCAACCTCACATTCACTGTTGGCTAAGCATTACACAATCACTATGCTGTCAAACACTGAATAACAGAATATATTACCTTGGTCGTAGTGCAACGGTTTTCCTCCAGGCCTCGTGCTTCCATGGGGTCACGGTCAGGGGCCCTACCACGCAACACGTTGAGATCCACAGAGTGCAGGAAGACCAGCAGGGGCGCCAGCAGACAATCAACTTTTGATCGGCAGCATGCCCCGATGGAGCCCACGGAGTTGCAAAACACTGCCGCTCTCCCTCTCTCACCGAGCCAGGCCTGCCGAATCCCAGACGAGTCCCCAGAAATGAAGCAGCCTCCTGGGTGTAATTCGGGTTAGGCAATTGTGACTCGGTGGAAGACAAAGGAGACAGAAGCCTTCTTAAGCAGGAAAAGCATTTATTCGGTACCGAGCCTTGAGTCAGGTCAAGCCCAAAAATACTCAAGTCCCGAGCCAACAGAGAAACAAAGATTTTATACATGGTGAGTAAAATGCACACCTTATTCCGCTCCCCAGGTTACCCTCCTACTTCCCATAGCAACCTTCATTATACATATTGGACTTTATTCATCATTTTGCAAGTCAGCAAGGTTCACCTCAAAGACACAACCCTTGAGCCCACTGGAGGCAATTTGGATTCCATGTCTAGTCAACAAGCTGTAAAAAGGAGTCATCCTTCCAAATCAAATAAGGCCAGCTGCTGGATTATATGAATTATTATTCATTCCTTCTGTGGGCTTGATGTGAAAGCAAATTTTATGCCTTAACTATGAATGTGTAGAGACCTGGGGGGGATGATTCTTCGGTTTAGCAGAAATTGGGTTTAAAACAAGATATTAGAGGCTACAGTTAGCTGTTTTATACAGTTCTATTTTCTATCTAAAATGGTGGACAGGGAACAGAGAGGGTGATGCTAGGGGTTATTCCCAGGTAGCACCCTTTCACCATCTCACACAGACCACTTATGTAATACACGTGTAGTCTGTTCACACTTACATACATGAAAGAGGGGTGGATCTGCAATGAAAAATAAAATGTAATGGTGCAGTATGTTAACAACCATGTACAGAATAGGCCCCCTAGGACCTCACTCACTGAATAGTCGAGTATATATGGCACATCAAATATGTATCCAGTGAACGTTCAGGTAACCAGATATCCCAAGACCATAGGGTTCCAGAAGGATCACCAAAAATCAGCGTTTGCAGTAAAATAAAATTTATTTGCACATTCCAACGCGTTTCGTCCTAGGACGAAATGCGTTGGAATGTGCGAATAAATGTTATTTTACTGCAAACGCTGATTTTTGGTGATCCTTCCGGAACCCTATGGTCTTGGGATATCTGGTTACATGAACGGTTCGCTGGATACATATTTGATGTGCATATATACTCGACTATTCAGTGAGTGAAGTCCTAGGGGGACTATTCTGTACATGGTTGTTAACATACTGCACCATTATGTTATATTTTTCATTGCAGATCCACCCTTCTTTTCATGTATATATATCTACCATTTGTGACGTCACTAGGAGGAGACGCCGGGGTGAGGTCAGCATTTTTGTAAGATAGTATTACTCTATCTGTTTTTGTACATGTGCACACTTACAGTGGCAAGAAAAAGTATGTGAAACCTTTGGGATTATGTGGAGTTTTGCATGAATTGGTCATAAAATGTGCTCTGATCTTCATCTAAGTCACAACAATTTGAAAAACACAGTCTGCTTAAAATAATACAACACAAGCATTATATGTTTTCATGTGTTTATTGAACATAACATGTAAACATGCACAATGCAGGGTGGAAAAAGTATGTGAACCCCTAGCCTAATGACTTCTCCAAGAGCTAATTGGAGCCAGGAGTGAGCCAACCTTGAGTCCAATCAGTGTGATATAATTGCATGTGTTGCTGAAAGCTGTCCTGCCCTTTAAAAACACACACCAGTTTTGGGTTTACTGGTTTCAAGAAGCACTGCCTGATGTGAACCATGCCTCGCAGAAAAGAGCTCTCAGAAGACCTACGATCAAGAATTGTTGACTTGCATGAAGCTGGAAAGGGTTACAAAAGTATCTCCAAAAGCCTTGATGTTCATGTGTCCATGGTAAGACAGACTGTCTACAAATGGAGAAAGTTCAGCACTGTTGCTACTCTTCCTAGGCGTGGTCGTCCTGTAAAGATGACTGCAAGAGCACAGCGCAGAATGCTTAAAGAGGTAAAGAAGAATCCTAGCGTGTCAGCTAAAGACTTACAGAAATCTGTGGCACATGCTAACATTTTTGTTGACACATCTACAATAAGGAAAACATTAAACAAGAATGATAAAAGAAGAAACAGTGAAGCGCCTCCAGAAAATGATTAAACGTACACGCTGCACATTGAATATGGAGGTTCTACTAAAAACCTAGAGAGCATATGTAGTAGATAGTCAACGGAGCGCCAGCGAACTGGATGTACAGTTAATCATTATACATGTCCAACAAATATCTTCTAATCCTTCCAAAGGACATCCCTCCTCCGAATGGAATTTCTGCAGAAAAGAATGGATATAATAGCGCAGTATGTTGATCCACCATAAGATGAAAGTAAAGTGGTCGTAGTCTTACTCATATTCTATTGAGCCTAACCTTGGCTCTAGGATGGATAGCAGTTATGGGTCTTCCAAAGGTATTCAGGTGCCCATGTACCCACAATAGGATCCTTCAACACTTTCCCCTGCAGTGGATCAGAAAAATACCAACGCACTTTCTGGTGCAATAACGTTTAAAGATAATGGTGGAGTAAGTATTCATAAATGGTTGCACTCACATGTTGATGAGCCGCATTGGCTCCAAGATGTCGCATGGGAATATTTAAGGCAATTCCAAAACCTTCTCTTAATCACGTATCAGGAAGCAGCAGTAGTTTAAAATCAATAAATTTATTAATACATAAATTATATTACCAGAACGCGTTTCGCTCCTCAGAGCTTCTTCAGCTGGTATCACTGGTCTTATGTCTGCTGCTTCCTTATATACTGTTTAAAATGTCCCATTTAATCATTCACAGTTCACATCAGATGACAATCATTAAAACAATTAAACACAATTAAAAACAATTAAAAACAAATAGGATCACATGTAACCTTTTATTCATTAATCTCATGGGTGCCTGCGCTTCTGTGCTGTCTCTAGGTGTGGAACGCTTGGTTATTAACCTTAATTGTATAGAAGAGTTTTATTTTCACCATATGGCGTTGTAACAGCAAAGCGCCATAACTGCGCATGCGCAAGAACCCACGTATCAGTGGCTTCGTTTGTGCGCAGCTCTCACTGTGCATCTTGCGCACAATATCTAATGCGCATGAATAACAAAATGATGGCGCCCCACATCGGCATATATATCACCTCCGTGCTATTTAACACTATCTATTGGTAATGACAGATTTGGAGAAAAACACGAAAAATAAGAAAATGAAATTTAATTTGTCTAAAGAAGAAAATATAGCTATCAAGGATCTAGAACGAGACGAGACAATTGTGATTAAGCCAGCCGATAAAGGGTTGGGTGGTTATCCTAAAGAAGGACAACTATGTGGCAGAGGTAATGAAGATTCTTAATGATGGTGTCACCTATAAAGAAATTAAGGGAAATCCGATTGATTCAATTAAAGGATCATTGAAAGTTTATCTTGACAAGGGGAAGGAAGCAGGAATTCTGTTAGAAAAGGAATACCAATACCTTCATAATATCTACCCTAAGACACCTTCATTTTACATACTTCCAAAAATCCATAAAAATCCAATGGATAAAGATCCATAGTAGCTGGAATTAATTCCATTACGAGCAATTTATCCCAATATGTGGATAAAATTGTGCAGCCTGTAGTTAAAACGATGGTGTCCTACACTAAAGACACGATAGATATGCTTCAGATATTAAGGGAAGTCAACTGGGAAGCTGATTGTTTTTTAGTGGTTTGGGACGTAAATGCACTTTATAGTAATATTCCACATATTAAGGGAGTAGATATTGTGAAAGAGCAATTAAATTTGTAAAGGGATCTAAGTGATGAACAAGTCAATTTTGTTATGGAGGGTATTCAGTTTATACTGGACAACAATTATTTTCAATTCGAGGAGAAATTTTATCTTCAGACTAGAGGGATGGCTATGGGCACTCGGTTTGCGCCCAGTTACGCGAACCTTTATATGGCAGGTTGGGAAACCAACTTTGTCTACGGTTCGCGTGACTGGGCGCAAGGAAGAGTTCTCATATACAAAAGGTACATTGATGATCTGTTTTTTATATGGAAAGGAGAGGAGAGAGATTTAATAGTATTTTTAGATCAGTCAGATAGCCCAGATTGGGGGATTAAACTTGATAGGAAATGGAGTAGGGATGCAATAGCATTCCTTGACCTGGAATTTATATAAAAGAGAATAAGTTACACACTAGGACCTTCTTTAAAGATGTCGATGTAAATACTTATATTGACAAGACCAGTTGCCATAACAATATCTGGCTAAAGGGAATCCCAAAGGGTCAACTAACAAGACTGAGAAGGAACTGTACAGAGGTATTTGAAAAACAGGCAGAATCCCTCAAAACCGATTTCATGGAAAAAGGGTATAATAAAGAAGAACTAGAAGAATTTATAGAAGAGCTGAAGGAAATAGACCAGGAAAGCCTTTTAAAATATAGAGAACAAAAAAATGTTACGAAAGAAGTCCCTTTTATTTGTGAATTTAATAATGAAGATCAATTAATTAAAAGAATATTTAAGAAACACTGGCACATCCTAAAAAAAGATAAAGATCTTGATCAAATACTGGGAGATAAACCAAGGATATTGTTTAGAGGAGCAATAAATATTAAGACAAAATTGGTGAGGAGTAAATTTGAGAGAAAAAGAGAAATTCCCAATCATTTTAATTTAAAAGAGGGATTTTATCAGTGTGGTCAATGTCTCGCTTGTCGATCTACGAGCAATGTCAAGACATTTGTAGAAAAGTATTACAACAAGAAAATTGAAAAAGAGGTTAGGATTAAGGGTATTCTTACGTGTTGTACAAAAAATGTCATATATTTATTAGAATGCCCATGCGGATTACAATATATAGGACGAACTAGTCGTGCCCTCAATGTAAGGATATCCGAAGATGCGAGGAACATAAAAAATCAATATGAAAAACATTCGGTACCTTATCATTTTAAATATACACATAACAGTTGCCCAAAGGGTCTGAAATTTAGAGCTATCAAAAGGGTGAGATCCATTAATAAGGGCATGAGTGAGTCCACTGTTTTAGGGAGGGAAGAGATGAAATTTATATTTGATTTGGGTACTATGGCCCCCAATGGTCTTAATAACGATTTTGAGTTGATTCATTTTCTTTAATTTTATGTCTATGGTTATTTACTGCCACTGTCACTTTAATTAAAATTAATATAGAGGGAATAGGCCACTTTAATATAGTGCATTGCTAATAATATACACGGTTAAAGTAAGTTTAAACCGTATTGGTGGGGTTCCACATTGAAGCCTATTCAGTTCAGTATTGCACTTTCTTATAATAATAGAATCACTTAATTATGACAACTAGATATAGGTTGAGATTTAATATAAATTATTTTAAGCACTTTATAATAATCCCTACGGATATTTGTCACATAGCACTTTACTATCTTAATTAATATAGATTAGATGGGGCACTTTGTGAATGTTTGAAAATATTTAAATATATTTGGGAATACTCAAATATGTACCATATTTTTCGCTCCATAAGACGCACTTTTCTCCCCCCAAAAAGTGGGGGGAAAAGTGGGTGCGTCTTATGGAGCGAATGCCCCATGATATGCCTCAGCTCACCTGTCGCCGCCGCGTTAGGCTCCCTCTGAGCGTGCGTCCGGCGGCAAGGAGCTTGGGCACTCGCCTGGGGGAGCCACGTGGCCACGCGGTCACGTGGCTCCCCCAGGCGAGTGCCCAAGCTTCCTGCCGCCGGACGCACGCTCAGAGGGAGCCTGATGCGGCGGTGACAGGTGAGCTGAGGCATATCCATGAGCGAGCTGGGGCAAATCCATGAGCGAGCTGGGGCAAATCCATGAGCGAGCTGGGGCAAATCCATGAGCGAGCTGGGGCATATCCATGTGCTGGGGCATATCCATGAGCTGGGGCATTATCCATGTGCTGGGGCATTATCCATGTGCTGGGGCATATCCATGAGCTGGGGGACAGTATCCATGATCTGGGGGCATATCCATGAGCTGGGGGACAGTATCCATGAGCTGGGGGACAGTATCCATGAGCTGGGGGCATATCCATGAGCTGGGGGACAGTATCCATGAGCTGGGGGACATTATCCATGAGCTGGGGGACAGTATCCATGAGCTGGGGCCATATCCATGAGCTGGGGGACAGTATCCATGAGCTGGGGGACAGTATCCATGAGCTGGGGCCATATCCATGAGCTGGGGGACAGTATCCATGAGCTGGGGGACAGTATCCATGAGCTGGGGGCATATCCATGAGCTGGGGGACAGTATCCATGAGCTGGGGGCATATCCATGAGCTGGGGGACAGTATCCATGAGCTGGGGGACAGTATCCATGAGCTGGGGCAGTATATCCATGAGAGGAGCTGGGGCAATATCCATTATTACACTATTTGATTTCAGAATATTTATTTTCCTGTTTTCCTCCTCTAAAAACTAGGTGCGTCTTATGGTCAGGTGCGTCTTATGGAGCGAAAAATACGGTATATCTTTAGATGATAATTTTTGATTTGATATTGCACTTTATTGGATATATAAATATGATGATTGTTATTTATAGAAGCACAGTCACTTTATATATAACTAGTTGTAAAGCCTGCCCAGAGGGCAGTCTATTGTGGATATACTGCCCCAGCTCATGGATATACTGCCCCAGCTCATGGATATACTGCCCCAGCTCGTGGATACTGCCCCAGCTCGTGGATACTGCCCCAGCTCGTGGATATTGCCCCAGCTCGTGGATATTGCCCCAGCACGTGGATACTGCCCCAGCTCGTGGATACTGCCCCCGCACGTGGATACTGCCCCAGCTCGTGGATATGCACCCCAGCTCGTGGATATGCCCCCCAGCTCATGGATATGCCCCCCAGCTCGTGGATACTGCCCCCGCACGTGGATACTGCCCCCGCACGTGGATACTGCCCCGCACGTGGATACTGCCCCAGCACATGGATATTTGCCCTAGCTCATGGATTTGCCCCAGCTCATGGATTTGCCCAGCACGTGGATACTGCCCCAGCATGTGGATACTGCCCCCGCTCGTGGATACTGCCCCCGCTCGTGGATACTGCCCCAGCACGTGGATACTGCCCCAGCACGTGGATACTGCCCCGCACGTGGATACTGCCCCGCACGTGGATACTGCCCCCGCACGTGGATACTGCCCCAGCACATGGATATTTGCCCCCAGCTCATGGATTTGCCCCAGCTCATGGATTTGCCCCAGCTCATGGATTTGCCCCAGGTCATGGATTTGCTCAGCTCATGGATTTGCCCCAGGTCATGGATTTGCTCAGCTCATGGATTTGCCCCAGCTCATGGATTTGCCCCAGCTCATGGATTGCCCCAGGTCATGGATTTGCCCAGCTCATGGATTTGCCCCAGGTCATGGATTTGCCCAGCTCATGAATTTGCCCCAGGTCATGGATTTGCCCAGGTCATGGATTTGCCCAGCTCATGGATTTGCCCCAGCTCATGGATATGGCCCCCCCAGCGCTCATACTTACCTGTCGAGCGGCGCCAGGGAAGTGAAGATTTCCCCGCTTCCTGTTTTTGAAGGACCCAAGCCCCGGTCACGTGACCGGGGCTTGGGTCCTTCAAAGCGGAAGCGAGGGAACTTTCCCTCCGCCGCTCGGGGGGTAGGATGCGCGCGGCAGCCGGGTAGAGGCTGCGCCTCTACCCGGCTGCCGCGCGCATCCTACCCCTGAGCGGCGGAGGGAACTTTCCCTTCGCCGCTCGGGGGACCCGTTAGATGCGCACAGCAGCCAGGTAGAGGCTGCGCTCGCAGCCTCTACCCGGCTGCCGCGCGCATCCAACCCCCGAGCGGCGGGGGAAACTTTCCCTTCGCCGCTCGGGGGTTGGATGCGCGCGGCAGCCGGGTAGAGGCTGCGAGCGCAGCCTCTACCCGGCTGCTGTGTGCATGTGTAACCGCCGCGGCGAGCCGGCAGCCGGCTCGTGCCGCGGCGGTTGCATGCGCGCGCAACCAACCGCCGCTGGTTGCGCGCGCATGCGCAGTAGGGCTTTGGCGACGGACAGCCAAAGCCTTACTCTATTATAGTATAGATAGAGGACAATGTGTCATAGGGTAATGGTACTACAGTAGGATCATATGACCCGGAGTCTTTACTCTGATATATTGTAGGTGCTCAGGACAGATATTCATTTAGGAATTAGATCCCGATGATAAGATTGGCTGAAATAATGCTGTTATCGCTTCTTTGGATAGCGTTAGGTACTCCTGGGGCGTCATGTATATTGGTGCGAGGTACATGCACCGGCCTGTATGTGCAATAGGTATCGCACATACAGGCCGGTGCATGTACCTCATGTGGTGCAAACCACATGCCCTATGGAGAACGTTGGGCTTTGCGCATGCGCAGTTATTCCATTTTCAATGCTAATGGTAAAAAGTAAAAAAAAAAATATATATATATAATAATAAAAAATAAAGAGTAAAAAATAAAATCCTTATGTTATTTAGACAAATGATAATACAGTTGATTATGACATACAAAATAGAAGTTGAGAGAAAAAAATCTAACACAAAGTAGATAATAAACACTTTAAGATCAATTCACTTTGCACTTTATTATCCCCATTAGAAATAAACAAGGCACTTCAATAATATATATATTTATTAGCTCATTTGATATTGCACTTTATTGTAAGCACATAAATATAATTAATAAGAACTATTTATTTATTTTGATAAATTATGACTTGCACTGTAGATAATTGTAGATTTATAATCACTTATTCACTGTAAATTAAATATTGTATGCAGATGGTCACATCGTTGTGCTATATGGAACCACTTAGGATAGGTATTCCATTGTAGAATTAATTTTGGAATTGGCCCTTAGCGAGTCGTCCTGTCTGAGCAATAGTGGTGGTAATGCTCCATCCGATAGTGTTAAATAGCACGGGGGTGATATATATGCCGATGCTGGGCGCCATCACTTTGTTATTCATGCGCATTAGATATTGTGCGCAAGATGCGCAGTGAGAGCTGCGCACAAACGAAGCCACTGATACGTGGGTTCTTGCGCATGCGCAGTTATGGCGCTTTGCTGTTACAACGCCATATGGTGAAAAATAAAACTCTTCTATACAATTAAGGTTAATAACCAAGCGTTCCACACCTAGAGACAGCACAGAAGCGCAGGCACCCATGAGATTAATGAATAAAAGGTTATATGTGATCCTATTTGTTTTTAATTGTTTTTAATTGTGTTTAATTGTTTTAATGATTGTCATATGATGTGAACTGTGAATGATTAATTGGGACATTTTAACCCTTTCGCTGCTGAGCCTTTTCCCACCTCTGTGCTGAGCTCATTTTTACCGGTTTCACTCATCATGTTTAACCGCGTTTTGAAGCCTTATTTTAATATATGACCCAGACATATTATATATCGTTCTTTCCGGCAGACTGTGCAGATTCATAATATGTCATTATTATATGTATACGTTATGTAATGTCTGTATATTATAACAAAAAATGCAATAAAATTTCAATTTTCAATAATTTTCAATAATTTACAATGTGTAAAGTGTTTTTTTTTCACATTTTAAAATGCGATCGTTTGCGGTTATATTTTCTATGGGGTGCGCTTGTTAAAAAAATTAGAAATGAGGAATCGTTACTTTTTTTGGGGGAAAATTACGTGTTTTTTAGCATACGCCCCCCATAGAAAAAATCGTTAGTGCAGCATCATTGTTCACATTATAATTGAAATGGGAACAATATTTTTGCACTAATAAATCTAAAAAAAAAAAAAAAAAAACTTTTTCTATTTATTTTTTATTTTTTTTATTTTTTTTTAATTTAATTTTCTTTTTTAATTTTGTTTTTAGATTTTACATGGTCATGTTTGGTATCATTGGAAAGGCCACGCTCTGGCTGTTCCAATGATAGCAAACATTAACCCCTAGCTGTCACGGATCGGGAGATAGGGGGTTCATTGGAACCCCCTATCTCCACTATAGGTGGCAGCAAGGGGTTAATTTCAAAACTGGCGCCATCGCACTCTGCGCGATGACGCCAGTCATTAGGGGGATATCCCGGAAGCTTGGCCGACATCCAAGATGTCGGCCAGCTCCAGGAGGGGACCGCGATACGGCGCATGTTGGCGTCATATCGCGATCCAGCCCCCTAGGGGTTAAAGACAGCCGCCGCTTGGAAGGGCAGGCTGTGCCCTTCCAGGCGGTGCCTGTCTTTAATCGCTGGCCTGCGGGGAAGGGGAGGGGGAGAGGTCCGAAGGACCTCCCCCCCACCCCTTCAGGCACCTTCCCTGCAATGGCGGGGGGTGCCTGAAATAGACATCTTCGCGCATGTGCGATGACGCCTATCGTGCCTGCCGGGGTCCCGGAGGCTGGGCTGACATCTATGATGTCAGCCCGCACCGGGGGGGCCGCGCGATCAGCCGGAATACCGGTTAATCGCGGCTGCAAAGGGAGGACGCGCTCAGCGCGTCCACCGCATTGAAGTGGTTAAACAGTATATAAGGAAGCAGCAGACATAAGACCAGTGATACCAGCTGAAGAAGCTCTGAGGAGCGAAACGCGTTCTGGTAATATAATTTATGTATTAATAAATTTATTGATTTTAAACTACTGCTGCTTCCTGATACGTGATTAAGAGAAGGTTTTGGAATTGCCTTAAATATTCCCATGCGACATCTTGGAGCCAATGCGGCTCATCAACATGTGAGTGCAACCATTTATGAATACTTACTCCACCATTATCTTTAAACGTTATTGCACCAGAAAGTGCGTTGGTATTTTTCTGATCCACTGCAGGGGAAAGTGTTGAAGGATCCTATTGTGGGTACATGGGCACCTGAATACCTTTGGAAGACCCATAACTGCTATCCATCCTAGAGCCGAGGTTAGGCTCAATAGAATGTGAGTAAGACTATGACCACTTTACTTTCATCTTATGGTGGATCAACATACTGTGCTATTATATCCATTCTTTTCTGCAGAAATTCCATTCGGAGGAGGGATGTCCTTTGGAAGGATTAGAAGATATTTGTTGGACATGTATAATGATTAACCGTACATCCAGTTCGCTGGCGCTCCGTTGACTATCTACTACATAAATTAAACAAGAATGAGTACATGGGAGGACACCATGGAGGAAGCTGTTGCTGTCCAAAAAGAATATTGCAGCACGTTTGAAGTTTGCAAAAGAGCACCTGGATGTTCCACAGCACTACTTTCAAAATATTCTGTGGATAGATTAAACCAAAATTGAGTTGTTTGAAAAAAACACACAACACTATGTGTGGAGAAAAAAAGGCACAGCACACCAACATCAAAACCTCATCCCCACTGTAAAACATGGCGGAGGGAGCATCATGGTTTGGGGCTGCTTTGCTGCCTCAGGGCCTGGACGAATTGATGTCATTGATGGAAAAATGAATTCCAGAGTTTATCAAGACATTTTGCAGGTAAAACGTAAGACCATCTGTCCGCCAACTGAAGCTCCGCAGAGGATGAGTGATGCAACAGGACAATGACCTAAAGCATACAAGTAATTCAACAAAAGAATGGCTTCAACAAAACAAAATACACATTCTGGAGTGGCCCATTCAGAGTCCTGACCTCAACCCGATTGAAATGCTGTGGCATGACCTTAAGAGAGCGATTCACACCAGACATCCCAAGAATATTGCTACACTGAAACAGTTTTGTGAAGAGGAGTGGTCCAAAATTACTCCAGATCATTGTCCAGGTCTGATCTGCAACTACAGGAAACGTTTGGTTGAGGTTATTGCTGCCATAGGAGGCAGTTATTAAGTCCAAAGGTTCACATACTTTTTCACCCTGCACTGTGAATGTTTACATGTTCTGTTCAATAAAAACATGAAAACATATAATGTTTGTGTTGTATTATTTTAAGCAGACTGTGTTTTTCAAATTGTTGTGACTTAGATGAAGATCAGAGCACATTTTATGATCAATTCATGCAAAACTCCACGTAATCCCAAAGGGTTCACATACTTTTTCTTGCCACTGTACATGCATATGTCAGTTCATTGGGAGGGGGGCAGAAAAAATTATGTTTGCCTGTGTACCCAAAAATGCTTGCACTGGCCCTGCAGGCAGCACATCATCAAGCTGCCTGCAATAGGTATTTAACCTGTACGGCAGCACAGGGGTGCAGTAACCCCTGTGCTGCCTCTGACTCCATAGCAGTGGCTGGTCATGTGACCAGAGGACCCTGCTGTGCAGCTGATGGAGGGAGAGCCAGCAGAGGAGCAGTTGGGAGAGCTGGAAGCAAGAGGCAGGTGAGTATGGAGGGAGGAGAGGGAAGAGGTTTGCCCATCTGTCTTTTTCCCTGTTTATGTGTCTGTCTTTCTGAATATCTGTTTATTTTGCTATCTGTCCTTATAATTTTTCTATTTCTCTAATTTTCTTTCTCTATTTCCCCTCATTAATGTTCTCCCTTTTACGTTTACTCTTTTTATCCCTCCCCTTTGTCATGTCTTCTCTAGCACTCTTTGTCACTCTCTACTTTCAAACTCTATGCTGTAACCCTAATCTGTACCACTAATTTCTAACCCTAGTGTCTAATAGGGATGAGCTGTTCGCTTCGATCGGTTCGGAGTTCGAATCGAACATAGCCTGTTCGTTTGTTCGTGAACTACAAACATTTCCGGGTGTTCGCTGCGTGTTCGGCCCACAATACACCACAATGGACCACAATGCACTTTTCCACTGGCCTGAAGCTTGTAATTGGCTACAGCCTTGCACCTGACCACAGGTCAGGTGCAAGACAGGTTCAACACTATGCCAATCACGGCTCAGAGTCCGGATTGGGCAAATTTTGCCCAATCATGGGCTCACAGAGCTAAGTCCCGCAGCACACTATATAAGGTTTCCACACAGCGCTTCTGCACGCATTTGAGAGGATATTTCATAGGAGATTGTTGTTGTGTTAGTGTGTTCTTACTGCCAGTCTGCCACCAGCTACTGGGGTGTCTAGGGGGGTCTCATTTCTACCAAATATTTGGGAATTGTTGTAATCTTTGTGCTCAGTCCCAGCAACTATTTTGGGTGCTCAGTAATTTCAGCAAAATATTTGGGAATTTAGGTAATCTGAGGTAATCTTTGTGCTAACTCCCAGCAACTATTTTGGGGGCTCAGTAATTTCTGCAAAATATTTGGGAATTGAGGTGATCTGTGTCTTGTCACTGCCAGCAAGTATTTCTGGGGTCACTAATTTCTACAAAATATTTGGGAATTGAGGTGATCTGTGTCTTGTCACTGCCAGTACCACGTAGTATTTTGGGGGTCACTAATTTCTACAAAATATTTGGGAATTGAGGTGATCTCTGTCTTGTGACTCACTGCCAGTGCCACGCAGTATTTTGGGGATCACTAATTTCTACAAAATATCTGGGAATTGAGGTGATCGGTGTCTTGTCACACAGCCAGTGACACGCAGTATTTTGGGGGTCACTAATTTCTACAAAATATCTGGGAATTGCGGTGATCTATGTCTTGTGACTCACTGCCAGTGCCACGCAGTATTTTTGGGGTCACTAATTTCTACAAAATATTTTGGAATTGAGGTGATCTGTATCTTGTGACTCACTGCCAGTGCCACGCAGTATTTTGGGGTCACTAATTTCTACAAAATATCTGGGAATTGAGGTGATCTGTGTCTTGTCACACAGCCAGTGCCAGCAAGTATTTTGGGGGTCACTAATTTCTAAAAAATATCTGGGAATTGAGGTGATTTGTGTCTTGTGACTCACTGCCAGTACCACGCAGTATTTTGGGGGTCACTAATTTCTACAAAATATCTGGGAATCGAGGTGATCTGTGTCTTGTCACACAGCCAGTGCCACGCAGTATTTTGGGGGTCAATAATTTCTACAAAATATCTGGGAATTGTTATAATCCGTGTGTTCTCACTGGCTGCCACCCATCAGGGGGTCTCACTGATTTATAGGAGGTTTCTGAGAATTGTAATCTGTGTCTTCTCACTGCCACCCATCAGGGGTCCCACATACTTCTAGAAGATTTATGCAAATTGAAATTTGTGTCTTCTCACTGCCACCCATCAGGGGGTCCCACATACTTTTAGCAGATTTATGCGAATTGTAATTTGGGTCTTCTCACTGCCACCCATCAGGGGGACCCACATACTTCTAGCAAATTTATGCGAATTGTAATTTGTGTCTTCTCACTGTCACCAATCAGGGGGTCACACTGATTTATAGGAAGTTTCTGAGACTTGTAATCTGTGTCTTCTCACTGCCACCCATCAGGGGGTCCCACATACTTCTAGCAGATTTATGCAAATTGTAATTTGTGTCTTCTCACTGCCACCCATCAGGGGGTCTCACTGATTTAAAGGAGGTTTCTAAGGCTTGTAATCTGTGTCTTCTCACTGCCAGCTATCAGGGGGTCCCACATACTTCTATCAGATTTATGCGAATTGTAATTTGTGTCTTCTCACTGCCACCCATCAGGGGGTCTCACTGATTTATAGGAGGTTTCTGAGACTTGTAATCTGTGATTTCTCACTGCCACCCATCAGGGGGTCCCACATACTTCTAGCAGATTTATGCGAATTGTAATTTGTGTCTTCTCACTGCCACCCATCAGGGGGTCACACTGATTTATAGGAGGTTTCTGAGACTTGTAATCTGTGTCTTCTCACTGACACTCATCAGGGGGACACACGTACTTCTAGCAGATTTATGTGAATTGTAATTTGTGTCTTCTCACTGCCACCCATCAGGGGGCCTCACATAATTCTAGCAGATTTATGCGAATTGTAATTTGTGTCTTCTCACTGCCACCCATCAGGGGGTCACACGGATTAATAGGAGGTTTCTGAGACTTGTGATCTGTGTCTTCTCACTGCCAGCTATCAGGGGGTCCCACATACTTCTAGCAGATTTATGCGAATTGTAATTTGTGTCTTGTCACTGCCACCCATCAGGGGGTCTCACTGATTTATAGGAGGTTCCTGAGATTTGTAATCTGTGTCTTCTCACTGCCACCCATCAGGGGGTCCCACATACTTCAAGCAGATTTATGTGAATTGTAATTTGTGTCTTCTCACTGCCACCCATCAGGGGGTCACACGGATTAATAGGAGGTTTCTGAGACTTGAAATCTGTGTCTTCTCACTGCCAGCTATCAGGGGGTCCCACATACTTCTAGCAGATTTATGCGAATTGTAATTTGTGTCTTCTCACTGCCACCCATCAGGGGGTCACACGGATTAATAGGAGGTTTCTGAGACTTGAAATCTGTGTCTTCTCACTGCCAGCTATCAGGGGGTCCCACATACTTCTAGCAGATTTATGCGAATTGTAATTTGTGTCTTCTCACTGCCACCCATCACGGGGTCTCACTGATATATAGGAGGTTTCTGAGACTTGTAATCTGTGTCTTCTCACTGCCACCCATCAGGGCGTCTCACATACGTCTATCAGATTTATGCGAATTGTAATTTGTGTCTTCTCACTGCCACCCATCAGGGGGTCACACTGATTTATAGGAGGTTTCTGAGACTTGTGATCTGTGTCTTCTCACTGCCAGCTATCAGGGGGTCCCACATACTTCTAGCAGATTTATGCGAATTGTAATTTGTGTCTTGTCACTGCCACCCATCAGGGGGTCTCACTGATTTATAGGAGGTTCCTGAGACTTGTAATCTGTGTCTTCTCACTGCCACCCATCAGGGGGTCCCACATACTTCAAGCATATTTATGTGAATTGTAATTTGTGTCTTCTCACTGCCACCCATCAGGGGGTCACACGGATTAATAGGAGGTTTCTGAGACTTGAAATCTGTGTCTTCTCACTGCCAGCTATCAGGGGGTCCCACATACTTCTAGCAGATTTATGCGAATTGTAATTTGTGTCTTCTCACTGCCACCCATCAGGGGGTCACACGGATTAATAGGAGGTTTCTGAGACTTGAAATCTGTGTCTTCTCACTGCCAGCTATCAGGGGGTCCCACATACTTCTAGCAGATTTATGCGAATTGTAATTTGTGTCTTCTCACTGCCACCCATCAGGGGGTCTCACTGATATATAGGAGGTTTCTGAGACTTGTAATCTGTGTCTTCTCACTGCCACCCATCAGGGCGTCCCACATACGTCTATCAGATTTATGCGAATTGTAATTTGTGTCTTCTCACTGCCACCCATCAGGGGGTCACACTGATTTATAGGAGGTTTCTGAGACTTGTAATCTGTGTCTTCTCACTGCCAGCTATCAGGGGGTCCCACATACTTCTAGCAGATTTATGCGAATTGTAATTTGTGTCTTGTCACTGCCACCCATCAGGGGGTCTCACTGATTTATAGGAGGTTCCTGAGACTTGTAATCTGTGTCTTCTCACTGCCACCCATCAGGGGGTCCCACATACTTCAAGCAGATTTATGTGAATTGTAATTTGTGTCTTCTCACTGCCACCCATCAGGGGGTCTCACTGATTTATAGGAGGTTTCTGGGAATTGTAATCTGTGTCTTGTCACTGTCTGACAGCTATCAGGGTGTCTCACTGAGTTATACCAGAGTTCTGTAAATCTTTAATCTTTATACCAGAGTTGAATCAGAGTTCTGTATATATTTAATCTATATATCACTCACCATGTCTGAAAGAACAAAAAGGACAGGCAGACGCTCCCAGACACAGTTAAGAGGGCAAGCAGCCCCTGTGTCGGGAGCAGAGCCGTAGCTAGCTCCTTTTGCACCCGAGGCAAGACCAGTAAACCACAATATTTTTACAGAATATATATATAAACATTCGTGATATCTGATTGGCTGAGAATTTCTACAAAATATCTGGGAATTGAGGTGATCTGTGTCTTGTGACTCACTGCCAGTACCACGCAGTATTTTGGGGGTCAATAATTTCTACAAAATATCTGGGAATTGAGGTGATCTGTGTCTTGTCACACAGCCAGAGCCACGCAGTATTTTGGGGGTCAATAATTTCTACAAAATATCTGGGAATTGTTATAATCTGTGTGTTCTCACTGGCTGCCACCCATCAGGGGGTCTCAATGATTTATAGGAGGTTTCTGAGAATTGTAATCTGTGTCTTCTCACTGTCACCAATCAGGGGGTCCCACATACTTCTAGTAGATTTATGCGAATTGTAATTTGTGTCTTCTCACTGCCACCCATCAGGGGGTCCCACATACTTCTAGTAGATTTATGCGAATTGTAATTTGTGTCTTCTCACTGCCACCCATCAGGGGGTCTCACTGATTTATAGGAGGTTTCTGGGAATTGTAATCTGTGTCTTGTCACTGTCTGCCAGCTATCAGGGTGTCTCACTGAGTTATACCAGAGTTCTGTAAATCTTTAATCTTTATACCAGAGTTGAATCAGAGTTCTGTATATATTTAATCTATATATCACTCACCATGTTTGAAAGAACAAAAAGGACAGGCAGTCGCTCCCAGACACAGTTAAGAGGGCAAGCAGCCCCTGTGTCGGGAGCAGAGCCGTAGTTAGCTCCTTTTGCACCCGAGGCAAGACCAGTAAATTGTGCCCCCCACAATATTTTTACAGAATATATATATAAACATTCGTGATATCTGCTTGGCTGAGAATGCTAATCACAGATTGTATATAAATTGAGCACTTTGTTTTGAATTTTTACAGATCTTCAGCTCCAGTTCAAACTCACCGGCAGCAGGGCAGCAAAGCAAAGTAATTGCACACTGTCAGAAGGACAAACTGAAACTGAAGATCTGTAAAATTCATAACAAAGTGTCAAGTTATTATCGAATCTGTGATTAGCATTCTCAGCCAATCATATATCACGGATGTCATGTTTATGGGGCGCATGCACAGGTGATCCTATCAGCAGATTGCCAAATTTGAGAGCTAGGTATGCTCATGCCCCTCGTTCCGTGCATCTTCTTTCCCTCTTTTCCATTGTCTCTACCCCTTTCCTCTGCTTCCTCTCTTTCTCCCCTTCTCATGCCCATTTTCTCCCCATCCCTTCTTTCCATGTAAATTCTCCCCTTCCAAGTCCATTCTCCCCTCATTTTTGTGGCCATCCCTCCTTTTTCAGTCCAGTCCCCCTCCTTTTCATTTCATGTTTCACCCCCTTTTTCAATCCATTTCCCCTCCTGTGATGTTAATTTCACCCCATTCCCCATCCTTTTTTTTTTGCCTTTGCTGCTGCGGCTTTATTGGGAGCGCTTTTAGCCAAAGGTTTTGCAGGTGTTTTTCCTTCATCGCTGCTGGAGTCAGAATCACTGTTGGAGCTGGACTCTGCTTTCTTGGCTGCGGATTTGGTTGCAGGGACAGATTTAGCTGCAGCAGTCTTTGCAGCAGCTGTAGGAGTTGCTTTCTTTGTGGGTGGGGCACTGCGCTGTAAACACCTGGCTTTGGCTTTTTCTTTGCTGCTGAGCTCCACAGCAATAAAACTCACAGTAATGTGCAGTGTGAGCATATCCCAGAGCTCCACTGCAATAAAACTCACAGTAATGTGCGGTGTGTATGCTCATATCACAGAGCTCCATAGCAATAAAACTCACAGTAATGGGCTGTGTGTTGAACGTATCCCAGAGCTCCACAGCAATAAAACTCACAGTAATGTGCGGTGTGTATGAGCATATCACAGAGCTCCACAGCAATAAAACTCGCAGTAATGTGCGGTGTGTATGAGCGTATCCCACAGCTCCACAGCAATAAAACTCACAGTAATGTGCAGTGTGTATGAGCGTATCACAGAGCTCCACAGCAATAAAACTCACAGTAATGGGCGGTGCGTATGAGCGTATCACAGAGCTACACAGCGATAAAACTCACAGTAATGGGCGGTGTGTATGAGCGTATCACAGAGCTCCACAGCAATAAAACTCACAGAAATTAAAGAGAAAATTGAAAACTCAGAAAAAGGGGAGAGAGAGGAAGAGAGAGCTGGAGAAGGGGGAGACAAAAAGGAGAGGGAGGAGAGAAAAAAGGAGTGCACTAGAGCATGGAGAGCAAGACAGAGATCACTGGAGAAAGGAAAAACATGCTGACAGTGCTGAAGTCAGACCTAGAGCTGGTGACAGAGCGGAGAAAGAAGAAAGACAGGAGTAAAAAGAGGAGAGCACTGGACACTGCTGAAGACAGAGAGCTGGAGATGAAGAGAGAGCTGGATATGGAGCTAGAGAAAAATAGCTTTAGCTGGAGAGAAAGAGCTGGAAAGGGAGAGCTGGAGACAGAGTTAGAGATGGAGAAAGAGAGCTGGGACAGAGAAAGAGACAGCGGGACAGACAGCTGGAGACAGAGGAAGAGACAGCTGATGACGGAGGAAGAGACAGCTGGGACAGAGCTGGAGACAGCTCAGACAGAGAAAGCGACAGCGGGGGCAGGGAGACAGATGGGACAGAGAAAGAGACAGATGGAACAGAAAGCGACAGCCGGGACAGAGAAAGAGACAGCCAGGACAGAGAAAGAGACAGATGGGACAGAGGAAGAGACAGAAGGGACAGAGAAAGAGACAGATGGGACAGAGAAAGAGACAGATGGGACAGAAAGAGACAGAGGAAAAGACAGATGGGACAGAGGAAGAGACAGATGGGACAGAAGAAGAGACAGATGGGACAGAAAAAGAGACAGATGGGACAGAGAAAGAGACAGATGGGACAGAAAGAGACAGAGGAAGAGACAGATGGGACAGAGGAAGAGACAGATGGGACAGAAAAGAGACAGATGGGACAGAGAAAGAGACAGATGGGACAGAGAAAGAGACAAAGGACAGAGAAAGAGACAGATGGGACGGAAAGAGACAGAGGAAGAGACAGATGGGACAGAGGAAGAGACAGATGGGACAGAAAGAGACAGAGGAAGAGACAGATGGGACAGAGGAAGAGACAGATGGGACAGAGAAAGAGACAGATGGGACAGTGGAAGAGACAGATGGGACAGAAAGAGACAGAGGAAGAGACAGATGGGACAGAGGAAGAGATAGATGGGACAGAGAAAGAGACAGATGGGACAGAGGAAGAGACAGATGGGACAGAGAAAGAGACAGATGGGACAGAAAGAGACAGATTGGACAGAGAGAATTTGTAAATCTAGTTTAGCTGGTTTTTTTAATGTTTGCCTTGCCGTTGCTCTGGATGCAGCACGTGGAGTGGAGGAGTTCAGACAGACTTTGCCGCGGCCTCTGCTAATGACGTTCCGTCAGCTTGATGTCAAATCGCTGACCCGGAATTGATGGCAGAGGGACACAGCTGGGACCTCTAGTGACTGGGGGATGGAGAAATGTGCACGCAGAGGAAGTCCAGCGCGGAGTTCACTGTGCCTTTGGTTTTGTGTGAGCAGCGCGCTGGGCTGCCTGCAAATATAACAAAGCTCTGGCATCGGGTAACGTTTTTTTTTTCCGCAGGAGCTCCCAACACAAGCAGTAGCCAGAGCGGCCCTCTGTGCTTTAAGAGTAACGGTGCTTGCGTGTGCCTGCCCCTGTGGCAGCTCAAAGCTACACTGCCACTACACTGCTGCTGATCACCCCTGGCTGCGCCCCCTTGCAGTTGTGCCCGAGGCACGAGCCTCACTTGCCTCGCCCTCCCTACGGCCCTGGTCGGGAGGCTGTGCCTCTGGTCGTGGTGGACGTGGTGCATCCTCTGCAGGGGCACGCTTGTCCTCTCTAACTGGTGCTGGCTGTCTTCTTAAGCAGCAGCAACATACAGAGGAATTGGGGATTGGCTAAACAGGCCATCCTCATCCTCCGAGTCCTCTGCCAGCCAGGCTTGTAGTGCTTTACAGTCCACCTCAGCTGCCAAAGCATCTAATGCAGCCTCCATGTCCACAGCTACTCCTGCCGTAGCCTCGCTCTCACACACGGAGGAGTCAGCTGAATTGTTTGACTACAATGACAGTGACATGCTGTTTGAGGATGCGCAGCAAGTACAGTGCTCTGACTCAATCTCTGAGGTTGAGGAAGGGAGTATAAGCAACCTAGAGGAAGGGGGTGCCAGTGATGACACACTGGCACTCATGGTGCCCCAGCAGCTGCAGCATACTGCCAAGTTGGCTCCAGTGATGAGATAGGGGGTGATGATGACAATGATGATGAGGTCACTGACTCCACCTGGGTGCCTGATCGAACAGAGGAATCAAGTGAGGAAGAGGGGGAGTAGGTGGAGGAGGCACAGCAAACACGAGGCACAACATCCTCTATGACCAACCGTAGCACTAGCCAGTCCAAGGCATCACATGTCAGAGCTGCTCAGGTGCACAGCGCTGTCGTCTCAAAGCACACATGCAGGAACTCTGCTGTCTGGGAGTTCTTTAAGAAGTGTGCAGCAGACCCAACCGTTGCTATTTGTAATCTATGTCAGATGAGGCTCAAGCATGGGAAAGACACCGGACCGTGCTTGAGGCGACATATGACCTGCCACACATCCCCAGCTGCTGCAGCCTAAGAAAAAATATAGTCCCAACCATCCCCAAGCACAGTGTCTAAATGCCAGTTTAGCAAAATGACACGCATTGCAGCTGCTGCCTTTACAGCTGGTGGACTCTGCTCCCTTCAGTGAATTTGCTGAATGTGCTGTACCACAGTGGCAGGTTCCAAAATGCCATTACTTTTCATGGAAGGCCATTCCAGCACTATACCAGCACATGGAAAAGACAATGTTATCCAGTCATTGGGAAAGGCAGTCAGCAGTAGGGATGAGCTGTTCGGGTTCGGACGGTTCGGGGTTCGACCCGAACTTAGCCTGTTCGAGCGGATCGCGAACCCCGAACATTTCCGGGTGTTCGCCGCATGTTCGACCACAATGGACCACAATGCATTTTCCCACTGCCTGAAGCTCGTAATTGGCTACAGCCTTGCACCTGACCACAGGTCTGGTGCAAGACTGGTTGAACACTATGCCAATCACCGCTCAGAGTCCTGATTGGGCAAATTTTGCCCAATCATGGGCTCACAGAGCTAAGTCCCGCAGCACACTATATAAGGTTTCAACGTGCCGATTCTGCATGCATTTCAGAGGAGATTTCAAAGAAGATAGTTGTGTGTGTTGTTACTGCCGGTCTGCCACGCTACTGGGGGGGTCTGGGGGGGTCTCATTTCGACCAAATATCAGGGAATTTAGGTGATGTGTGTCTTGTCACTGTGCCAGCAAGTTTTCTTGCGGTCTACAACTTTATTTAAAACATTTGTGAATTGAGGTGATTTTCTGGGTCTTGTCACTGTGCCAGCAAATCTTTTTGGGGCTCACTAATTTCTTTAAAACACTTGGGAATTAAGGTGATCTTCTGTATCTCGTCACACAGCCAGCAATTTTTTTTGGGGCTCACTAATTTCTTTAAAACATTTGTGAATTAAGGTGATCTGTGTCTCGTCATACAAACAGTACCACGCTGTATTTTGGGGCTCACTAATTTCTTTAAAACACTTGGGAATTAAGGTGATCTTCTGTGTCTCGTCACACAGCCAGCAATTTTTTTTGGGGCTCACTAATTTCTTTAAAACACTTGGGAATTAAGGTGATCTGTGTCTCGTCATACAAAAAGTACCACTCTGTATTTTGGGGCTCACTAATTTCTTTAAAACACTTGGGAATAAAGGTGATCTTCTGTGTCTCGTCACACAGCCAGCAATTTTTTTTGGGGCTCACTAATTTCTTTAAAACACTTGGGAATTAAGGTGATCTGTGTCTCGTCATACAAAAAGTACCACGCTGTATTTTGGGGCTCACTAATTTCTTTAAAACACTTGGGAATTAAGGTGATCTTCTGTGTCTCGTCACACAGCAAGCAATTTTTTTTGGGGCTCACTAATTTCTTTAAAACACTTGGGAATTAAGGCGATCTGTGTCTCGTCATACATACAGTACCACGCTGTATTTTGGGGCTCACTAATTTCTTTAAAACACTTGGGAATTAAGGTGATCTGTGTCTCGTCATACATACAGTACCACGCTGTATTTTGGGGCTCACTAATTTCTTTAAAACATTTGTGAATTAAGGTGATCTGTCTCTTGTCACTGGCTGTCAGCTATCAATGTGTCTCACTGAGTTATACCAGAGTTATTTAAATCTTCATACCAGAGTTGAATCAGAGTTCTGTATATATTAATCTATATATCACTCACCATGTCTGAAAAAACAAAAATGACAGGCAGACGCTCCCAGCCACAGATAAGAGGGCAAGCAGCCCCTGTGTCGGGAGGCTGTGTCTCTGGTCATGGTGGACGTGGTGCATCCTCTGCAGGGGCACGCTTGTCCTCTCTAACTGGTGCTGGCCGTCTTAAGCAGCAGCAACATACAGAGGACTTGGTGGATTGGCTAACCAGGCCATCCTCATCCTCCGAGTCCTCTGCCAGCCAGGCTTCTAGTGCTTTACAGTCTACCTCAGCTGCCAAAGCATCTAATGCAGCCTCCATGTCCACAGCTACTCCTGCTGTAGCCTCGCTATCACACACGGAGGAGTCAGCTGAATTGTTTGACTACAATGAGAGTGACATGCTGCTTGAGGATGCGCAGCAAGTACAGTGCTCTGATTCAATCTCTGAGGTTGAGCAAGGGAGTATAATCAACCTAGAGGAAGGGGGTGCCAGTGATGACACACAAATAACTGGCACTCAAGGTGCCCCAGCAGCTGCAGCATACTGCCAAGTTGGCTCCAGTGACGAGGAGATAGGGGGTGAAGATGACATTGATGATGATGAGGTCACTGACTCCACCTGGGTGCCAGATCGAACTGAGGAATCAAGTGAGGAGGAGGGGGAGGAGGAGGAGGAGGCACAGGAAACACGAGGCACAACATCCTCTGTGACCAACCGTAGCACTAGCCAGTCCAAGGCATCACATGTCAGAGCTGCTCCGGTGCAGAGCGCTGTTGTCTCAAAGCACACATGCAGGAACTCTGCTGTCTGGGAGTTCTTTAAGAAATGTGCAGCAGACCCCACCGTTGCTATTTGTAATCTATGTCAGATGAGGCTCAAGCATGGGAAAGACACCGGACCGTGCTTGAGGCGACATATGACCTGCCACACATCCCCAGCTGCTGCAGCGTAAGAAAAAATATAGTCCCAACCATCCCCAAGCACAGTGTCTAAATGCCAGTTTAGCAAAATGACACGCATTGCAGCTGCTGCCTTTCCAGCTGGTGGACTCTGCTCCCTTCAGTGAATTTGCTGAATGTGCTGTACCACAGTGGCAGGTTCCAAAATGCCATTACTTTTCACGGAAGGCCATTCCAGCACTATACCAGCACATGGAAAAGACAATGTTATCCAGTCATTGGGAAAGGCAGTCAGCAGTAGGGATGAGCTGTTCGGGTTCGGACGGTTCGGAGTTCGACCCGAACTTAGCCTGTTCGAGCGGATCGCGAACCCCGAACATTTCCGGGTGTTCGCCGCATGTTCGACCACAATGGACCACAATGCATTTTCCCACTGCCTGAAGCTCGTAATTGGCTACAGCCTTGCACCTGACCACAGGTCTGGTGCAAGACTGGTTGAACACTATGCCAATCACCGCTCAGAGTCCTGATTGGGCAAATTTTGCCCAATCATGGGCTCACAGAGTTAAGTCCCGCAGCACACTATATAAGGTTTCAACGTGCCGATTCTGTACGCATTTCAGAGGAGATTTCAAAGAAGATAGTTGTGTGTGTTGTTACTGCCGGTCTGCCACGCTACTGGGGGGGTCTGGGGGGGTCTCATTTCGACCAAATATCAGGGAATTTAGGTGATGTGTGTCTTGTCACTGTGCCAGCAAGTTTTTTTGCGGTCTACAACTTTATTTAAAACATTTGTGAATTGAGGTGATTTTCTGGGTCTTGTCACTGTGCCAGCAAATCTTTTTGGGGCTCACTAATTTCTTTAAAACACTTTGGAATTAAGGTGATCTTCTGTGTCTCGTCACACAGCCAGCAATTTTTTTTGGGGCTCACTAATTTCTTTAAAACACTTGGGAATTAAGGTGATCTGTGTCTCGTCATACAAAAAGTACCACGCTGTATTTTGGGGCTCACTAATTTCTTTAAAACACTTGTGAATTAAGGTGATCTTCTATGTCTCGTCACACAGCCAGCAATTTTTTTTGGGGCTCACTAATTTCTTTAAAACACTTGGGAATTAAGGTGATCTGTGTCTCGTCATACAAAAAGTACCATGCTGTATTTTGGGGCTCACTAATTTCTTTAAAACACTTGGGAATTAAGGTGATCTTCTGTGTCTCGTCACACAGCCAGCAATTTTTTTTTGGGGCTCACTAATTTCTTTAAAACATTTGTGAATTAAGGTGATCTGTGTCTCGTCATACATACAGTACCACGCTGTATTTTGGGGCTCACTAATTTATTTAAAACATTTGTGAATTAAGGTGATCTGTCTCTTGTCACTGGCTGTCAGCTATCAGTGTGTCTCACTGAGTTATACCAGAGTTATTTAAATCTTTATACCAGAGTTGAATCAGAGTTCTGTATATATTAATCTATATATCACTCACCATGTCTGAAAAAACAAAAATGACAGGCAGATGCTCCCAGCCACAGATAAGAGGGCAAGCAGCCCCTGTGTCGGGAGGCTGTGTCTCTGGTCACGGTGAACGTGGTGCATCCTCTGCAGGGGCACGCTTGTCCTCTCTAACTGGTGCTGGCCGTCTTAAGCAGCAGCAACATACAGAGGACTTGGTGGATTGGCTAACCAGGCCACCCTCATCCTCCGAGTCCTCTGCCAGCCAGGCTTCTAGTGCTTTACAGTCTACCTCAGCTGCCAAAGCATCTAATGCAGCCTCCATGTCCACAGCTACTCCTGCTGTAGCCTCGCTATCACACACGGAGGAGTCAGCTGAATTGTTTGACTACAATGAGAGTGACATGCTGCTTGAGGATGCACAGCAAGTACAGTTCTCTGATTCAATCTCTGAGGTTGAGCAAGGGAGTATAATCAACCTAGAGGAAGGGGGTGCCAGTGATGACACACAAATAACTGGCACTCATGGTGCCCCAGCAGCTGCAGCATACTGCCAAGTTGGCACCAGTGACGAGGAGATAGGGGGTGAAGATGACATTGATGATGATGAGGTCACTGACTCCACCTGGGTGCCAGATCGAACTGAGGAATCCAGTGAGGAGGAGGGGGAGGAGGAGGAGGAGGCACATCAAACACGAGGCACAACATCCTCTGTGACCAACCGTAGCACTAGCCAGTCCAAGGCATCACATGTCAGAGCTGCTCCGGTGCAGAGCGCTGTTGTCTCAAAGAACACATGCAGGAAATCTGCTGTCTGGGAGTTCTTTAAGAACTGTGCCGCAGACCCCACCGCTGCTATTTGTAATCTATGTCAGAGGAGGCTGACGCGTGGGATAAACACTGGACACTTGGGTATCACGTGCTTGAGGCGACAAATGAACAAGTGCCACACATCCCGTTGGGGCAAAACTTTGCGTAGGTCCTCCTCCTCCTCATCTGTCTCTACCCACACTATATGTCCTGCCATGCAATTGCCTACAACCTCCACCGACAGGGATGATGCTACAGTAATGGATGTACCAGCAGGTCCTTCCTCACAATGTGACATCATCCCAGTAGCTGAAGATTTACGCAGTCAGATTACTCGCATTGCAGCTGCTGCCTTTCCAGCTGGTGGACTCTGCTCCCTTCAGTGAATTTGCTGAATGCGCTGTACCTCAGTGGCAGGTTCCAAAACGCCATTACTTTTCACGCAAGGCCATTCCAGCACTATACCAGCACGTGGAAGACAATGTTATCCAGTCATTGGGAAAGGCAGTCAGCAGCAAGGTGCATGTCACTTTAGATACGTGGTCCAGCAAGCATGGAGAGGGTCGTTACATTTCCTTCACGGCACACTGGGTAACTCTGATTGCAGCTGGGAGGGATCCAAGACGGGGCTCTGTGCTGGAGCTTGTTCATCCACCACGCCTCCAGAAAGCTGCTTGTATGAGGTCTGTCTGCACCACCACCACCTCTTCCTCCTCCTTCTGTGTCTCTGGCAAAGTGGCAGTTAAACCGACGCCTGACAGGGGCTACGCAATGGCTCAAGCAAAAAGATGCCATACTGTGCTTGAGCTGGTTTGTTTAGGGGACAAGAGCCACACCGGGCCAGAAATTCTGTCAGCTCTGCAGGGGCAGGTGCAGAGATGGTTAACACCACGCCAGCTTCAGCTGGGAATGATCGTCTGTGATAATGGCAGCAACCTTCTCTCCACCCTACGCAAGGGTAAATTGACGCATGTACCATGCCTAGCACACGTCCTAAATCTAGTGGTACAGCGTTTCCTAACCAAGTACCCAGGGCTGGCAGAGCTTCTCATCCAGGCCAGAAAAGTCTGCAGCCACTTCAGATGGTCCCACAAACCACCTTCCCACAAACCGTCTGATCTGTGACATGCCCACCAGGTGGAACTCGACATTATCAATGCTGCAGCATCTGCACAAGCAGCAGAGGGCCATCAATGAGTACTGTGTGAGTATGGCACAAGGACAGGTTCAGGTCAACTTGTTTTTTTTTCCCTGCCGCAGTGGCTGATGATCAAGGATGCATGCACTGTACTGTCACCATTTGAGGAGGCAACGAGGATGGTGAGCAGGGACAGTGCATGCATCAGTGACACAATTCCTTTAGTGTTCCTGCTGGAGCACACTCTGCGGGGATTTATAGATGTGGCTCTAGAGGCAGAGCAGCGGAAGGAAGAGGAGGCCTTCCCTTGCTCTCAAAGCCCCAGTCTTTCCACAGACAGCATTCCTGCGGGTCCTCCTCAGATCAGACAGGAGGAGGATGAGGAGGAGGAGAAGGAGGAATATTTAAGTAGTGGGGGCATTGAAGGTGGGGATTCCTCAAGGCAGGGTTTTGTGTGCCCAGAAACACAAGGGCTAGTGCGTGGCTGGGAGGAGGAAGTGCACGATACGGTCATCCTCATTGACCAGGAAGACTCGGAAGCTAATGCCACCTCCAACCTACGCTGCATGGGCTCCTTTATAATGCAAAGCCTGCTAAAGGACCCCAGGATCGTGCTATCAAGGAGAGGGATCATTACTGGTTGGCAACCCTTCTTGATCCACGATACAAGGGTAAAGTTGCAGAGCTCATCCTGCCTGCACAGAGGGAGCACAGGATGAAAAAACTTGAGGACGCTCTAAAGCGACACTTGTGTAACACCTTTCCAGGCACTGGTAGGTTTCCAAGTGATGACACAGGTGCTTCTGAGGCTGCGGATGATCAGATTAATAGTGGTGAAGGCCAGGGCCGCTTGACTGATGCATTTTTAAATTTTTTTAGTCCACGACGCGCAGGGACGTCAAATGTAGGCACCCATTGCCAGCGTCTTCACCATATGGTGCAGGACTACCTAGGGGCAAGGGCAGACCTGGATACCTTTCGAGCAGATGATCCACTGGCTTACTTGGTGTTGAGATTGGATTACTGGCCAGAATTTAGCCAATATGCTATGCAGCTACTAGGTTGCCCTTCATCTAGCGTGCTTTCTGAAAGGACGTTCAGTGCCGCTGGAGGTTTTGTCATAGACAAAAGAGTGCGTCTGTCCACCGACTCTGTAGACCGTCTGACATTTATAAAAATGCATCAGTCCTGGATCAGCAGTTATCAATCCCCTGATGCTGACGTAACGGAATAGATCGGGGATGTCTTCTGCATTCACAAATCCTCCAGCACTGATCTCTTCCACAGTACCACAAAAGGGTTACTGTGTGAATGCACTTGCTGCCATGAAAGGCACAATATTTGGCTGCACTGATGCCTGTGCCAGATTTATATCATTTTAATATAGGACTGCATGGTCCACCCCTGCACTCTTCCACAATACTAAAGAGGGGTTACTGTAGGAATGCACTTGCTGGCCTGGCACCAAAAGCACAATATCTGGGTGCACTGACGCCTTTACCAGATGCATATCTTTTTAATATAGGACCACAGGGTCCACCCCTGCACTCTTCCACAATACTACAGAGAGGTTACTGTAGGAATGCACTTGCTGGCCTGGCACCAAAAGCACAATATCTGGGTGCACTGACGCCTTTACCAGATGCATATCTTTTTAATATAGAACCACATGGTCCACCCCTGCACGCTTCCACAATACTACAGAGGGGTTACTGTAGGAATGCACTTGCTGGCCTGGCACCAAAATCACAATATCTGGGTGCACTGACACCTTTACCAGATTCATATCTTTTTAATATAGGACCGCAAGGTCCACCCCTGCATTCTTCCACAATACTAAAGAGGGGTTACTGTATGAATGCACTTGTAGGAATGGCAGTCTGGCACCAAAAGCACAATATCTGGGTGCACTGACGCCTTTACCAGATTCATATCTTTTTAATATAGGACCGCAAGGTCCACCCCTGCACTCTTCCACAATACTACAGAGGGGTTACTGTAGGAATACACTTGCTGGCCTGGCACCAAAAGCACAATATCTGGGTGCACTGATGCCTTTACCAGATTCATATCTTTTTAGTATAGGACTGCATGGTCCACCCCTGCACTCTTCCACAATACCACAGAGGGGTTACTGTATGATGGCACTTGCTGGCCTGGCACCAAAGGCACAATATTTGGGTGCACTGCCACTGATGCCTTTATCAGATTCATATCTTCAGAGGGGTTACTGTGTGACGGCACTGTTGCCGATGCTAAAGGCCCAATTTTAAAGCACCTATTGTTACTTTCATCCAAAGCCTGCATAAGTTTCACAATAATTTAGCCAAAAACTCACTAAACTTTTTCTGCGTGTCCGAAAATGTCTCCTCTTTTCATACAGACTGCCGCCCCAAGCAGTATAGATTAAAGGAAAAGCATTTACCATCATTTGAAATGTCTTTTTTTGGTTTTTACATATTTCTATACATCCTAGAAATCCGCCACTTCACGGGCAGGTTATGGGGATCTCCTAGGCACGATATTTGAAGGAATTTTTCGTTTTTATTTTTAACCCTTATTTCATGGAAAACTCACTGTCCCTTTAAAAACGTTTTTTTAAAACTTTTTGTCCTTGTTTCCTGTCCCCCAGGGCACTACCCAGACCCCCATACACCTTTTATGGCAAATATCTACCATATATGCCCTCTTGGAGGGCACTCTAAACAACGAATTTTCAGTCCCATTGACTTGTATTGAGTTCGAGTTCGAATCCGAACATTTGAAAAGTTCGAGTATGAGCGTGAACCGAACTCGGGGGTGTTCGGCTCATCCTTAGCATCTAACCCTAATTTCTAGCCCTTAATCTGTACCCCTAACTTCTAACCCTAATTTCTAACCATCGCACATTACTGTGAGTTTCATTGCTGTGGAGCTCTGTCATACACTCAGACACAACAAACATTACAGTGAGTTTTATTTCCGTGGAGCTGTCATACGCTCATACCCTCATTCAGAGTGGTAGCCAACTGTAGGAGCCTGGAGGAGGCATGATAGCTTATTAGCATGTGGGTCTGACTGGATTTTGTCTTCTTAAAATATTTACTTTGAAAATAGTTTTAAGAAATAAATTCTGTACATGTCTGTGTTGCATTATTTGGGTGGAGTTTATGTGGACATGACCGTCAGTGGGCTGGGTACAAGGGGGCCCCATGATCTTCTATTGCCCAGGGGCCCCACTAGTTGTCAGTCCACCCCTGTATATACAGTTGTGTTCAAAATTATTCAACCCCCAGTGCTGTAAAGTGTTTTAGGGCATTTAGTGTACATTTGTAATTGTATTCAGAATGAAATTCTACAAGGAGTTTTTAAAGAACCATATGCAACTAAAATGACATCAATTGGTTTTGTAATACAGTAGTAAATGTTTCTTTTGTGAATTCTTCATTGACACAATTATTCAACCCCTTAAAGACTACCACTCTGAAGAACAGAGGTTCATTCAAGTATTTTCAATCAGGTATTGAAAACACCTGTGGATGTCACGGAGCAGCAATAAAGCATAATAAGCACCAATTAGGCAGCTTTAAAATGATTGTGATACTCAGCTCCTTCTAGACATTTACTGGTGTGATTACAAACATGGTGAAGTCAATAGAATGGTCCAGGAAGACAAGAGAAGAGGTGATTACTCTTCATAGGAAGGGCAATGGCTATAAGAAGATTGCAAAGATGTTAAACATACCAAGAGAGACCATAGGAAGCATCATTCGCAAATTCAAGGCAAAGGGCACTGTTGAAACGCTACCTGGTCGTGGCAGAAAGAAAATGCTGACTTCGACTGCTGTGCGCTACCTGAAGTGTAGAGTGGAGAAAAGTGCCCTTGTGACTGCTGAGGAACTGAGAAAAGATTTGTCAGATGTGGGTACTGAAGTTTCAGCTCAGACAATACGGCGCACACTGCGTAATGAAGGCCTCCATGCCAGAACTCCCAGGCGCACCCCCTTGCTGTCTCCAAAGAATAAGAAGAGTCGACTGCAGTATGCCAAAAGTCATGTGTACAAACCACAGAAGTTTTGGGATATTGTTCTGTGGATTGATGAAACAAAATTAGAACTGTTTGGGCCAATGGATCAACGCTATGTTTGAAGGAGGAAGAACAAGGCCTATGAAGAAAAGAACACCTTGCCTACTGTGAAGCATGGCGGGGGGTCAATCATGCTTTGGGGCTGTTTTGCTTCTGCAGGTACAGGGAAGCTTCAGCGTGTGCAAGGTACCATGAATTCTCTTTAGTACCAAGAGATATTGGATGACAATGTGATGCAGTCCGTCACAAACCTGAGGCTTGGGAGACGTTGGACCTTTCAACAGGACAATGATCCCAAGCATACCTCCAAGTCCACTAGAGCATGGTTGCAGATTAAAGGCTGGAACATTTTGGAGTGGCCATCGCAGTCACCTGACTTAAATCCGATTGAGAACCTCTGGTGGGACTTAAAGAAAGCAGTTGCAGTGCGCAAGCCTAAGAATGTGACTGAACTGGAGGCTTTTGCCCATGACGAATGGGCAAAGATACCCGTAGATCGCTGCAAGACACTTGTGTCAAGCTATGCTTCACGTTTAAAAGCTGTTATAACTGTAAAAGGATGTTGTACTAAGTACTAAGATTGAATGTCACTTGGGGGTTGAATAAAACTGATAATGATGTGAGCACAGAAAAGACATTTGTGGTTTTTTCATTATAAATGTTATGTTATATTTGTCTGACCTACACGTGCCTCTTTGATTTAATTGTAAGCAAGATGACTGAATGATCAAAATCAATGTCAAACTGGCCAAAACACTCAATTTCAGTGGGGGTTGAATAATTTTGAACACAACTGTATATATATATTCAGACCCAGAGCCGCCATCAGGGCATTACAGCCCATACTGTGGTAAGGGGACCGCCGACTAGGGGGGCCCCACCATCGGCAGTTATGTTTTCTTTAGGCTGCAGTCCTCAGAGGAGGTACTGTAGCCTACCTGGGCCCGGAGACTCCAAGATGGCAGCCGGCAGGCCCCCTCTGATGATGTCAGAGGGGGACGCCAGATGGCTGCAGGCAGCCCATGCCCTCTCCGACTGGGTCCTGGCTTCCTCCCATCGGCGCCGCTGCATGTGTGCTCTGCAGCGCTGGAAGGAAATGATCATTTAGCGTCACTTCCACCCAGCGCTCCATGATGCATGTGGAGCCGCTGCTCACCTCACCTCACCGGCTCAAATCCCTCCCAGGTAGTAGATTACTGGAAAGTGGGGTGGGGAATTAATGAAAAAAATGGAGGGAGGAATGAATATAAAACGGAGAGGTGAAATGAATATAAAATGGAGGAGGGGGGACTGAATATAAAACAGAGGGGGTGACATTAAAACGGAGGGGGGATTGAATATAAAATGGGAGGGAGTGAAATTAAAATGGAGGGGGGAATGAAATTAAAATGGAGGGGGGTGAGAGATGACTTTAAAATGGAGGGGAGATGAAATTAAAAAGGGGATAATGAAATTAACATGAGAACTAAGAGTGGGGTGAAATGGACTGAAAAGGGAGGTGGGCAGATGGACATGACGAAGGGAGGGGGACCTGAAAAAGAAGAGACTCCCTGCCTTTACTGTTGGAGATCTACTGCTGTGGATCCTGTCACAGGATCCACAGCAATAGACCTCAAACGGTAAAGCAGTGATTATGACCGTACACAGAATTCCTGTAGCTGTGTGAGGCTGGCCCCCCTACAAACGGCACAAATAACAAATCCACTGTGCTACTTTTGTGCTGTTTTGTGCCGCGAAAATTAACATTTGTCCTGGTTTTATTTTTGAGATATTAGCAATTGTTTTTTCAGACAATGAGAATGAATACAGGTCGCCAAAAGGTCACTCAGCCCCCCTACAGCACTCGAAAGTCACGAAACCGGACTTGTTGGTTAGTGCTAGATTTGTGCATTTGAAATCTCCTTCTATCTTGTTTTGTTTTTGAATTACTAACCATTTAATAAAGGTCACTCAGCCCCCCTACAACACGCAAAAGTCACAAAACTGGGCTTGTTTGTGCTAGGTTTGTGCTGTTGAAATCTCCGTTCTATCTTGTTTTGTTTTTGAGTTATTAACCATTTAATAAAAGGTCAAGCAGCTCCCCTTCTCTTGCGAGAAGGGAACAAGGATGCTGCGATCGGAGGTGACTGTGGAAGGTCAGCGAGGGAGCACAGGGACAGGTATGTATCAGCCAGAGTGTGGCTCGGGGTTACCGTTTTCAGCATTGAATTTTAACCCCGAGCCACACTCGGGAATTCCACCAGGGAGGTTAAAAAAAAAAATTGTGACACAAATCAGCACAAATGTAGCACAAACGAATGGCATATTTGTTTTTAACATTTAACATCATGGGGTGCAAAGTGGGCGGGGTTTGATTGAATACAATGCCCAATATCTTCCAAACCAAACCGGCACAAACGTTAATTTTTGCAGCACAAATCAGCACAAACGCAGCACAAACAAATGGTATGTTTTTATAAAAAAATAAAAATAATGTTGGGTGCAAAGTGGGCGGGGTTTCATCAAATATAATGCGCAGTATCTTGGAAACCAAACCGGCACAAATATTCATTTCTGCGGCACAAATCAGCACAAACGCAGCACTAACCATCAAGCCCAGTTTCGTAACTTTTGGCTGTTGTAGGGGGGCTGCGTGATCTTTGGTGACCTTTTATTAAATGGTTAATAACTAGGGATGGAATCAGTTCGATTCGAACATCGGCTGTTCAAAAATTTGCGAACTTCAAAGACATTCGCTTAAAGTTCGAGGGGGGGGAATCAAAAAAATGCTTAAAAGATCCTAAAAAATCTAAAAAAAAAGATACTCTTTACTGCAGAATATAATAATAAACGGTTTATTAGATATTGAATTAAAACGGGAATATTTTTAACATTGAAGCCTATGGGATTCATAAACATTTCCCACTCCTTGTTGGTCAAACATTTCCCACTCCTTGTTGGTTAAACATTTCCCATGGCTTCAAATCGCGTTTAAACATGTGCAAAAGCGGTAAAAATGAGCTCTGCGCACAAGCGGTGAAATGGCTCAGCACTCAGCAGTGAAAGGGTTAAAAAGGTTGGGTTTTTTTTCTTCTTTTTTTTCATTGTTTCCTGTCCCCAGGGCATTACCCGGACCTCCATACACCTTTTAAGGCTACTATCTTGCATATATGCCCTCTTGGAGGGGACCTTAATTTTCGAGCATTCGAGCCCCATTGACTCTGAGGGTCAGTAAGGGGCCCCAAACTTTCTGATGGCTGGCCTGCTCAGACCAGATAGTGTGTGTGTGTGTGTATATGTATGTATATATGTTTATTAGTGCAGAAGCCATCTGCACATCATAGCAATTCAAAGAACTGCTTCCCAGAGCTCCTGTGCTACATTCCCCATATGCAGCAAGGAACTCTGGGTAGGATATGCAAATGACATCTGTCTCACTTTTATTGCATCCTGGGTCTGTTTTTACACAGAACCCTTAAATCAATGCCATGCCATACTATGGCTTTTTTTTTTAGCAGAGACCAGGTTTATGCAACTGGTCAAAGCCACTCCTAGGACAACGCTGTTTCGGGTTTATTGGACCCTCATCAGCTAGGAGCTAGGCATGGCCAGTTGCAATGGATGCTTAGACTCGTAGGGCAAATCAGTACTTATACACATACACACACACACACACACACACACTTTCAGACCTCAGACCAGATAGTGTGTGTGTGTGTGTGTATGTACACACACACAATATCTGGTCTGAGGTCTGAAAGTGTGTGTGTGTGTGTATATGTGTATATATATATATATATATATATATATATAATGTGTGTTTATTATTGCAGAAGCCACTTGCGCATCATAGCAATTCAAAGAATTGCATCGACAGAGCTCCTGTGCCACATTCCCCATAAGCAGCAAGGAATTCTGGGTAGGATATGCAAATGACCCCTTTCTCACTTTTATGCATCCTGGGTCTGTTATTACACAGAACCCTAAAATCAATGCTATGCCACACTGTGGCTTTGTAGCAGAGATAAGGTTTATGCAACTGGTCAAAGCCACTTCTAAGACAGCGCTGTTTCGGGTTTGTTGAACCCTCATCAGCTAGGAGGTAGGCATGACCAGTTGCAGTGGATGCTTGGTTCGTACGGTAAATTAGTATCTACAAGGGTTGTACTGGATATATATACAGTGGCAAGAAAAAATATGTGAACCCTATGGGATTACGTGGAGTTTTGCATTAATTGGTCATAAAATGTGCTCCGATCTTCATCTAAGTCACAACAATTTGAAAAACACAGTCTGCTTAAAATAATACAACACAAACATTATATGTTTTTTAATTTTTTTAATGAACAGAACATGTAAACATTCACAGTGCAGGGTGGAAAAAGTATGTGAACCCCTAGCCTAATGACTTCTCCAAGAGCTAATTGGAGCCAGGAGTGAGCCAACCTTGAGTCTAATCAGTGTGAAAGCTGTCCTGCCCTTTAAAAACACACACCAGTTTTGGGTTTACTGGTTTCAAGAAGCACTGGCTGATGTGAACCATGCCAAACAGAAAAGAGCTCTCAGAAGACCTACAATCAAGAATTGTTGACTTGCATGCAGCTGGAAAGGGTTACAAAAGTATCTCCAAAAGCCTTGATGTTCATGTGTCCACAGTAAGATAGACTGTCTACAAATGGAGAAAGTTCAGCACTGTTGCTACTCTCCCTAGGCGTGGTCGTCCTGTAAAGATGACTGCAAGAGCACAGCGCAGAATGCTTAATGAGGTAAAGAAGAATCCTAGAGTGTCAGCTAAAGACTTGCAGAAATCTCTGGCACATGCTAACATTTTTGTTGACACATCTACAATAAGGAAAACATTAAACAAGAATGGAGTACATGGGAGGACACCACGGAGGAAGCCATTGCTGTCCAAAAAGAATATTGCAGCACGTTTGAAGTTTGCAAAAGAGCACCTGGATGTTCCACAGCACTACTGGCAAAATATTCTGTGGGCAGATGAAACCAAAATTGAGTTGTTTGGAAAAAACACACAACACTATGTGTGGAGAAAATAGGCACTGCACACCAACATCAAAACCTCATCCCCACTGTAAAACATGGCAGAGGGAGCATCATGGTTTGGGGCTGCTTTGCTGCCTCAGGGCCTGGACGGATTGTTGTCATTGATGGAAAAATGAATAACAGAGTTTATCAAGACATTTTGCAGGAAAACGGAAGACCATCTGTCCACCAACTGAAGCTCCACAGAGGATGGGTGATACAACAGGACAATGACCCAAAGCATACAAGTAATTCAACAAAAGAATGGCTTCAACAAAACAAAATACGCCTTCTGGTGTGGCCCAGTCAGAGTCCTGACCGCAACCCGATTGAAATGCTGTGGCATGACCTTAAGAGAGCAATTCACACCAGACATCTCAAGAATATTGCTACACTGAAACAGTTTTGTGAAGAGGAGTGGTCCAAAATTACTCCAGATCGTTGTGCAGGTCTGATCTGCAACTACAGGAAACGTTTGGTTGAGGTTATTGCTGCCAAAGGAGGGTCAACCAGTTATTAAGTCCAAAGGTTCACATACTTTTTCCACCCTGCACTGTGAATGTTTACATGTTCTGTTCAATAAAAACATGAAAACCTATAATGTTTGTGTTGTATTATTTTAAGCAGACTGTGTTTTTCAAAATTGTTGTGACTTAGATGAAGATCAGAGCACATTTTATGACCAATTCATGCAAAACTCCATGTAATCCCAAAGGGTTCACATACTTTTTCTTGCCACTATATATATATATGTACTCAGTTTGTATCCAGATCCTGGAAGGGGTTCTGTACCAACATGGGGATAACCTTGGCCTTCTCTTCGGCCTATCATCCCCAAACCAAAGTGGCGGCCGAGAGGGCGAACCAAAATGTAGAAAAATATCTCTGGTGTTTTGTGTCCGAAAGGAAGGATACCTGGTCTGATCTTCTACCGTGGGCTGAATATGCACTCAATAACGCCATCAGTGAGAATATGGGTTGTTCACCTTTTCAAATCATTTATGGGTACGACCCTCCTATGCTTCCTTCCACATATTTGAGGTTTCTGCCATACCAGCCTGTCAGATCAGTTCAGATATGAAATTTATATAATTCATCATATTTCTCAGGACTGTTTAAATTTTGGGCCAGGAATTTCTTTCAAAACAGGCAATCTGTCTACCTGTGGTTAAAATGTAACAGGGTAAACTTTCTAGACAATGGACCTGTTAAATTCGTTGACATATCGCAAACAAGGGCTCCCCTCTATCAGATTATAATGACAAGGGAAGCAACATCCATTGTTCAGAGATTGGGAGAAATAGGCAATTCTGGTTGTAAAAACCCAGATGTTAAATCACATGGTCTTGAAACTAAATTAATACAATGGTCACATCTAATCTCTCTAGCCATATAGACCTTGGACATTGGTGGATTGCATAAACTATAGAAAAAAAAAGGTTAAGGATTTTTATGTATCAGTGATTACCTACAAATTCAGTTTATAAAGTCTATAATCAATATGATCTGTAACATTATACAAGGTGCATAGGTGGTATTTGAATATTTAACTTATGTGGTGAGTTATAATAGATAATCATGGTACTGATATTTTATGAAAGATAGAGCCCATACCACATTCAATTGATTATTAAATAACGATTGTCTCGTCTATTAACATTCAGTAACATTAGATTAAATCTGTTAATTATGAATGAATTTTAAGAAATATATCACGAATGAATGAATGAATCTGAAGGAATATCATGAAACATGTATGCCTGTCTGCAGAATTCTCATACAAACATATCTCTAGATATAAATAACGAGTGTATCATGCATGCATGCCACGGCGAAATATGCTTTCGTTTCATGGATAGCAATCATATTGATATTGTTAGATAACCCCATGGAGTCCCTGGATATAGTATAAAATGACCCCAAACCATTAAAGAAAGGTTACTGCTTGGTCAAATAGATTAATTAATTCCTGTAGAAGGTTGGATGTTTGATTTGAGAGTGCCATCTACTGGCCAGGTAGTATAACACCTGGAGAGAAACCTGAAGAATCAATATATATATCCACCAATCAAAAGAGGCCACATATTGATGGGCTAGAGCTAAACTGGGTGGAAGACAGCTATAAAAAGGGGGATACTCCAGAGAGAGGAAACCTGAAAGAAAGCTTGGAGAGAGACCCTGGGGATGCTTGGAGGGGAGAAAGGGCCAGATACCATCAGAGCCACTCCACTAGGACCAACCATACCAAGATCCTCTTACACCCTATCTTCACTTATCTTCACTACAAGATGGTAAAGTATAATTGAATAATTTCAACTTGATATCTATTTCTTAACTGCATTGTCACCGCTTTATATGTCCATCACCTATTAAAGGAACATAAATTAATTATTTTGCTGTTGAAGCCTAAACAGCAGAATAGTTAGCCTTTCCGCTCTACTGCAGATGAGCTCTAACGGCATTCGGACAGGCCCCTTTAGCTTACCGCGTTCCTTTCAACGAGCGCCACCAGCAAAATCTTTGAGCGGCTGCTCATTGGGAAGCCCCAAGTCGCGATCTTGCGAGATTGTTCCCAGCTCGATCTCGTGAACTCCGAGATCTCGCAAGATCGTGACTGGGGGCTTCCCAACGTGCGGTCGCTTGAAGACTTTGCCGGCGGGGCTCATTGGATTTGGAAGGAACACGGTAAGCTGCAGAGGCCTGTCCGAATGCAGTTAGAACATTCAGACAGCCGCCCCAGCCCCTCGGATGCCGGTAAGCCAGCTCAATGCTGGCTTCTGGTATTTGGGGCATCTGCACGAATACTAAGTACTCTTGCCAATGCCAGTATCGGCACCGATACCGATACCAGTATCGGTGCATCCCTATTCTATAGCACTGAAGTTTAGTAGGAGGGGCAATCATAAAATGTTATTGGTTAAAGAAAATATGGAGCCCTGCCTTTGTATCGTGATGTAGTTCTTAAACATAAAGACAAATTTAGACAGCAATACCGTAACCCTTTTGTTTAGTAGAATGTAGAAACATAGAAACATAGAAACATAGAAAAATGTCGGCAGATAAGAACCTTTCGGCCCATCTAGTCTGCCCAATTACATGGATACTTTACTTGGATTTATCTTTTGTTTAGGATAGCCTTATGCCTATCCCATGCTTGCTTAAATTCAATTACTGTTTTGGCCTCTACCACTTCAACTGGAAGACTGTTCCATGTATCCACCACCCTCTCAGTAAAATAATGCTTCCTGATGTTACTTTTAAACCTTTGCCCCTCTAATCTAAGTCTATGTCCTCTTGTTTTGCTATTTTGTTTCCTTTTAAATATACTCCCTTCCTCTACCTTATGGATTCCCTTTACGTATTTAAATGTTTCTATCATATCTCCTCTGTCTCGTCTTTTTTCCAAGCTGTACATGTTAAGATCATTAAGCCTTTCCTGGTAACTTTTCTCCTTCAAGCCGTACACCATTTTAGTAGCCCTTCTCTGAACTCTCTCTAAGATGTCTATATCCTTCTGGAGATACGGTCTCCAGTACTGCACACAGTACTCCAAGTGAGGTCTCACCAGTGCTCTGTACAGTGGCATGAGCACTTCCCTTTTCCTACTGCTAATACCTCTCCCTACACAACCAAGCATTCTGCTAGCATTTCCTGCTGCTCTATTACATTGACTACTTACCTTTAGATCCTCTGAAATAATAGCCCCTAAATCCTTTTCCTCAGATGTTGAGGTTAGGACTGTATCAAATATTCTATATTCAGCCCTTGGGTTTTTACGTCCCAGGTGCATTATCTTGCACTTATCCACATTAAAACTCAATTGCCACAGCTCCGACCATTTTTTTAGTTTACCTAAATCATTTGTCATTTGGCTGATCCCTCCAGGAACATCAACCCTGTTGCAAAATCTTTGTGTCATCAGCAAAAATACATACTTTTCCATTAATACCTTCTGCAATATCACTAACAAAAATATTAAATAGAATGGGTCCAAGTACTGACCCCTGAGGTACCCCACTGGTGACAAGACCTTGCGCCGAATAAACTCCATTTACCACAACCCTCTGTTGTCTGTCACTCAGCCACTGCCTAATCCATTCAACAATATTGGAATCCAAGCTCAAAGATTGCAATTTATTGATAAGCCTTCTATGCGGAACAGTATCAAAAGCCTTACTGAAATCTAAATAAGCAATGTCTACTGCACCACCTGTGTCTATTATTTTTGTTACCCAATCAAAAAAATCAATAAGATTAGTTTGGCATGATCTCCCTGAGGTAAACCCATGTTGTTTCTGATCCTGTAATCTATGTGTTTTTAGATGTTCAACAATCCTTTCCTTTAACATGGTTTCCATTAATTTCCCCACTACTGACGTAAGACTAACTGGCCTATAGTTCCCAGATTCCTCCCTACTACCCTTCTTGTGAATGGGCACAACATTTGCTAATTTCCAGTCTTCTGGGACGACTCCCGTTAGCAAGGATTGGTTAAATAAATCTGTTAACGGTTTTGCTATTACATCACTGAGCTCTTTTAATAATTTAGGCTGGATCCCATCAGGCCCCATTGATTTATTTGTCTTTACTTTAGACAGCTGCTGTAGAACCTCCTCCTCTGTAAACTGATATGTAATTGTCTCGTTAGTGTTTCCTCCTAACTGAGGTCCCTTTCCTTCCTTTTCTTCTGCAAAGACTGAACAAAAATATTCATTGAGGCAGTCAGCGAGACTTTTATCCTCTTCTACATACCTTCCTTCCTTTGTTTTTAATCTAACTAATCCTTGTTTTACTTTTCTTTTCTCGTTTATGTATCTAAAAAATGTTTTGTCCCCCTTTTTTACTGACTGAGCTATTTTCTCTTCTGCGTGTGCTTTGGAAGCTCTTATAAATTGCTTTGCCTCTTTCTGCCTAATCTTATAGGTTTGCCTATCTTCTTCACTCTGAGTTGTTTTATAATTATTGAATGCTGTCTTTTGTTCTTCACTATTTTGGCCACTTCTGCAGAGTACCACAGTGGTTTCTTCCCTTTTTTGTTTTTGCTAACAAGTCGAATGCAATTGCCTGTGGCCTTCAATAATGCTTCTTTTAAATAATCCCATTTCTCCTGGACACCCTTTAAACTCCTCCAGTCTGATAATGACTCCTTCACACAAAGTCTCATTTTAGAAAAATCTGTTTTTTTAAAGTCTAAAACTTTTGTTTTTGTGTGGTGTGGCTCCATCTCTGTTCTTATATTAAACCATACTGACTGGTGATCACTAGATCCCAAATTTTCACCTACAACAACGTCCGATACCAAACCTCCATTTGTGAGTATTAAATCCAATATGGCCTCTTTACGGGTCGGCTCCTCAACTACTTGTGTTAGAGGTAATCCAGTAGGGAGTTTAGAATATTTGTACTCCTGGTGCACCCAGCATTTTGGTTTTCCAGTTCACATCAGGAAGATTAAAGTCCCCCATGATAATAACTCCCCCTTCATTGCCATTTTGGCTATTTCCTCAAGCAGCAGATTATCTAGCTCTTCTACTTGTCCAGGGGGTCTATAGATCACACCTACACGAGCTACTGTATGATTGCCAAATGTTAGCGTAACCCAAACTGACTCTATGTTCACCTCGCTCACTTTTATTTGGTTCGTTTTTATGTTGTTTTTCACATACAGGGCCACTCCTCCTCCTTTCCTACCTTCTCTGTCTTTTCTATATAAAGAGTACCCCGGTATTGTTATGTCCCAGTTATTTTTCTCACTGAACCATGTCTCAGTAACCGCAACTAAATCTACTTTTTCAGCTGCCATCATTGCCTCCAGTTCATTGATTTTATTGACTAAACTGCGAGCATTTATAGACACAACTCTGAGCTTGTCCTTTTTTTCCCCGCATGTTGCTTGCACCCGCCGATTCAGTTTTGGGGGACAATCAGGCAGATTGTTTTTTACCCTTTTGTCCCCCCCTCCTAGTTTAAATATTTCTTTGCGAAACGTTTGAACTTCTCACTGAGAACATATGTTCCCCTATGAGTAAGATGCAAACCATCTTTTTTATACAGTTCCTTTCTGCTCCAATTAGAGCTATCATGGGACACAAAGCCAAATCCTTGCTCTCGACACCATTCCCGAAGCCACCTTTATACTTAGCCACAATTAAGTAATGGTTAAGCTTAGTCAGGGCTGTTTTCGTTGAGTGCAGGGAGCGTAAACCAGATTTTGGAGGGTTAAAGTTGAGGTTGTCAATAAGTTGGACAGACATAAGCTTTTCAAGAAGTTTGGACATTAAAGGAAGTAGTGACATAGGGCAGTATTTAAATGGGGAGATTGGATCAAGAGAAGGCTTTACGATTGGGACAACAGCGACAGGCTTCAGGAGAGAGAAGACAAAAAAGGCACAGAAATGGAAATGGTATGGTTCAAGGATGGTACAACAGAAGTGGAAAATGTTTTAGGAAATTGCCAGGGAATGGGATTGGGGACAGGTGGTGGTGTGAGAAGATAGGAGCATGGAGAGCTCCACTTCAATCACAGGAATGAATTAAAATGTAGTAGAGCAAACTTGACAGAAGTCAAGATTTGTAGGCAAGGATTGTAGCAGTGAAAGATCAATTCTTAAATTGCTCTATTTTGTCTGTTATTTTTTTCAAAGTTTATTTCCACATTTATTGTGTTATTAATTTTTTGTGTATATTACATACCAGAAAAAATCCCAGTTAGTTGACTGCCATAACCTTTTTGTATAGATTTTCTCTATTTTTTTTTTAGTATACTATATTGACAAAATGAAGACTTTACCCATAGAAAGTATCCTTCTTTATGTGACAGTTTCATTCTACTTGATCACAAATACCTTTACAGATACCTTTAGGGAAATGTCCCCGCTTTTAAAGATAGATCTATATTTTACAAGCAACAATTTCCTACAAGTTTGATGAACCAATTACACTGCTATTAATTAAGTGCTGGCATCTGTTACCGACAAGAGCAATTGTCAGTGCTTGTGATGGATGAGGATTTTAGATGTCTCAGATAAGATTATGTCTCAAGCTTTGTAACAAATCAAATTCCACAAGGACACCTGCAACATTGACACACAAGCACACACTACTCATTTATCGTAGGAGAAACTCTAATTCTACCAGGGTTATTCAAAGAGAATCGAAAAGCCAGCACACGTTTGGTGACTTTTCGTTCTTTTCAATTCGGTGCGATTTGGCGATCCCATTTCGGCGACCCTGCGGTGTATTCAGCAAGCACCACAAGGCCGCCGTAATGCAGGAAAACTCACCGCAAAACGAGGGCGAACGCACACCGAAACCCGCAAAAACTTCTGGATTAACCTGCCGAAGACGACGGAGAAACCCGAGCAGGAGCCGATCAAAGTGCAGAGCAGCCGCCGGAAAAACCCGACACCACAGACGAAGGAGGTGAAGAAAAAAAAACCAGTACGCTTGAATGTTTGAAAATGAAACACTGTTTGCAAACAAACTACTGAGCGAAAATGTCTGAAATTTACATATGAGGTCCAATGAATGATAATAAAAAGGGCTGTTACAGAAAAAAGAAAAAGCGATTAAAAAAAAAAAATCGGAAAAAAAATGTTTGCAAAAAAATCCCTAAAAATGCCGAAAAGGTCCTAAAAAATCTAAATATAAAGAGACGTTTTACTGCAGAATATTATAATCAACAGTTTATTAGATATTGCATTAAAACAGGAATATTTTTAACATTGAAGCCTATGGGATTCGCCTGAATAAACCTGCCGAATTAGGCTAGGGTCAGACGAACGCATTTTCGCGTTGTCTGTGAAAAAGTGCGTTCGAACGAATGGACGCATTTTTTCACGGAGTACACGATAGCGGTCATACGATGCGCATTTGCATCCGTGATTTTGTACGGATCATCAATAAAACACTTTGTGCATCTGGACGTTATGTTAGCCGGACATTAGCAGTGTCTGACATCTCCAATTCACGCACACACGCCGCTAGCGGACGCAGCGCACTCTGTACGTCAGTACTAGCGGTTTTACGTTCTCGACAAAATGCGTTCGTTTTCCACTTGCGTTGCGCAGCCGGACTTTTGTGCGACCGTACTTCGTATATTGGCAGTCATTGCCTGGCACTTGCTGCTGCTACGGCCGTGATTAAGTGCGCCTGCACGCGCTTTCGCACTGCCTCAGTCTGACCCTAGCCTTAAACCACCGAATGGCAGGGCAATTCGCCAACTTTACACTGCTGGGTTTTTCTCTCTGGGTAGCCGAAGCATTGCTTCTCTATGGGGATTCACTGCCCTCAAACAGGCACCAAAAAGGCCAAAATTGTGCAGGCAATTCGCCAACATTTGGCGAATTGCCTGCTCTCTGAATAGCCGAATGGCCAAGAAAGGTAACCGAACGCTGATTTTCGCTGATTGAATGCTGATGGCAGCCATTAGGATCTCTTTGAATAACCCTGTATGTGTTTTCTTCTACAGAATCAGAATCAATATTTAGATATATACAGTCAGGTCCAGAAATATTGGGACATCGACACAATTCTAACATCTTTGGCTCTATACACCACCACAATGGAGTTGGAATGAAACAAACACAATGTGCTTTAGCTGCAGACTGTCAGCTTTAATTTGAGGGTATGTACATCCAACTCAGGTGAACAGTGTAGGATTTACAGCAGTTTGCAGATGTGCCTCCCACTTGTTAAGGGACCAAAAGTAATGGGACAATTGGCTTCTCAGCTGTTCTATGGCCAGGTGTGTGATATTCCCTCATTACCCCAATTACAATGTGCAGATTAAAGGCCCAGAGTTCATTTCAAGTGTGCTAGTTGCATTTGAAATCTGTTGCTGTCAACTCTCAAGATGAGATCCAAAGAGCTGTCACTATCAGTGAAGCAAGCCATCATTAGCTGACAGTCTGCAGTAAAAGCACATTGTGTTTGTTTCATTCCAACTCCATTGTGGTGGTGTATAGAGCCAAAGATGTTAGAATTGTGTCGATGTCCCAATATTTCTGGACCTGACTGTATGTATATTTATATACCATCTAAATAAATGAACCGTAACAATGTATAATATAAGCATTCTGTTTAAATTAAGCCATTTTCTTTTCTGGATATACATTTGTATAAAATAAATACTTTGCTATTGAATGTAAATCAGATTTCTTAATTATTTAAAATACAGTAATTACTAGGGATGCACCGATACCACTTTTTTAAGACCGAGTACGAGTACCGATACTTTTTAAAAGTACTCACCGATACCGAGTACCGATACATTTCTTTAATGTCATGTGACGCTTTCCAATAAGAACAGACCATATAAAAATGCCCCCAGCTCACATGTATATCCCCCTAATATATATATATTCATACTGCCCCAGCTCACACATGGATTTGCCCCAGCTCACACATGGATACTGCCCCAGCTCACACATGGATATGCTCCAGCTCACACATGGATATGCCCCAGGTCACACATGGATATGGCCCCAGCTCACACATGGATACTGCCCCAGCTCACACATGGATATGCCCCAGCTCACTCATGGATATGCCCCAGCTCACACATGGATTTGCCCCAGCTCATGGATATGCCCCAGCTCACACATGGATTTGCCCCAGCTCACACATGGATATGCCCCAGCTCACACATGGATTTGCCCCAGCTCACACATGGATTTGCCCCAGCTCACACATGGATTTGCCACAGCTCACACATTGATATGCCCCAGCTCACTCATGGATTTGCCCCAGCTCACTCATGGATATGCCCCAGCTCACACATGGATATGCCCCAGCTCATGGATATGCCCCAGCTCACTCATGGATATGCCCCAGCTCACACATGGATATGCCCCAGCTCATGGATATGCCCCAGCTCACTCATGGATATGCCCCAGCTCATTGATATGCCCCAGCTCATGGATTTGCCCCAGCTCACACATGGATTTTCCCCAGCTCACACATGGATATTGCCGCAGCTCGCACATGGATATTGCCCCAGCTCATGGGTATGCCCCCACAGCTCACACATGGGTATTGCCCCCAGCTCATGGGTATGCCCCCCAGCTCACACATGGGTATGCCCCCCAGCTCACACATGGGTATGCCCCCAGCTCATGGGTATGCCCCCCAGCTCATGGATATGCCCCACAGCTCACACATGGGTATGCCCCCCAGCTCATGGATCCCCCGTGACAATGCTTACCTTCCTGAATGACGCCGGGAATGTCTTCGCGCGTGCGCTCATTGGAAGGACCCCAGCCGCGACCACATGGGACCATGTGATCACGGCTGGGGTCCTTCCAACGAGCGTGCGCACGGAACCTTTCCCGGCGTTGCCCAGGAAGGTAAGTATCATCGCGGAGAGCAGCTGCAGGGCCTGTCTGAATGCTCTATCAGCATTCGGACAGGCCCTGCAGCTGCTCACTGTGTTCATACTTACCTTCCTGAGCGACGCCGGGAAAGTCTTTGCGCGTGCGCTCGTTGGAAGGCCCCCAACCGTGATCACATGGTCCCACGTGGTCGCGGCTGGGGTCCTTCCAACGAGCGCACGCGCGGAGACATTCCCGGTGTCGCTCAGGACGGTAAGTATCGCAGAGAGCTCCAGGGGCGGCTGTCCGAATGCCGATAGAGCATTCAGACAGCCGCCGCAGCCCAGGGGCGGACTGGGCCGGGGGGCAGGGGGACCAGCGTCCCCCCGGCCGAGTTCCGACGAGCTGTGTTTTTTTTTTTTACGAACGGCCATAGACTCCTATGCGCAGCTGCGTTAGTGCTGGGCCGGCCCCCCACGTGATGCCAAGCGTGCCGTGCACACGCTGCAGAGGAGGGCGCAGCCGAGGGAGAAGTCAGACGGTGGGAGCATTTGCCGAGTGCAGATGTCACTAGCCAGCCTGTCAGTGCGAGGAGGGGCCGAGGGAGGCAGACAGTGGGGAAGCCAGACACCCACCCAACCACCCACCCAGGACACAGAGACCCGGCCGGGGCCAGCCCAGAGAGTCTTCAAGACGGTGAGGTGAGTGGTGGCGATCTGGCCTGCTGCTGCTGCTGCTGTGGGGGTGAATAAATTAAAAGGGAGGCCCTCTGTGTGTGTGTGTAGGCAGGGCCGGCCCGTCCATGGAGCACAGTGGATCAAGTGCGCTCGTCTCTCCTCCAGATCAACCAGGTCATCTCTGTGCGACTCCAGCTGCCCTTCACTCTCCCTGGGATTCAGCCTAATCAGTGAGTGCTCACATATTCATCCCCGCGCTTCTGGACTCATACATCCTCCTCCACGCTGACAGCACTCCACCCCCGCTCTCACCTCCCCCCTCTCCACTCCAGGCAGGACGCCCCACACACAGTTCCTTGGGCTGGGCTGTGCTCACACACTCCTGTCAGCACTCCCCCCTCCTCCTGCTGTTTCTTGACCATGTGGAAAGGAGCTTCAGTGATGAAAAGAAATGTGATTGCAGTGGGGGAAAGTGAAATGTCCTAGGAATGCAGGGCAGACATGGGCATTGAAGCAGTGGGTCCTCAGGTTATATGGGGTATGTCTGTATTTTGTGTACTCACTGCAGCAGTGTCCATGCAATGCTTCTGGGTATGGTGGGAGATTTACTCTGCCTGTCCATACACCCTCCCTTGCTCTTGATAATACCTCTCTATTGGGGCATGTTATGATGAATGTGTTTTCTACACGAAGGCTGGCGGCACACGAGCGTTAACAGAGAGGGGAAGGAACGTCCGTGAGAGTGGACATTCCTTCCACTCTGTGAGCTCAGCGTACAAAGCCCCATCCTCCTATAGAGGATGGCGCTTTGTATCCCCGTCAGCGTCCATCTAGCTTTTTGACGGGAGGGCTTTTTCACGTTCGGTGGTTGGCCTTCCTGTCAAAACAGCACAGATGCAGGGAAGTGCGGGCGCACACAAGCACCAAATGCGCTCGTGTGCCGCCAGCCTTAGTGTCGCACATGATACGTCAGCTAATCTACCAATACTGAGGCCTTTACAGACCTGTGTCTGGTTTGCACAAACTGTATGCAATATTGCACCTTGCTACACTTTATATGTATGGAATGTGGGGGTGCCCTTTATTAGCGTCCTCCCTGGGATTCTGATTACGAGTGCGTGCGCTGCCTCCTGAGGGTATGATGTCAGTGCTTTGCTCCTGAGGGTATGATGTCAGTGCTTTGCTCCTGCCTGTAGTTTAGTAAATGCGTCATGGGGGTTCCCTGTATCTGGCGCTGCTCGCGTGCTTATATAGGGATCTGTATCTGATAGTGGTGTCGTAAGAAGATGCAATATCAAACACTTATTGATCATATTTCAGAGCAGTATACATACATATCATGAAAAAAATATCATGTAAAAAGGCACAGAAAATCTGAATACAATGTGGATCAGAGCTAAAATCAAGTTAAAATCTGATTGCAGATACACATTTTCTGTGGCAATATAATCTTTATTTTTTCTCACTACATATTTTCATGATATGTATGTATACTGCTCTGAAATATATGTATGATCAATAAGCACTTTATATTGCATCTTCTTACGACACCCACTACCAGATACAGATCCCTATACACATATGCGAGCCGCGCCAGATAGAGGGAACCCCCATTATACACTATATGTGTTGTAGTCTGTTACAGGCTGTTCTATGGGTTTTTATTTTTCCAGGGTGGAGGTCCGAGGTAAGGGTGGGTAGGGTGGCTGTAATGGGGTTGAAACTTGAACATTTCAGTCCTGTTCAAGCCTTTGGAGGGGTAACTTTCCAGATCTTTACACTTTAAAAAAGGCGTTTTTGTGTGATTATAACCCTGAGAATGCTGCAGCTTGTCTTCTAGAAATTAAGGGAATGTATATTGTTTACACTCTGCTCTAGGGGAGTCTTCATACACACCGCACATTACTGTGAGTTTTATTGCTGTGGAGCTCTGATACACTCATACGTTTGATTTTTTTTTTGGGTGGGGGCAGCATTTCATTCATCGCTCCAGGCAGCACAGTGGCTTGGGCCGGCCCTGTCCATGTCACACACTGTGCACAGCACTGTTTGTGTGATTACCCAGGCTGAGACCCCCCCACCCCCCAGCTTTGTAAACACACAGCAGCCCTGCTGTGAATGAGCACTGCTCCCATTGACACACAGCAGCATCTGGAAGAGCAATCAGGTTTTTTTTTTCTGCAAACAATACAGAAAACAAGATTTTATTTAATATCCTATTGTTACATAGCACGTTTTATTAGAAGGACACAAAATCCAGTATACAAAAACAGACATGTTTTACTGATCTCACCTATACATGTTGCCTCACCAGCCGCTGACCTCACCAGCCGCTGACCTCACCAGTCACTGACCTCACCACACTGACCTCACCACACTGACCTCGCCACACTGACCTCACCGCACATCCATGCAGTAATGTACAGTGTCTTTTTTAAACCTGAAAAGTGATTGGCAGCTTCTCACGTGTGCTGCAGGGACCTTCTGTGCAACAGCGCAAAACTAAAAACATTGTTTTCTGTATTTGGGCTAAATTATGTTTGTGTAATATATATATATTAAAAGCCTTCTATAATTATTTTAACCAGTAATAAAATGTTATTTATTACTTAATTTGCTTCCCGTGTATGTTTTTATTTAAATAAGGGCCCGAGTTGCTGCACTATGGCGGGCCTCTGGCTGGTACTTGTCCCCCGGGCTGAAAGTTGCCAGTCAGCCCCTGCCGCAGCCCCTAGCATGCCGGCAAGCCGGCTCAATGCCGGCTTCCTGTATCGGGAAAAATATCTGGGGGGTACTGCACGAGTACCAAGTACTCCTGCAGTACCCAGTATCGCCCCGATACCGATACTAGTATCGGTATCGGTGCACCCTAGTAATTACTTTAATTGTTACACAGATCTGTATCAATTAAACATAACTTATTTTTCATCTCTCTCAGTAAAAGTGCTGGGAATGTGCAACTTGCACTGTTAACACTTAAAATCTATGAAGCGATCCTAGAGAGACAGGAGTGGAGTGAGTTGTTGATGCCAAGCTTCTGACATTGTCAGTAATTTGTTAGTGCTAAAAGGTTCGAGGCAATTCTTGCTGGAGAGACCTTTGGGAGTTCTAGGGACTGTCAGGGTGGCTGGAATAATACAGCAGCTGACAAAAATATATTAATGCTGAACAAACCATGGGAGCTGAACTCAAAGGAAAATACAGTCTTGAAAAAGTATGATCCATATATTGTCATTACGTAAATTAACTGCCAACATGCATGTGTCGATGAAGCCAATTTACTAAAATTACAATATTGCTTTATTTTCTTTTTTCACATTTGTGCACATTGCCAAACACCAACTCAAGAGTGCGCTAATGTGCACACACACACACAAACACACACACACACACACACAGTAATACTCAGTGTGTAAGGACCGATCAGTAGTAAGACGTAACACTCAAATTAAACAAAATAGATAGCCACCCAGGGTCTCACTCTAATTGGGACCTAACATGACTGAATTTAGGTCCAATACCTTCATACGTTAACCCATTCTCTACGGACACAGATATCTGGTGCTTCAATGACACCATTCGGTGCCCTGATATTGAGGTATCTCGGTAAGCTGATCTGCAGCCCTAAAGCAAAGGAAATTAGTTCACTGTAAACTAATTTTGTTTGCTTTTGGGCTGCAGAAGGTGCCCCCAAAGTTTTAGTCCTGTGGGCATAATGCCCAAAGAGCTAAAAGTGTAAAATCAGCTGCTCAAAGCTCTGAAATATCAGACTTTCAGCAGCCGATGCAGGGAGAAAAAGGAGAAAATAGACCAGCCGCTAAAACCTCTAACTCAATTTGGCAGTAGACAGCGCCAAAAAACTGTTTTTGACAACAAATTTTTAAAATCACTTGGTAGTAGTAAAGGGGTTAAACATTAAATTTAACTGACATTACAGAAATAGACTCCAACTTTTACATAATCCCATCTACTAACTACTCCATGTCTGTCTTTTTCATTATAATTTGATTTCTACATATTTTTGCATAAGAAAAGGGGAATCATGTTTAATTGGTGTCTAGTCATCACTAATTCTTAGGTTTACTCTATTATATCTAAACAAGGTGGAAAGCCTGCCCAGAGGGCAGTCTATTGTGGATATACTGCCCCAGCTCATGGATATATGCCCCAACTCGTGGATACTGCCCCAGCTCGTGGATATACTGCCCCAGCTCGTGGATATATTGCCCCAGCTCGTGGATATATTGCCCCAGCTCGTGGATACTGCCCCAGCTCGTGGATACTGCCCCAGCTCATGGATACTGCCCCAGCTCGTGGATATTGCCCCAGCACTTGGATATACTGCCCCAGCTCGTGGATACTGCCCCAGCTCGTGGATACTGCCCCAGCTCGTGGATACTGCCCCAGCACGTGGATATATGCCCCAGCATGTGGATACTGTCCCAGCTCCTGGATATTGCCCCCCCAGCTCCTGGATACTGCTCCAGCACGTGGATATATGCCCCAGCACGTGGATATATGCCCCAGCACGTGGATACTGCCCCAGCTCGTGGATATTGCCCCAGCTCGTGGATATATTGCCCCAGCTCGTGGATATTGCCCCAGCTCGTGGATATTGCCCTAGCACGTGGATATATGCCCCAGCACGTGGATACTGTCCCCCAGCTCGTGGATACTGCCCCCCAGCTTGTGGATATTGCCCCCCAGCTCATGGATATTGCCCCCCAGCTCGTGGATATTGCCCCCCAGCTCATGGATATTGCCCCCAGCTCCTGGATATTGCCCCCCAGCACTCATGGATATTGCCCCCCAGCACTCATGGATATTGCCCCCAGCTCATGGATATTGCCCCCCAAGCTCTCATGGATATTGCCCCCCAAGCTCTCATGGATATTGCCCCCCAAGCTCTCATGGATATTGCCCCACAGCTCATGGATATTGCCCCCCAAGCTCTCATGGATACTGCCCCCCAGCTCATGGATATTGCCCCCCAAGCTCTCATGGATATTGCCCCCCAGCTCATGGATATTGCCCCCCAGCTCATGGATATTGGCCCCCCAGCGCTCATGGATATGCCCCAGCTCAGACCCCAGACCAGACATGGGGCGGCTGTTCGAATGCTCTATCGGCATTCGGACAGCCGCCCCATGAGCTCGGCACCATACTTACCTTTCCGAGCGGCGCCGGGGAAGTGAAAGTGTCCCCACTTCCGGTCTTTGAAGGACCCAAGCCGCGGTCACGTGACCGGGGCTTGGGTCCTTCAAAGAGCGGAAGTGGGGAAACTTTCACTTCCCCGGCGCCGCTCGGATGCGCTCGGCAGCCGGGTAGAGGCTGCGAGCTCAGCCTCTACCCGGCTGCCGCGCGCATCCAAGCCCCGAGCGGCGGAGGGACCTTTCCCTTCGCCGCTCGGGGGTTGGATGCGCGCGGCAGCCGGGTAGAGGCTGCGAGCGCAGCCTCTACCCTGCTGCTGTGTGCATCTTGTAACCGCCGCGGCGAGCCGGCAGCCGGCTCGTGCCGCGGCGGTTGCATGCGCGCGCAACCAACCGCCGCTGGTTGCGCGCGCATGCGCAGAGTAAGGCTTGGCGACGGACACGCCAAGCCTTACTCTTTTATAGTATAGATGTATTAGTAATAATTATATCTAAGAATTTATAAGGTTTTAATAGAAAAGCAAGTTACAAGCAACTATGGCAGGGAAAATAGTTTGTGTGATTGAAGATTATGTAAACATCTATGAAATGTGTGGAATTAAATTAACCAAGGGTGAAAGTGTGGGTTCCTGAAAATCTGAGTCAGGGATAGGGATGAGCTGTTCGGTTCGATCTGTTCGGAGTTCGCATCAAACATCGGCCGTTCGGCTGTTCGCTGAACGTCGAACATTTCTGCGTGTTCGGTTCGAGTTCGCCCACAGTGCACCACAATGGACCACAATGCACTTTTCCACTGGCCTGAAACTTGTAATTGGCTACAGCCTTGCACCTGACCACAGGTCAGGTGCAAGACAGGTACAAGACTATGCCAATCACGGCTCAGAGTCCTGATTGGGAAAATTTTGCCCAATCATGGGCTCACAGAGCTAAATCCCGCAGCACACTATTTAAGGCGACCCTTGCAGCCCCAGCATGTGTTTTTGGAGAGGAGATTGTTCTGTTAGTGTGTTCTCACTGCCAGCAGCTATTGGGGTGTCTCACTTCTAGCAGATATCTGGGAATTCTTGTAATCTGTGTATTCTCACTGCCAGCAGCTATTGGGGGGGGGGTCCTCACTTCTACAAGATATCTGGGAATTGTTGTAATCTCTGTGTTCTCACTGCCAGCAGCTATTGGGGGGGGTCTCACTTCTAGCAGATATCTGGGAATTGTTGTAATCTGTGTCTTGTCACTGCCACCCATCAGGGGTCTCACTGATTTATAGGAAGTTCCTGGGAATTGTAATTTGTGTCTTGTCACTGCCACCCATCAGGGGGTCTCACTGATTTATAGGAGGTTCCTGGGAATTGTAATCTGTGTCTTGTCACTGCCACCCATCGGGGGGTCTCACTGATTTATAGGAGGTTTCTGGGAATTGTAATCTGTGTCTTCTCACTGCCAGCTATCAGGGGGTCCCACATACTTCTATCAGATTTCTGCAAATTTTAATCTGTGTCTTGTCACTGCCACCCATCAGGGGTCTCACTGATTTATAGGAGGTTCCTGGGAATTGTAATTTGTGTCTTGTCACTGCCACCCATCAGGGGGTCTCACTGATTTATAGGAAGTTTCTGGGAATTTTAATCTGTGTCTTGTCACTGGCTGCCAGCTATCAGGGTGTCTCACTGAGTTATACCAGAGTTCTGGAAATCTTTAACCCTTTCGCTGCTGAGGCTTTTCCCGCCCCTGTGCTGAGGTCATTTTTACCGGTTTTGCTCATCATGTTTAAACGTGTTTTGAAGGCTTATTTTAGTATATGACCCAGACATATTATATATCGTTCTTTCCGTCAGACTCGGTAGATTCATAATATGTCATTATTATATGTATACGTTATGTCATGTCTGTATATTATAACAAAAAATGCAATAAAATATGTATTTTCAATAATTTACAATGTGTAAAGTGTTTTTTTTCACATTTTAACATGCGAGCAATTGCGGTTATATTTTGTATGGGGTGCGCTTGTTAAAAAAATTAGAGATGGGGTCTCGTTACATATTTTTTGGGGAAAATTACACTATTTTTAACAAACGCACCGCATACAAAAATCGTTAGTGCAGCATCATTGTTCACATTATAATTGAAATGGGAACAATATTGCTGCATTAACAAACCAAAAAAAATAAAAAAAAAGTGTTTATTTTTTTTTTTATGATTTTTTTTTAATTTTTTTTTTTTTTTTTTTTACAACATTTTTCACTTTCATGTTTGGTATCGTTGGAACGGCCATGCTCTGGCCGATCCAACCATACCAAAATTTAACCCCTAACTGCCACGGATCGGTAGATAGAGAGTTCATTGGAACTCCCTATCTCCACCGTTGGTGGCAGTTAAGGGTTAAGTCCAGGACTGGCGTCATCGTGCTACGCACGATGACGCCAGTCCTCAGGGGGAGTTCCCGGAGGCTTGGCCGACATCCAAGATGTCGGCCAGCTCCGGGAAAGGATCGCGAACCGGCGCTTTTCAGCGCCGATTCGCGATCCAGCTCCCCAGGGGTTAATGCCAGGCATCATTTGGAAGGGCAGGCTGTGCCCTTCCAAATGATGCCTGGGTTAACCCCTGCAGAGCCGCCGATTGGGAGGGAGAGAGGTCCGAAGGACCTCCCCCCTCCCTTTCAGGCGCCTCCTCCGCACATGCGGGGGGGCGCCTGAATTAGGTGTCATCGCGCTGCCGCGATGACACCTAATTCCGGCGGCTGTGGTCCCGGATGCGCGGCTGACATCCAGGATGTCAGCCCGCACCAGGGGGGCCAGCGATCGGCCGGAACCCAGCCGAACGCTGACCCCAATGGGAGGACGCGCTCAGCGCGTCCTCCGCATACCAGCGGGAATGCTGAGGACGCGCTGAGCGCATCCTCAGCATCCAAGTGGTTAATCTAGATAACACAGTTGAATCAGAGTTCTGCATATCTCCAATTTCTATAACAGAGTTGAATCAGAGCTCTGTATATCTTTAATCTATATATCACTCACCATGTCAGAAAGACCAAAAAGGACAGGCAGACGCTCCCAGACACAGATAAGAGGGCAAGCAGCCTCTGTGTCGGAAGGCTGTGCCCCTGGTCATCGTGGATGTGGTGCATCCTCTGCAGGGGCACGCTTGTCCTTGTTTCTAACTGGTGCTGGCCATCTTAAGCAGCAGCAACATACAGAGAATTTGCAGGATTGGCTAACCAGGCCATCCTCATCCTCAGAGTCCTCTGCCAGCCAGGCTTGTAGTGGTTTACAGTCCACCTCGGCTGCCAAAACATCTAATTCAGCCTCCATGTCCACAGCTACTCCTGCCGTAGCCTCACTATCATACACGGAGGAGTCAGCTGAATTGTTTGACCACAGTGACAGTGACATGCTGCTTGAGGATGTGCAGCAACTTCAGTGCTCTGATTCAAACTCTGAGGTTGAGGAAGGGAGTAAAATCAGCCTAGAGGGAGGGGGTGCCAGTGACACACAAAGAACTGTCTCTCATGTTTCCCCAGCAGCTGCAGCATATTGCGAGGTTGGCTCCAGTGACGAGGAGATAGGGGGTGATGATGATGATGAGGTCACTGACTCCACCTGGGTGCCTGATCGAACAGAGGAGTCAAGGGAGGAGAAGGAGGCACAACAAAAACGTGGCAGAACATCCTCTATGACCAACCGTAGCCAGTCCAAGGCATCAGAAGTCACAGCTGCTCAGGTGCAGAGCGCTGTTGTCTCAAAGCACATGTACAGGAAGTCTGCTGTCTGGGAGTTCTTTAAGAAATGTGCAGCAGACCGCACTGTTGCTATTTGTAATCTATGTCAGATGAGGATCAAGCGTGGGAAAGACATCCCACGCTTGGGTACCACGTGCTTGAGGCGATATATGACCACCTGCCACGCATCCCGTTGGCACAACACTTTGCATAGGTCCTCCTCCTCCTCATCTGTCTCTACCCCCACTATATGTCCTGCCATGTCATTACATGCTCCACTGACAGGGATGATGCTACAGTAATGGGTGTACCAGGTCCTTCCTCAGAATGTGACCGCATCAAATTAGCTGAAGATTTATGCAGTCAGATTACATTGCCCCAGCTGCTGCAGCGTAAGAAAAAATATAGTCACAACCGTCCCCAAGCAAAGCGTCTAAATGCCAGCTTAGCACACTTACTCCCTTTACAGCTGCTGCCTTTCCATCTGGTGGACTCTGCTTCCTTCCGTGAATTTGCTGAATGTGCTGTACCAAAGTGGCAGGTTCCAAAACGCCATTTCTTTTCACTGAAGGCCATTCCAGCACTATACCAGCACGTGGAAGACAATGTTAAGGAGTCATTGGGAAAGGCAGTCAGCAGCAAGATGCACATGACTTTAGACATGTGGTCCAGCAAGCATGGACAGGGCCGTTACATTTCCTTCACGGCACACTGGGTAACTATGATTGCAGCTGGGAGGGATCCAGGATGGGGCTCTGTGCTGGAGCTTGTTCATCCACCACGCCTCCAGAAAGCTGCTTGTATGAGGTCTGTCTGCTCCACCACCTCTTCCTCCTCCTTCTCTGTCTCTGGGAAATGGCAGTTAAACAGACGCGTGGCAGGGGCTACGCAATGGCTCAAGCAAAAAGATGCCATACTGTGCTTGAGCTGGTTCGTTTAGGGGACAGGAGCCACACCGGGCCAGAAATTTTGTCAGCTCTGCAGGGGCAAGTGCAGAGATGGTTAACACCACGCCAGCTTCAGCTGGGAATGGTTGTCTGTGATAATGGCAGCAACCTTCTCTCCACCCTATGCCAGGGTAAGTTGACGCATGTACCATGCCTAGCACACGTCCTAAATCTGGTGGTACAGCGTTTCCTAACCTGGTACCCAGGGCTGGCAGAGCTTTTTAGCCATGCCAGAAAAGTCTGCAGCCACTTCAGAAGGTCATTCCCAGCAAGTGTTCACCTGGCAGAAATTCAAAGAGAATTCCATCTTCCCACAAACCGTCTGATCTGAGACATGCCCACCAGGTGGAACTTGACATTAGCAATGCTGCAGCATCTGCACAAGTAGCAGAGGGCCATCAATGAGTACCTGTGTGAGTATGGCAAAAGAACAGGTTCAGGTCAACTTGGTTCCCCCCCCCGCAGTGGCTGATGATCAAGGATGCATGCACTGTACTGTCACCATTTGAGGAGGCAACGAGGATGGTGAGCAGGGACAGTGCATGCATCAGTGACACAATTCCTTTAGTGTTCCTGCTGGAGCGCACTCTGCGGGAAATTATAGATGTGGCACTAGAGGCAGAGCAGCACGATGATGCCAGCCCTGGAGTTAACCCCTAGCTGCCACCAATGGTGGAGATAGGGGTTCCAATGAACCCCCTATCTCCCGATCCGTGGCAGCTAGGGGTTAATGTTTGATATTGTTGGATCGGCCAGAGCATGGCCTTTCCAAGGATACCAAACATGAGCATGAAAAATGTTTTTTTTAAAAAAAATATATATATTTTTAAAAAAAAATAAAAAAAAAATAAACTAGTTTTTTTGTTTGGTTTTGTTTTGTTAATGCAGAAATATTGTTCCCATTTCAATTATAATGTGAACAATAATGCTGCACTATCGATTTTTGTATGCGGTGCGTTTGTTAAAAAAAGCTAAATTTTCCCCAAAAAAAATGTAACGAGACCCCATTTCTAATTTTTTTAACAAGCGCACCCCATACAAAATATAACTGCAATGATCGCATGTTAAAATGTGAAAAAAAACACTTTACACATAATAAATTATTGAAAATTCATATTTTATTGCATTTTTGTTATAATATACAGACATGACATAACGTATACATATAATAATGACATATTATGAATCTGCCAAGTCTGCCGGTAAGAACGATATATAATATGTCTGGGTCATATATCAAAATATGGCTACAAAACGCGGTTAAACATGATGAGCGAAAGCGGTAAAAATGACCTCAGCACAGAAGTGTGAAAAGCCTCAGCAGCGAAAGGGTTAAATGCAGCATATTAGGATGTTTTAGGGAAATTAATTCTCAAATCTCAATCAGAAGCAGACACCACCCCACCCTCAGTATGGTGTACAATGTATCAAATTAATTACCAGACTAAAAACACCTGGTGTTATGCCCGTTTGTGAACAGAGGTCATTTAGAGTTGATAATCTTTCCATGTACACATTAGTTTTTAATTCAATATCTAATAAACCGTTGCTTATAATATTCTGCAGTAAAGAGTCTCTTTATTTCTAGATTTTTTAGTATTTTTTTAAGCATTTTCTATACTTTTTTCAAAATTTCTTTTTTTTTTTTAACTCGAACCGAACACACCCAAAAAGTTCGAAATTCACGAACTTTCGCACTGCAAAAGTTCGGGTCGAACTCCGAACCATCCGAACCCGAACAGCTCATCCCTACTTGTAATATCTGTTATCATTGTGTGTAGCTGCCTCCTCTCACTGTTCAAGACTGTAGGTACGCCTCTGAGTGACAACCTCACAAAAACACTATTCTCACCTGCACGCTCAGGCAACACATTCAGTCACAAATAACATATGAAACCAACTAGACATGTGCATTAGTTTTAGTGCTAAAACGATTTCGTCCAAATTTTGGAATAATTTAATTTTCGTATGACTCAAGAGATACAAAACTGCTCGGTCCAAAAAATGAATAACAAAGGAAAATGCATTACATTTTAGTTTCAATTATTTTTGTAATATTACATTGATTGAAGGAGACCAGCAATGACATGAGGAGCGCAACATCGTAAAGCTTCAGAAAAAGTTTGTATATGTAATCTTTCCCGACCCCTACCTGAAAATCTGACAGTGATGGAACACCAGAATACTCACTCGCTGCGCAGACAGCCAGCACAGGAGAGGAGACCTTTACTTAATCCTTTCATGTCTGAGACAGACGAGATGATAAAAGCAGCTGGAGAGGGAAAACATTCAAATAAATGACACTGAAAGCTAATGACAGAGTATAACAGGGAGGGCTGGATAGTAAAAAACCCCTTAATAACAATGGGAGAAGAGAGGGACTTTAAAAATGTATGTTATCTAACCTCCCGCTCTGCATAATAGGAGTTTAGGTCTGATACATTCTATATTATCCAGGATCACTATCCCCCTTTCCTCATCTATAATACACGTTTTATATAAAGTCCCTCTCCTCTGCCAGTGCTTTGATACATTGTATGCAGACTAGGAGTGCCAGGTGTCGTGTGTGGGTCTGTGATGGCGATGTTTCCATACAGCCTACAAATCTCACTTCACGGGCAGGTTATGGGGACCTCCTAGGAACGATATTTGAAGGAATTTTTTGTTTTTATTTTCAACCCTTATTTTATGGAAAACTCACTGTTCCTTTAACCCTGCTGAGGCATTTCACCGCTGTGTGCTGAGCTAATTTTTACCGCTTTTGCTCGTCATGTTTAAACGCGATTAGAAGCCACATTTTATTATACGACCCAGACATATTATATATCGTTCTTTCCGGCAGACTCGGCAGATTCATAATATATCATTTTTATATGTATACGTCATGTTCTGCCTGTATATTATAACAAAAAATGCAATAAAACTTGAATTTTATTACACTGCAGCGTGTAAAGTGTTTTTTTTCACCTTTTATCACATGAACATTTGCGGTTATATTTTCTATGGGGTGCGCTTGTAAAAAAATTAGAAATGGGGACTTATTAAATTTTGTGGGGAGAATTATGTGATTTTTAGCAAATGCACCCCATAGAAAAAAATCATTAGTGCAGCATCATTGTTCACATTATAATTGAAATGTGAATAATATTGCTGCATTAATAAAAATAACACACAAAAAAATACATGTTTTTTTTTTTTTTCCTTTATACCTGGTCATGTTGGGTATCATTCGAAAGGCCATGCTCAGGCCTTTCAATTGACACCCTCCATGACCCCCTAGGTTCTGGAGACATTGGGGTTCAAATGAACCCCTATCTCCATCAGGGGATTCTGGGCAGCTAGGGGTTCCCCGGCTATCTGACGTCGTCACGCTATGAGCGAGGACGTCAGGCAGTGAGGGGGGACCCAGGGTGGAGCCACCATCCAAGATGGTGGCCCCCACTAGAGCTAGGCCGCACTTCGGCGCCGCAAGGTGCCGAAGTGTGACCCAGTGCCTAAGGGGTAAGACTAGGGTCAGACTAATGCATTTTTCGCGTTGTCCGTGAAAAAGTGCGTTCGAACGAATGGACGCATTTTTTCACGGAATACGCGATAGTGGTCATACGATGCGCATTTTCATCCGTGATTTTGTACGGTTATCAATAAAACACTTTTTGCATCTGGACGTGATGTTGGCCGGACATTAGCAGCGTCTGACTTCTCCTAATCACACACACATGCCACTAGCGGTCGCAGCGCACTCTGTACGTCAGTACTAGCGGTTTGACGTTCTTGAAAAAATGCGTTCGTTTGTCACTTGCATTGCGCAGCTGCACTTTTGTGCGGCCGTCCTTCGTATGCTGCCCGGCATTGGACGTAATTTGCTGTTAGCGCAGCCATGATTTAGTGCGGCTAAACGCACGTTAATACTGCGTAAGTCTGACCTTAGCCTTAAAGCCAGGCACCGCTTAAAAGGGGAGACTCTCTGCCTGGCTTTTTTTTGTGGGACCTCCCGATCGGGAGGGAGAGGGATCCGAACGGATCCCCCCCTCCCTTCCAGGCAATCTCTCGGCATTGCCGGGGGTCGCCTGGAAATGACGTCATCGCGCATGACGCGATGACGTAATATACGTCGGGAGGAGCTTGACTTCAGCGTCTGAGGTCGCTGAAGTCAGAATGCCGCGGGACCCCGGACAGAGAGGTGAGTATCTCCGCTGGGGGTCCCGCAAAGCTGATGACGTGTGGGACACGTCCTCCTCAGCATACAGCGGGAGTAACTGAGGATGTGTCCCACACGTCGACATCAGTGAAGGGGTTAAAAAAGTATTTTTTTTACTTTTTGTCCTTGTTTCCTGTCCCCCAGGCACTACCCGGACCCGGACATTGTTTTTAAATGTTTCTATACATCCTAGAAATCTGCCACTTCACGGGCAGGTTATGGGGACCTCCTAGGCACGATATTTGAAGGAATTTTTCGTGTAGATTTTTAACCCTTATTTCATGGAAAACTCACTGTCCCTTTAAAAACTTTTTTTAAACCTTTTTATCCTTGTTTCCTGTCCCCCAGGGCACTACCCGGACCCCCATACACCTTTTATGGCAAATATCTAGCATATATGCCCTCTTGGAGGGCACTCTAAAAATCGAACTTTTAGTCCCATTGACTTGTATTGAGTTCGTGTTCGAGTTCGAATTCGAACATTTGAAAAGTTTGAGTTTGAATGCGAACCGAACTCAGGGGTGTTCGGCTCATCCCTAGTTTAAATTGTGCTGTTGCTCGTTCTCAGGACCCTCACAAACACCCCCCTTGTTTCTCACTGTAATTGTAAAGGGTCATCCAGACGTGGACCCCTTGCTTGATGTGCCTAGAGGGGTGTCAGCTATACCCTCCTGACGAGGCCCAATAAGGCCAAAAAAGATCGTCGGGGGTTGCTGCACCTCTCGTGCAGGGATGACGTCCTTGGCAATCAGCACTGGCCACCCTTTCTGGGTGAGAGCAGGCTGATTTGCATATGGAAAATTCATCCCTGTAATGGCACAATCAAGCTAAAACCTTGTTTGTGAGACCTGAGCGGGCACCCACCGTAGAGCAAGCCATTGTGCTGTTGCTCGTTCTCAGGACCCTCACAAACACCCCCCTTATCCCTAGTTTAAACTTGTTAGCCTTTCCTTATAACTTAAACCTTCTATTCCCCTTATTAATTTAGTCTTCCATCTCTGCACTTTTTCTAGCGCTATAATATCCTTTCTTAAGACAGGTGCCCAAAATTGCACGGCATATTCAAGGTGAGGTCTTACCATTGATTTATACAGAGGCAAAATTATGTTTTCATCCCGAGAGTAAATTCCCCTTTTAATGCATGCCAATACCTTGCTGGCCTTGGTGGCTGCTGTTCAGGCATGTACTGGCCATAGGGAGTACAGGGAGATTCCCGGTGAGCCGATGGCTCAGTGGGCCAGTGTGAATGCTGGTTCACCACGCAGCTCGCACTGTCCTTAATGGGTAAGGTGAGAACTTCCTCACCACCTGTAAAACAGGACAGTTTTCCTCAGTCTCATTTTGGGCCACTGTGCCGGTGAGACTCGCTGCTCTTCCACCTCACCTTAAAACATGGTGTGCGCTCAACCTCAGTGCCGCTGTATTGCTTTATCCAGTCACTCTGCAGCAACTCCAGTATCTGCAGAGAGATTGGTTGATCGATCCAGTTGGTTTATATACTATTTTTGTGCGTGTTTGCATAATTAAAGTGGGCCGGTCGGGATGAAGTCCAGGGATGATTTTTTTTATCCCAGTCCAACCCTGCTGCTGTTTAACATTGCACATTGTTACGTGGGGCCTGGTTGTGACCAATTCAACTATGTGGTCCTGGAGACTGATCCCTGTAATGGGAGGAAATCCGTAGTGGAATTGATCCCATAGTATCCACACGAGCCCTACAGCGGAAGAGTCTCTGTCAGTGTATGTAATGTTTCAGATTTCCCAGTGATTTTGAAGGCACGGATGCCAAACGGGCAAGTGGTCTCTGCTACACCCCTCTCTGTGACGGAATTGGTAGGGGGAGTAGACAAAGAGATTCCAGCTGAACGGTTCTATCCCAAAGATGCCCCTATCTCGCTTGAGGGGAAGAAGCGACTTCAGTCTCAAATCCGCAAGTGGCAAGATTTGCTCTCCAAGGATGAGTTTGATGTGGGGTGTGCTAAGAGTACTCAACACTGCATTCGTCTCCAGGGTGGCAAGCCCTTTCGAGAAAGGTCACGACGAGTCCCATTGGGAGGCCTAGATGATCTAAGAGAACAGTTGGATGAACTGAAAAGGATCGGAATAATTCAGGAATCCAGGAATGCCTCCCCTATTGTGGTAGTTCACAAAAAAAGGGTTTCATCCATCTGTGTATAGACTATCGCACACTGAACCAAAGAACCATTCCCGACCACTATGCTATTCCTCGAATAGAAGATGCCTTACAGTGTTTGTCAAAGTGGGTATCACCAGATACCCATGCATCCTGAAGATAAAGAGAAGACTGCGTTCATCTGTCCACTGGGGTTCTTTGAGTTTAATAGAATGCCCCAAGGTCTCACCGGAGCTCCTGCAACAGTTCAACAATTAGTGGAGAAGATGGTGGTGGGAGACATGAACCTGATTCCTAGTGTATCTAGATGACCTAATAGTCTTCGGAAGAACAGTGGAAGAACATGAGCAGCGGTTGGAAAAGGTTTTGAAGCGGCTCCATGAAGAAGGATTGAAACTTTCCCTAGAAAAATGTCAATTCTGTCTACCTTTGGTCACTTACCTGGGACATGTCATTTCAGCAGAAGGCATATCAATTGATCTCAGGAAGTTGGAAGCTGTGGCTTCATGGCCAAGACCTTGTAACATTACTGAACTCCGATCCATCCTGGGGTTCTGCTCATACTACAGAAGATTTGTAGGGTGTTTGCCAAGAAAGCTCAGCCCCTAACCAAGCTTCTAAGAATGGAAGAAGTAGAAGAGGAATCAAGGTCCTTTAACCCCTTAGAGACCGGGCAGTTTTACACAAATCCGTCCTTTAGTGACCACTGCTGTTTTTACGTTTCTGCGCTGTTCGTGTTTAGGTCAAATGTTCCTCTTACCGTTCATGCAACCCACACATATTATACACTGTTTTTCCAGCCATTAAATGGACTTTCTAAAAATACCATTATTTCCATCATCTATACTATAATTGAGTAAGCTAAAAACTGTCCGTCGCCAAAAGCCGTCTGCGCATGCGCGACGGACATTTGAAAGCGGCCGTTAAAACACACAGGTAGCTGCGCGTGCCGGCCGCGTGAAAAAAAAAAAAACGCACGAGCCGCGCGCAGCTACCCGTGTGTTTACACGGCCAGATGCCCCGATCCTCCAGCGGTGACCGTCCTCCGGCTGCCGGCGGGCCTCCAGGCTCAGGCGAGCCCCCGGCTCGGTTTGGGCCTACAGGCCCAGCCGAGCCGGGGACTCGCCTAAGCCTAGAGGTGCGCCGAGCAGGCCGCCGGCAGCCGGTCACCGCTGGAGGATCGGGGCCGAACTTCCCAAAACATACTTAACCCATAAGTCGCCCTGAGCTCCAGCGGAGACCTCCTCCGGCTGCCGCTGGCTGCTCGGCGGCCTCTAGGCTTAGGCGAGCCCCCGGCTCGGTTTGGGCCTACAGGCCAGCCGAGCTGGGGACTCGCCTAAGCCTAGAGGCCGCCGGGAGCAGCAGCGGCAGCCGGAGAAGGTCACCGCTGGAGGATCGGGGCCGAAGTTCCCAAAAATACACCCCAAAATCGGCCCTGAGCTCCAGCGGAGACCTCTCCAGCTGCCGCTGGTCTGCTCGGCGGCCTCTAGGCTTAGGCGAGCCCCCGGCTCGGTTTGGGCCTACAGGCCCAGCCGAGCCAGGGACTCGCCTAAGCCTAGAGGCCCGCCGAGCAGCCAGCGGCAGCCGGAGAAGGTCACCGCTGGAGGATCGGGCCGAAGTTCTCAAAAATACACCCCAAAATCGGCCCTGAGCTCCAGCGGAGACCTCCTCCGGCTGCCGCTGGCTGCTCGGCGGGCCTCTAGGCTTAGGAGAGCCCCCGGCTCGGTTGGGCCTACAGGCCCAGCCGAGCCGGGGACTCGCCTAAGCCTAGAGGCCCGACGAGCAGCCAGCGGCAGCCGGAGAAGGTCACCGCTGGAGGATCGGGGCCGAAGTTCCCAAAAAATACACCCCAAAATCGGCCCTGAGCTCCAGCGGAGACCTCCTCCGGCTGCCGCTGGCTGCTCGGCGGGCCTCTAGGCTTAGGCGAGCCCCCGGCTCGGTTTGGGCCTACAGGCCCAGCCGAGCCGGGGACTCGCCTAAGCCTAGAGGCCCGCCGAGCAGCCAGCGGCAGCCGGAGAAGGTCACCGCTGGAGGATCGGGCCGAAGTTCCCAAAAAAATACACCCCAAAATCGGCCCTGAGCTCCAGCGGAGACCTCCTCCGGCTGCCGCTGGCTGCTCGGCGGGCCTCTAGGCTTAGGCGAGCCCCCGGCTCGGTTTGGGCCTACAGGCCCAGCCGAGCCGGGGACTCGCCTAAGCCTAGAGGCCCGCCGAGCTGCCAGCGGCAGCCGGAGGAGGTCACCGCTGGGGATCAGGGCCGAGGTTCCCAAAACATACTCACCGACATCGGCGGTCCGCTTGCAGCATCCTCTCTCTCTCCGTTGTTCGCCGGAATGACGTCACGAAAGCCTTTGACCCCGGGGGTCAAAGGCTTCCGTGACGTCATCCCGGCGACCAACGGAGAGAGAGAGAGGACGCTGGAAGCGGGACCGCCATCGCTGGAGGGCCGATGTAGGTGAGTATATCCATGAGCTGGGGGCCATATCCACGAGTGGGGGGGCCATATCCACGAGCGGGGGGGCCAATATCCACGAGCGGGGGGGCCAATATCCACGAGCTGGGGCCGTATCCACGAGCTGGGGGGCCGTATCCACGAGCGGGGGGGCCAATATCCACGAGTTGGGGCAGTATCCACGTGCTGGGGCAGTATCCACGTGCTCGGGCGATATCACGAGCTGGGGCAGTATCCACGTGCTGGGGCAGTATCCACGAGCTGGCGATATCCACGTGCTGGGCGATATCACGAGCTGGGGCAGTATCCACGTGCTGGGGCAGTATCCACGTGCTGGGGCAGTATCCACGTGCTGGGGCGATATCCACGTGCTGGGGCAGTATCCACGAGCTGGGCAGTATCCACGTGCTGGGGCGTTATCCACGAGCTGGGGCAGTATCACGAGCTGGGGCGATATCCACGAGCTGGGGCAGTATCCACGTGCTGGGGCAGTATCCACGTGCTGGGGCGATATCCACGAGCTGGGCAGTATCCACGTGCTGGGGCAGTATCCACGTGCTGGGGCGATATCCACGAGCTGGGGCAGTATCCACGTGCTGGGGCAGTATCCACGTGCTGGGGCGATATCCACGAGCTGGGGCAGTATCCACGTGCTGGGGCAGTATCCACGTGCTGGGGCGATATCCACGAGCTGGGGCAGTATCCACGTGCTGGGGCAGTATCCACGAGCTGGGGCAGTATCCACGTGCTGGGCAGTATCCACGTGCTGGGGCAATATCCACGAGCTGGGGGCAGTATCCACGAGCTGGGGGCAGTATCCACGAGCTGGGCAGTATCCACGAGCTGGGGCAGTATCCACGTGCTGGGCAATATCCACGTGCTGGGGCAGTATCCACGTGCTGTGGCAGATATCCACGTGCTGGGGCAGTATCCACGTGCTGGGGCAGTATCCACGAGCTGGGGCAATATCCACGTGCTAGGGCAGTATCCACGTGCTGGGCAATATCCACGAGCTGGGGGCAGTATCCACGAGCTGGGGCAGTATCCACGAGCTGGGCAGTATCCACGAGCTGGGGCGATATCCACGAGCTGGGGCGATATCCACGTGCTGGGGCGATATCCACGTGCTGGGGCAGTATCCACGAGCTGGGGCAGTATCCACGAGCTGGGCAATATCACGTGCTAGGGCAGTATCCACGAGCTGGGGCAGTATCCACGTGCTGGGGCAATATCCACGTGCTGGGGCAATATCCACATGCTGGGGCAATATCCACATGCTGGGCAGTATCCACGAGCTGGGCAGTATCCACGAGCTGGGCAGTATCCACGTGCTTGGGCAGTATCCACGTGCTGGGGCAATATCCACGAGCTTGGGCAGTATCCACGAGCTGGGGCAGTATCACGAGCTGGGCAATATCCACGTGCTGGGCAGTATCATCCACGTGCTGGGGCAGTATCCACGTGCTGGGGCAGTATCCACGTGCTGGGGCAGTATTCCATCCACGTGCTGGGGCAATATCCACGGCTGGGCAGTATCCACGTGCTGGGGCAATATCCACGACCTGGGGCAGTATCCACGAGCTGGGGCAGTATCCACGAGCTGGGGCAATATCCACGTGCTGGGGCAGTATCCACGTGCTGGGGCAATATCCAGGAGCTGGGTCAGTATCCACGAGCTGGGCAGTATCCACGAGCTGGGGCAATATCCACGTGCTGGGGCAGTATCCATCCACGTGCTGGGGCAATATCCACATGCTAGGGCAGTATCCACGAGCTGGGGCAGTATCCACAAGCTGGGGCAATATCCACGTGCTGCGGCAATATCCACATGCTGGGGCAATATCCACGTGCTGGGGCAATATCCACGTGCTGGGGCAGTATCCACGTTCTGGGGCAATATCCACGAGCTGGGCAGTACCACAAGCTGGGGCAATATCCACGTGCTGCGGCAATATCCACATGCTGGGGCAATATCCACGTGCTGGGGCAATATCCACGTGCTGGGGCAGTATCCACGTTCGGGGCAAATCCACGTGCTGGGGCAGTATCCACGAGCTGGGGCAATATCCACGTGCTGGGGCAATATCCACGTGCTGGGGCAGTATCCACGTGCTGGGGCAATATCCACGAGCTGGGGCAGTATCCACGAGGGGCAGTATCCACGAGCTGGGGCAGTATCCATGAGCAGGGGCAGTATATCCACAATAGACTGCCCTCTGGGCAGGCTTTACAACTAGTATCCTATAATTTACTATAAAACAAATAATGAAATATGATGAAAAAATGGTAAAAACACACTTTTTCGTAATTTAATCACCAAAATCTACAACCACAAAAAAAGACCCTGGCTAAATAGTTTCAGAATTTTGTCCCGAGAATAGAAATACATATTTTTACATGTTTTTGCTTTTTAACCCCTTCATTGCTGAGCCAGTTCACCTATGTGCGCTGAGCTCATCCTGACTGTTTTATGCTCATTATTTTTAGATGACAGCCTAGGTCCTATTTAACTAAACCACCCCCCCCAGAAAACAAAAAAGAGTAAAAAAATTAATTAATTTTGTTTACTTATTTATTTTTAGCTTTTTTTTTACACATTTGGTATCATTGGAAAGACAATGATCAGGCCTTTCCAATGATGTCCAGCATGACCATCTGGCTGCCACGGGTCGGGAGATAGGGGGATCCTTTGGATCCCGTTATCTTCCCTTGGCAGCTAGGGGGCTAACTGGCCCACTGACATCCTCACACATATGGTGAGGATGTCAGTGGGTGGGGGGTGACCTGGAGGCTTGGCTGACATCCATGATGTCAGCCCCCTACAGTTTTGAATTGTGATTTTGCGTAAATTTGCCACGAATCACGATCCGGCAGCGAAATGGTTAATGCTGCACATTCTCCCCTTTCCAGCGGTGCAACTTGCAGCGCTCTATCTTCAATGGTTGGGGAGATAGAGGGCTCCGATGGAGCCCCACCCTCCCCTCCCCTCCATTGATTTTAATGGGGCGCCTGCTGATGACGTCACCACTCAGCGTGGTGACGTCATCGAGCTCGCCGGCCCATCTAAATCATGGGGGCAGGCTTCCTCCCTGCCATATCTGTAAGGGATCCAGCGAGGAAGGTAAGTATCGGGCGGGAGGGAGGTTAGGAGCCACTGACGTACTACAGTAGGTACGTCTGCATGGTACGTCAGCCGTCCCTAAGGGGTTAACCCGGGTTCATCAATCCACAGGCCTAGAAAGCCTCGTGAATCAATCCAGAAGGAATGGACCGACCAGTTTGAATGAGCGTTCTTCCAATTGAAGGGGGGTCTAACACAGGCCCCTGTCCGTGCCTACACTGATCCTTCCAAGCTTTATGAACTACATGTGGATGCTAGCAGAGACGGGCTAGGAGGAGTATTATACCAGGAATATGATGGCCTCCAGAGACCAGTGGCGTATGTGAGTCGGAGTCTCACTCCTCCTGAGAAGAACTATCCCACTCACAAGTTGGAGTTTCCGGTCTTGAAGTGGGCAGTTGTGGACAAACTAAAAGATTACTGGCCCTATTACATTCTTCGCGCATACGTTAGCGCCCGTGCAAAAACGCATTAACGCGAGGGGCAAAACCCTTTTGCAGAACGTCGTATTACAATCTCAGTGCAACAAACGATCGTATACGTCTACCGCGGGTGAACCTGCACGAATGCTGCGCAAGCTTACTGTACTTTGCGCGTCCTATACTTAACATGGTGAGTGCAAATGCGTTTGTGCGCTGGTATGCGGATGGTATTACAATCTATGCGCAGTTTGTAACGCACAGCCTTTGCCTGCATAATTTTAGCAACTCCTAAAAGCTGGTGTTAATGGCAAATTCTATCAACCTGGCCGAAACCAAATACACCAGGCCAAAAAAAATATGCAGCAAAGTATAGTTACACATTCTACACATACCAAACCGATAAATTTGAGAAAATGTGTTTTTTTTATTGATGCAGCATATATGCGCAGATTGACTTTGACCGGCGCAAAAACTTAACGTGAACTAATTGTGGTTCTTAATTCTGATTGGCTGAATCGCGTGAAAAAACAGTCCGCACACTGATTTCTGCACGCAACGTTGCTTTTTTTTCATCCGTTTTACGCGCGTTATTTCTTGACGGATGAAAAAATGCACGAGGATTGGAATACCAGCGTTGATTTACGCGCGTTAACGTTTAACGCTTCGCACAAAAATTCACGTGTTCTGCGTGTGTTTTGGCGTGAAGAATTTAATAGGGCCAGGGCCCTACCTAATAATTGGGCCAATTTTGTGGTAAAAACTGACAACAATCCACTCACTCACATTCTTACTACTGTTAAACTGGATGCTACCTGCTCTGTCTGCTCTGTCAGGATTCCGTTTCAGAATCAAATATTGCCCTGGAGTTAGTAACCGTGACAAAGATGCCTTATCCAGAAAACCCTATAGCACAGAGACTCATTTGACTCCAGATGGAGTTCAAGCCCTATGCCAAGGGGTAGAACACTGAATCAAAGGAGTGATTGGAGCAGAGGCCGTAGGAATCATGGCTGCGGGTGTTCCTGAATAGGGATGAGCTGTTCGGGTTCGGACGGTTCGGGGTTCGACCCGAACTTAGCCTGTTCGAGTAGATCGCGAACACCGAACATTTCCGGGTGTTCGCCGCATGTTCGACCACAATGGACCACAATGCATTTTCCCACTGTCCTGAAGCTCCTAATTGGCTACAGCCTTGCACCTGACCACAGGTCTGGTGCAAGACTGGTTCAACACTATGCCAATCACCGCTCAGAGTCCTGATTGGTCACATTTTGGCCAATCATGGGCTCACAGAGCTAAGTCCCGCAGCACACTATGTAATGTTTCCACGTACCGATTCTGCACGCATTTCAGAGGAGATTTCAAAGGAGATAGTTGTGTCTTGTTACTGCCGGTCTGCCACGCGTCTGGGGGGTCTCATTTCTACCAAATATCAAGGAATTTAGGTGATGTGTGTCTTGTCACTGTGCCAGCAAGTTTTCTTGGGGTTTACAACTTTCTTTAAACATTTGTGAATTAAGGTGATCTTCTGGGTCTTCTCACTGTGCCAGCAAGTCTTTTTGGGTCTCATTTCTACCAAATATCAGGGAATTTATGTGATGTGTGTCTTGTCACTGTGCCAGCAAATCTTTTTGGGGCTCACTAATTTCTTTAAAACATTTCTGATATAAGGTGATCTGTGTCTCGTCACACAGCAAGCAAGTTTTTTTGGGGCTCACTAATTTCTTTAAAACATTTGTGAATTAAGGTGATCTGTGTCTCGTCACACAACCAGTACCACACATTATTTTTGGGCTCACTAATTTCTTTAAAACATTTGTGAATTAAGGTGATCTTTGTCTTGTCACACAAACAGTATCACGCATTATTTTGGGGCTCACTAATTTCTTTAAAACATTTGTGAATTAAGGTGATCTGTGTCTTGTCACACAAACAGTACCACGCATTATTTTGGGGCTCACTAATTTCTTTAAAACAATTGTGAATGAAGGTGATCTGTGTCTCGTCACACAGCCAGCAAGTTTTTTTGGGGCTCACTAATTTCTTTAAAACATTTGTGAATTAAGGTGATCTGTGTCTCGTCACACAGCCAGCAAATTTTTTTGGGGCTCACTAATTTCTTTAAAACATTTGTGGATTAAGGTGATCTGTGTCTCGTCACACAACCAGTATTACGCAGTATTTTGGGGCTCACTAATTTCTTTAAAACATTTGTGAATTAAGGTGATCTGTGTCTTGTCACACAAACAGTACCACGCATTATTTTGGGGCTCACTAATTTCTTTAAAACATTTGTGAATTACGGTGATCTGTGTCTCGTCACACAACCAGTATCAAGCATTATTTTGGGGCTCCCTAATTTCTTTAAAAAATTTGTGAATGAAGGTGATCTGTGTCTTGTCACACAAACAGTACCACGCATTATTTTGGGGCTCACTAATTTCTTTAAAACATTTTTGAATGAAGGTGATCTGTGACTCGTCACACAACCAGTACCACGCAGTATTTTGGGGCTCACTAATTTCTTTACAACATTTGTGAATAAAGGTGATCTCTGTCTTGTCACACAAACAGTACCACACATTATTTTGGGGCTCACTAATTTCTTTAAAACATTTGTGAATTAAGGTGATCTGTGTCTTGTCACACAAACAGTACCACGCATTATTTTGGGGCTCACTAATTTCTTTAAAACATTTGTGAATTAAGGTGATCTGTGTCTCGTCACACAGCCAGCAAGTTTTTTTGGGGCTCACTAATTTCTTTAAAACATTTGTGAATGAAGGTGATCTGTGACTCATCACACAACCAGTACCACGCAGTATTTTGGGGCTCACTAATTTCTTTAAAACATTTGTGAATTAAGGTGATCTGTGTCTTGTCACACAAACAGTACCACGCATTATTTTGGGGCTCACTAATTTCTTTAAAACATTTGTGAATTAAGGTGATCTGTGTCTCGTCACACAGCCAGCAAGTTTTTTTGGGGCTCACTAATTTCTTTAAAACATTTGTGGATTAAGGTGATCTGTGTCTCGTCACACAACCAGTATTACGCAGTATTTTGGGGCTCACTAATTTCTTTAAAACATTTGTGAATTAAGGTGATCTGTGTCTTGTCACACAAACAGTACCACGCATTATTTTGGGGCTCACTAATTTCTTTAAAACATTTGTGAATTAAGGTGATCTGTGTCTCGTCACACAACCAGTATCACGCATTATTTTGGGGCTCCCTAATTTCTTTAAAAAATTTGTGAATTAAGGTGATCTGTGTCTTGTCACACAAACAGTACCACACATTATTTTGGGGCTCACTAATTTCTTTAAAACATTTGTGAATTAAGGTGATCTGTGTCTTGTCACACAAACAGTACCACGCATTATTTTGGGGCTCACTAATTTCTTTAAAACATTTGTGAATTAAGGTGATCTGTGTCTCGTCACACAGCCAGCAAGTTTATTTGGGGCTCACTAATTTCTTTAAAACATTTGTGAATGAAGGTGATCTGTGACTCGTCACACAACCAGTACCACGCAGTATTTTGGGGCTCACTAATTTCTTTAAAACATTTGTGAATTAAGGTGATCTGTGTCTTGTCCACACAAATACCACGCATTATTTTGGGGCTCACTAATTTCTTTAAAACATTTGTGAATTAAGGTGATCTGTGTCTCATCACACAACCAGTATCACGCATTATTTTGGGGCTCACTAATTTCTTTAAAACATTTGTGAATTAAGGTGATCTGTGTCTTGTCACACAAACAGTACCACGCATTATTTTGGGGCTCACTAATTTCTTTAAAACATTTGTGAATTAAGGTGATCTGTGTCTCGTCACACAGCCAGCAAGTTTTTTTGGGGCTCACTAATTTCTTTAAAACATTTGTGAATGAAGGTGATCTGTGTCTCGTCACACAACCAGTACCACGCATCATTTTGGGGCTCACTAATTTCTTTAAAACATTTGTGAATTAAGGTGATCTGTGTCTTGTCACACAACCAGTACCACGCATTATTTTGAGGCTCACTAATTTCTTTAAAACATTTGTGAATTAAGGTGATCTGTGTCTTGTCACACAAACAGTACCACGCATTATTTTGGGGCTCTGGTCATGGTAGACGTGGTGCATCCTCTGCAGGGGCACGCTTGTCCTTTCTAACTGGTGCTGGCCATCTTAAGCAGCAGCAACATACAGAGGACTTGGTGGATTGGCTAACCAGGCCATCCTCATCCTCCGAGTCCTCTGCCAGCCAGGCTTCTAGTGCTTTACAGTCCACCTCAGCTGCCAAAGCATCTAATGCAGCCTCCATGTCCACAGCTACTCCTGCCGTAGCCTCGCTATCACACACGGAGGAGTCAGCTGAATTGTTTGACTACAATGAGAGTGACATGCTGTTGAGGATGCGCAGCAAGTACAGTGCTCTGATTCAATCTCTGAGGTTGAGCAAGGGAGTATAATAAACCTCGAGGAAGGGGGTGCCAGTGATGACACACAAATAACTGGCACTCATGTTGCCATGCAGCTGCAGCATACTGCCAAGTTGGCTCCAGTGACGAGGAGATAGGGGGTGAAGATGACATTGATGATGAGGTCACTGACTCCACCTGGGTGCCAGATCGAACTGAGGAATCAAGTGAGGAGGAGGGGAGGAGGAGAAGGCACAGCAAACATGAGGCACAACATCCTCTGTGACCAACCGTAGCACTAGCCAGTCCAAGCCCTCACATGTCAGAGCTGCTCCGGTGCAGAGCGCTGTTGTCTCAAAGAACACATGCAGGAACTCTGCTGTCTGGGAGTTCTTTAAGAAATGTGCAGCAGACCCCACCGTTGCTATTTGTAATCTATGTCAGATGAGGCTGAAGCGTGGGATAAACACTTGGGTACCACGTGCTTGAGGCGACATATGAACAAGTGTAACACATCCCGTTGGCGCAAAACTTTGCGTAGGTCCTCCTCCTCCTCATCTGTCTCTACCCACACTGTATGTCCTGCCATGTCATTGCCTACAACCTCAAACCGACAGGGATGATGCTACAGTAATGGATGTACCAGCAGATCCTTCCTCACAATATGACATCATCCCAGTAGCTGAAGATTTACGCAGTCAGATTACGTTGCCGCAGCTGCTGCAGCGAAAGAAAAAATATAGTCCAACCATCCCCAAGCACAGCGCTTAAATGCCAGCTTAGCAAAATTACTCGCATTGCAGCTGCTGCCTTTCCAGCTGGTGGACTTTGCTCCCTTCCGTGAATTTGCTGAATGTGCTGTACCACAGTGGCAGGTTCCAAAACGCCATTACTTTTCACGCAAGGCCATTCCAGCACTATACCAGCACGTGGAAGACAATGTTATCCAGTCATTGGGAAAGGCAGTCAGCAGCAAGGTGCATGTGACTTTAGACACGTGGTCCAGCAAGCATGGAGAGGGTCGTTACATTTCCTTCACGGCACACTGGGTAACTCTGATTGCAGCTGGGAGGGATCCAAGACGGGGCTCTGTGCTGGAGCTTGTTCATCCACCACGCCTCCAGAAAGCTGCTTGTATGAGGTCTGTCTGCTCCACCACCACCACCTCTTCCTCCTCCTCCTCCTCCTCCTTCTCTGTCTCTGGCGAAGTGGCAGTTAAACCGACGCCTGACAGGGTCTACGCAATGGCTCAAGCAAAAAGATGCCATACTGTGCTTGAGCTGGTTTGTTTAGGGGACAGGAGCCACACCAGGTCAGAAATTTTGTCAGCTCTGCAGGGGCAGCTGCAGAAACGGTTAACACCACGCCAGCTTGAGCTGAGAATGATCGTCTGCGATAATGGCAGCAACCTTCTCTCCGCCCTACGCAAGGGTAAATTGACGCATGTACCATGCCTAGCACACGTCCTAAATCTGGTGGTACAGCGTTTCCTAACCAAGTACCCAGGGCTGCCAGAGCTTCTCATCCAGGCCAGAAAGGTCTGCAGCCACTTCAGACGGTCATTCCCAGCAAGCGTTCGCCTGGCAGAAATTCAAAGAGAATTCCACCTTCCCACAAACCGTCTGATCTGTGACATGCCCACCAAGTGGAACTCGACATTAGCAATGCTGCAGTGTCTGCACAAGCAGCAGAGGGTCATCAACGAGTACCTGTGTGAGTATGGCACAAGGACAGGTTCAGGTCAACTTGCTTTTTTTTTCCCCCTCACAGTGGCTGATGATCAAGGATGCATGCACTGTACTGTCACCATTTGAGGAGGCAACGAGGATGGTGAGCAGGGACAGTGCATGCATCAGTGACTAGGCTTGTGCACCGATTTTTTTTTCGGTTCGATTCGATTCGATTTTTCGGATTTTTAAACTTTTCGATTCGGCTCGTTTCTACCGATTTCTGTTTCGATTCGGTTCGGCTCGACTCGTTTTTCGTGTACATTTTTTTCGGAATTTTGACCATTTTTCGTATTTTCGTGTCACTTAGCTCGTTTTTTGTATCGACTCTTTGTATTTTCGGAAATTTTAGTTTTTTCGGATTGTCTGTTCTCCTCGTTTCAAAGCAATAAATTTCGATTTGACACATTTCAAGTACATTCGAAAATTCCGAAAATATTTCGTTTCGGCTCGGAAAACTTTTCGGATCTGCCATTTTCGGATCTAAAATTTTTCGGAAAATCGTCCGCATCCGAAAACACGAATCGTGAAATTTCGTGAAAATTCCGAAATTCCGAAACACGAAACGCACATCCCTATCAGTGACACAATTCCTTTAGTGTTCCTGCTGGAGCACACTCTGCAGGGAATTATAGATGTGGCTCTAGAGGCAGAGCAGCGGGAGGAAGAGGAGGACTTCCCTTGCTCTCAAGGCCCCAGTCTTTCTGCAGACAGCATTCCAGCGGGTCCTACTCAGATCAGACAGAAGGAGGATGAGGAGGAGGAGGACTATTTAAGTAGTGGGGGCATTGAAGGTGGGGATTCCTCAAGGGAGGGTTTTGTGTGCCCAGAAACAGAAGGGCTTGTGCGTGGCTGGGAGGAGGAAGTGCACGATACGGTCATCCTCATTGACCAGGAAGACTCGGCAGCTAATGCCACCTCCAACCTACGCTGCACGGGCTCCTTAATGATGCAAAACCTGCTAAAGGACCCCAGGATTCGTACTATCAAGGAGAGGGATCATTACAACCCTTCTTGATCCACGATACAAGGGGAAAGTTGCAAAGCTCATCCTGCCCCCACAGAGGGAGCACAGGATGACAAAACTTGAGGACGCTCTAAAGCGTAGATTACCAAGTGCTGACACACGTGCTTCTGAGGCTGCAGGTGATCAGAGGAATAGCGGTGAAGACCAGGGCCGCTTTTTTAATTTTTTTTAGTCCACCACGCCCAAGGACGTCAAATGTAGGCACCCATTGCCAGCGTCTTCACCATATGGTGCAGGACTACCTAGGGGCAAGGGCAGACCTGGATACCTTTCCAGCAGATGATCCACTGGCTTACTGAGTATTGAGATTGGATCACTGGCCAGAATTTAGCCAATATGCTATGCAGCTACTAGGTTGCCCTTCATCTAGCAGAAAACGAAAGTGAATAGTGGTTAAATGTATCACAGCTATAATAGCTGGCTAACACCACTTGTGCTGGTTTCAAAATTAGACATAAAATAACCAAATTGATATAATTTTATTAAATAATTCTAAAAACATAAACAGACAAACAATTAGACATGGGTACTAAATATACTGATGGGTGGTACCTCGTCAGTGGGATATCGCAATTGTGGAGATGATCACAATTGTGACCTTAAATAATTAGATCATTGGTTGAACAGCAGGTTGACCTATAGATACTTGACAGCCACTATTGTATGATTTCACAGTTAGCATATAAGTCATTTAATAATTAAATTTAGATCCATCGCCACAAACAAATGGTCATATTCAGACCCCCGACGAGGGATGCTATTAAATTGCAGCACACCTGGACTTTAAAAAGTCGATTGCTCCTATAAATGAGTAGAATTTGATTAGCCGAATTGATATGCTCACAGTGGATATAATATTGAGGAATTATTCAAACTCCTCAATAGACATGATTTGAGTTAGAAAGTACCAACCACAGATAGCATGATAGGTGTAATTCACATAATGGTCATATTATGGCATAGTTGAATGGGTTAATTAATCAGGATAAATGATGCACATATCGCCAACATATACCTTGGATGTATCCACCATTCAAGTTATCACATGGTAGTTAGAATATTGCAGCCCTCAATGTAATGGAGGTAATCTAGCACATTCAATCAGAGGCAACGTAATACCACAACAGTAGTATGCCAAATCAATTGTCAGCTCCTTTAGATAAATAAAGCTTGATTAGCTAAATTGGTATGCACACAATGGATATAATATTGAGGAGTTATTCAAACTCCTCAATAGACATGAATGAGTTAGAAGTTTGCACAGATAGCATGATAGGTGTAGAACACATGATGGTTATATATAGGCTTAGTTGATTAGCTTTTTTGGTCAGGATTAGTAATTCCCATATCGCCACCATATAACTTGGATGTATCCGCCATTCAAATTCACACAGGGTAGTTAAAATATTAGAACCCTCGATGTAATGGAGTAATGGAGGTAATCTGGCAAATCGGATCAAAAAGAATGTAATGTCACACCATTAGTAAGTCAAATCAATTGCCACATCAAAGGTGGATAATTCAATTGCTATCTGTGCAAACTTCTAACTCATTCATGTCTATTGAGGAGTTTGAATAACTCCTCAATATTATATCCATTGTGTGCATACCAATTTAGCTAATCAAGCTTTATTTATCTAAAGGAGCTGACAATTGATTTGACATACTACTGTTGTAGTATTACGTTGCCTCTGATTGAATGTGCTAGATTACCTCCATTACATTGAGGGCTGCAATATTCTAACTACCATGTGATAACTTGAATGGTGGATACATCCAAGGTATATGTTGGCGATATGTGCATCATTTATGCTGATTAATTAACCCATTCAACTATGCCATAATATGACCATTATGTGAATTACACCTATCATGCTACCTGTGGTTGGTACTTTCTAACTCAAATCATGTCTATTGACAGTCTATAATTGTCTATAATTGTCTATAATTCCTCAATATTATATCCACTGTGAGCATATCAATTCGGCTAATCAAATTCTACTCATCTATAGGAGCAATCGACGTTTTAAAGTCCAGGTGTGCTGCAATTTAATAGCATATCTCGTCGGGGGTCTGAATTTGACCATTTGTTTGTGGCGATGGATCTAAATTTAATTATTAAATGATTTCTATGCTAATTGTGAAATCATACAATAGTGGCTGTCAAGTATCTATAGGTCAACCTGCTGTTCAACCAATGATCTAATTATTTAAGGTCACAATTGTGATCATCTCCACAATTGCGATATCCCACTGACTAGGTACCACCCATCAGTATATTTAGTACCCATGTCTAATTGTTTGTCTGTTTATGTTTTTAGAATTATTTAATAAAATTATATCAATTTGGTTATTTTATGTCTAATTTTGAAACCAGCACAAGTGGTGTTAGCCAGCTATTATAGCTGTGATACATTTAACCACTATTCACTTTCGTTTTCTGCAACTATACTATAGAAACATAGAAACATAGAAAAAATGTCGGCAGCTAAGAACCTTTCGGCCCATCTAGTCTGCCCAATTACATGGATACTTGACCTGGATTTATCTTTTGTTTAGGATAGCCTTATGCCTATCCCATGCTTGCTTAAATTCAATTACTGTTTTGGCCTCTACCACTTCTACTGGAAGACTGTTCCATGTATCCACCACCCGCTCAGTAAAATAATGCTTCCTGATGTTACTTTTAAACCTTTGCCCCTCTAATCTAAGACTATGTCCTCTTGTTTTGCTATTTTGTTTCCTTTTAAATATACCTTCCTCTACCTTGTGGATTCCCTTTACGTATTTAAATGTTTCTATCATATCTCCTCTGTCTCGTCTTTTTTCCAAGCTGTACATGTTAAGATCATTAAGCCTTTCTTGGTAACTTTTCTCCTTCAAGCCGTACACCATTTTAGTAGCCCTTCTCTGAACTCTCTCTAAGATGTCTATATCCTTCTGGAGATACGGTCTCCAGTACTGCACACAGTATTCCAAGTGAGGTCTCACCAGTGCTCTGTACAGTGGCATGAGCACTTCCCTTTTCCTACTGCTAATACCTCTCCCTACACAACCAAGCATTCTGCTAGCATTTCCTGCTGCTCTATTACATTGACTACTTACCCTTAGATCCTCTGAAAAATTGACCCCTAAATCCCTTTCCTCAGATGTTGAGGTTAGGACTGTATCAAATATTCTATATTCAGCCCTTGGGTTTTTACGTCCCAGGTGCATTATCTTGCACTTATCCACATTAAAACTCAATTGCCACAACTCCGACCATTTTTTTAGTTTCCCTAAATCATTTGTCATTTGGCTGATCCCTCCAGGAACGTCAACCCTGTTGCAAATTTTTGTGTCATCAGCAAAAAGACATACTTTTCCATTAATACCTTCTGCAATATCACTAATAAAAATATTAAAGAGAATGGGTCCAAGTACTGACCCCTGAGGTACCCCACTGGTGACAAGACCTTGCGCCGAATAAACTCCATTTACCACAACCCTCTGTTGTCTGTCACTCAGCCACTGCCTAATCCATTCAACAATATTGGAATCCAAGCTCAAAGATTGCAATTTATTGATAAGCCTTCTATGCGGAACAGTATCAAAAGCCTTACTGAAATCTAAATAAGCAATGTCTACTGCACCACCTGTATCTATTATTTTTGTTACCCAATCAAAAAAATCAATAAGATTAGTTTGGCATGATCTCCCTGAGGTAAACCCATGTTGTTTCTGATTCTGTAATCTATGTGTTTTTAGATGTTCAACAATCCTTTCCTTTAACATGGGTTTATAGGTTTAATTCATAATTGTGGGTTTAATTCATAATTGTGCTGGATTTGACTCCATTATCCTCGAGACACATGTCTCTTCTTTTTGTTGCCCTTCATCTAGCGTGCTTTCCGAAAGGACGTTCAGTGCCGCTGGAGGTTTTGTCACAGACAAAAGAGTGCGTCTGTCCACCGACTCTGTAGACCGGCTGACATTTATAAAAATGAATCAGTCCTGGATCAGCAGCTATCAATCCCCTGATGCTGAAGTAATGGAATAGATAGGGTATGTCCTCTTCTGCATTCACAAAACCTCCAGCACTGAACTCTTCCACATTACCACAAAAGGGTTACGGTGTGAAGGCACTTGCTGCCATGAAAGGCACAATATTTGGCTGCACTGACGCCTGTGCCAGATTTTTATCATTTTAATTTTTTGAACCGCAGGGTCCAACCCTGCACTCTTCCACAATACCACATAGGGGTTACTGCATGATGATACTAGCTGGCCTGGCATTAAAGGCACAATATCTGGGAGCACTGACGCCCATTAACAGATAAAAAAAACACACTTTTCAATATAGGACCACATGGTCCACCCTTGCACTCTTCCACAATACCACAGAGGGGTTAGGCTAGGGTCAGATGAGCGCATTTTCTACGGACTGTGCGTCCGTGCAGTGCGGACGTACTTACTGACTGACAACAAGGTAGTGGCCACACACAGTCAGTTTTTTTCACTGATGTATTTTTTGACTGATGTAGCAGGGAAAATAAATTACAATGAAAGAACATTCTGTCCGTCAAAAATGCTGGACGTATAAATGCAGTCCGTCTGACCTTGTTGCATCACTCACACACAAAGCTATGCGGAAGTTGTGGACGTGGTGCACTCTGCACGTCCGTTCTAGCAGTATTACGTTCTTGCCTAATCTGCATCCGTTTGCAGCGTCCGTCAGCCCCCGCACTTCTGTGCAGACGTACTTCGTGTGTGGGGCTCCATTTAACACAATTGTATGCTATCACGGACGTACTTATGTGCAGGCAACACGGACGTTAACACTGCGTTTGTCTGACCCCAACCTTACTGTATGATGATACTTGATGGCCTGGCATTAAAGGCAGAATATCTGGGTGCACTGACGCCCATTACCAGATCAAAAACTTTTCAATATAGGACCACATGGTCCACCCCTGCATTCTTCCACAATACCACAGAGGGGTTACTGTATGATGATACTTGCTGGCCTGGCAGTCTTGCACCAAAGGCAGAATATCTGGGTGCACTGACGCCCATTACCAGATCAAAAACTTTTCAATATAGGACCACAGGTCCACCCCTGCATTCTTCCACAATACCACAGAGGGTACTGTATGATGATACTTGATGGCCTGGCATTAAAGGCAGAATATCTGGGTGCACTGACGCCCATTACCAGATCAAAAACTTTTCAATATAGGACCACATGGTCCACCCCTGCATTCTTCCACAATACCACAGAGGGGTTACTGTATGATGATACTTGATGGCCTGGCATTGCACCAAAGGCAGAATATCTGGGTGCACTGACGCCCATTACCAGATCAAAAACTTTTCAATATATGACCACATGGTCCACCCCTGCATTCTTCCACAATACCACAGAGGGGTTACTGTATGATGATACTTGATGGCCTGGCATTAAAGGCACAATATCTGGGTGCACTGACGCCCATTACCAGATCAAAAACTTTTCAATATAGGACCACATGGTCCACCCCTGCATTCTTCCACAAAACTACAGAGGGGTTACTGTATGATGATACTTGCTGGCCTGGCACCAAAGGCACAATATCTGGGTGCACTGATGCCTCGACCAGAATCATATCTTTTCAATATAGGACCACATGGTCCACCCCTGCATTCTTCCACAATACTACAGAGGGGTTACTGTATGATGATACTTGCTGGCCTGGCAGTCTTGCACCAAAGGCAGAATATCTGGGTGCACTGACGCCTTAACCAGATGCATATCTTTTTAATATAGGAACGCAAGGTTCACCCCTGCACTCTTCGACAAAAATACCACAGAGGGGTTACTGTATGATGATACTTGCTGGCCTGGCAGTCTTGCACCAAAGGCACAATATGTGGGTGCACTGACGCCCATTCCCAGATTCATATCTTTTTAATATAAGACCGCATGGTCCACCCCTGCATTCTTCCACAATACCACAGAGGGGTTACTGTATGATAGTACTTGCATGCCTGGCACTAAAGGCACAATATCTGGGTGCACTGCCACTGACACTTGTATCAGATTCATATCCTCAGAGGGGTTACGGTGTGAAGGCACTGTTGCCGACGCTAAAAGCCCAATTTTAAAGCACCTATTGTTACTTTCATCCAAAGCCTGCATAAGTTTCACAATAATTTAGCCAAAAAAATCACTAAACTTTTTCTGCGCGTCCTAAAATGTCTTTTCATACAGGCTGCCGCCCCAAGCAGTTGTTTATGGATAGATTAAAGGAAAAGCATTTACCGTCATATGAAACGTCATTTATTTGTTTTTAAGTGTTTCTATACATCCTAGAAATCCGCCACTTCACGGGCAGGTTATGGGGACCTCCTAGGCACGATATTTGAAGGAATTTTTGGTTTTTATTTTTAACCCTTATTTCATGAAAAACTCACTGTCCCTTTAAAAATGTTTTTTATAAAACTTTTTGTCCTTGTTTCCTGTCCCCCAGGGCGCTACCCGGACCCCCATACACCTTTTATGGCAAATATGTAGCATATATGCCCTCTTGGAGGGCACTCTAAAAAACCTGAATTTTCAGCCCCATTGACTTGCATGGGGTTCGGGTTCGGGTTCGGACCCGAACAAATGGGAGGTTCGGGCTCGAACCGAACTCGGGGAGTGTTCGGCTCATCCCTATTCCTGAATAGGGATGAGCCGAACACCCCCGAGTTTGGTTCGCATTCGAACTCGAATTTTTAGAAGTTCGAATTCGAACTCGAACACGAACTCAATAGGGTAGTGCCCTGGGGGACAGGAAAAAAGGCCAAAAAGTTTTTAAAAAAAGTTTTTAAAGGGACAGTGAGTTTTCCTTGAAATAAGGGTTAAAAATAAAAACAAAAAATTCCTTCACATATCGTGCCTAGGAGGTCCCCATAACCTGCCCGTGAAGTGGCGGATTTGTAGGATGTATAGAAACATTTAAAAACAATGTCCGGGTCTGGGTAGTGCCATGAGGGACAGGAAACAAGGACAAAAAGTTAAAAAAAATATGTTTTTAACCCCTTCACTGCTGACGACGTGTGGGACACGTCCTCAGTTACTCCCGCTGTATGCTGAGGAGGACGTGTCCCACACGTCATCCGCTTTGCCGGACCCCCGGCGGAGATACTCACCTCTCTGTCCGGGGTCCCGCGGCGTTCTAACTTCAGCGTCCTCAGACACTGAAATCAAGCTCCTCCCAACGTAAATGACGTCATCACGCCATGCACGATGACGTCATTTCCAGGCGACCCCCCGGCAATGCCGGGAGATCGCCTGGAAGGGAGGGGGGATCTGTTCGGATCCCTCTCCCTCCCGATCAGGAGTCTCACAAAAAAAACAGGCACCGCTTAAAAGGAGAGAGTCTCCCCTTTTAAGCGGTGCGTGGCTTTAACCCCTTAGGCACGTGTTGCACTTCGGCCTAGCTCCGGTGGGGGCCACCATCTTGGATCGGGCTCCACCCCCGGGTCCCCCCTCACTGCCTGACATCCTCACGCATAGCGTGATGACATCAGATAGCCGGGGAACCCCCAGCTGCCCGGCATCCCCTGGTGGAGATAGGGGGTTCATTTGAGGGTTCACAGAGATGCTGTGAGGTTGTGTATAGAGAAGCTGTGAGGTTGTGTATAGAGATGCTGTGAGGCTGTGTATAGAGATGTTGTGAGGCTGTGTTTAGAGATGCTGAAGGGGTTGTGTATAGAGATGCTGTTTGTGTATAGAGATGCTGATGGGGTTGTGTATAGAGATGCTGTGTATAGAGATGCTGATGGGGTTGTGTATAGAGATGCTGTGTGGCTGTGTATAGAGATCCTGATGGGGTTGTGTATAGAGATGCTGTGAGGTTGTGTATAGAGATGCTGTGCATAGAGATGCTGATGGGGTTGTGTATAGAGATGCTGTTTGTTTATAGAGATGCTGATGGGGTTGTGTATAGAGATGCTGTGAGGCTGTATATAGAGATGCTGAGGGGTTGTGTATAGAGATGCTGTTTGTGTATAGAGATGCTGATGGGGTTGTGTATAGAGATGCTGTGTATAGAGATGCTGTGAGGCTGTGTATAGAGATGCTGATGGGGCTGTGTATAGAGATGCTGTGAGGTTGCGTATAGAGATGCTGTGAGGTTGTGTATAGAGATGCTGAAGGGGTTGTGTATAGAGATGCTTTTTGTGTATAGAGATGCTGATGGGGTTGTGTATAGAGATGCTGATGGGGTTGTGTATAGAGATGTTGTGAGGCTGTGTATCGAGATGCTGATGGGGCTGTGTATAGAGATGCTGTGAGGTTGCGTATAGAGATGCTGTGAGGTTGTGTATAGAGATGCTGTGAGGCTGTGTATAGAGATGCTGTGAGGCTATGTTTAGAGATGCTGAAGGGGTTGTGTATAGAGATGCTGTTTGTGTATAGAGATGCTGATGGGGTTGTGTATAGAGATGCTGTGTATAGATGGGGTTGTGTATAGAGATGCTGTTTGTTTATAGAGATGCTGAAGGGGTTGTGTATAGAGATGCTGTTTGTGTATAGAGATGCTGATGGGGTTGTGTATAGAGATGCTGTGTATAGAGATGCTGATGGGGTTGTGTATAGAGATGCTGTGTGGCTGTGTATAGAGATCCTGATGGGGTTGTGTATAGAGATGCTGTGAGGTTGTGTATAGAGATGCTGTGCATAGAGATGCTGATGGGGTTGTGTATAGAGATGCTGTTTGTTTATAGAGATGCTGATGGGGTTGTGTATAGAGATGCTGTGAGGCTGTATATAGAGATGCTGAAGGGGTTGTGTATAGAGATGCTGTTTGTGTATAGAGATGCTGATGGGGTTGTGTATAGAGATGCTGTGTATAGAGATGCTGTGAGGCTGTGTATAGAGATGCTGATGGGGCTGTGTATAGAGATGCTGTGAGGTTGCGTATAGAGATGCTGTGAGGTTGTGTATAGAGATGCTGAAGGGGTTGTGTATAGAGATGCTTTTTGTGTATAGAGATGCTGATGGGGTTGTGTATAGAGATGCTGATGGGGTTGTGTATAGAGATGTTGTGAGGCTGTGTATCGAGATGCTGATGGGGCTGTGTATAGAGATGCTGTGAGGTTGCGTATAGAGATGCTGTGAGGTTGTGTATAGAGATGCTGTGAGGCTGTGTATAGAGATGCTGTGAGGCTATGTTTAGAGATGCTGAAGGGGTTGTGTATAGAGATGCTGTTTGTGTATAGAGATGCTGATGGGGTTGTGTATAGAGATGCTGTGTATAGATGGGGTTGTGTATAGAGATGCTGTTTGTTTATAGAGATGCTGAAGGGGTTGTGTATAGAGATGTTGTTTGTGTATAGAGATGCTGATGGGGTTGTGTATAGAGATGCTGTGTATAGAGATGCTGTGAGGCTGTGTATAGAGATGCTGATGGGGCTGTGTATAGAGATGCTGTGAGGTTGCGTATAGAGATGCTGTGAGGTTGTGTATAGAGATGCTGAAGGGGTTGTGTATAGAGATGCTTTTTGTGTATAGAGATGCTGATGGGGTTGTGTATAGAGATGCTTTGTATAGAGATGCTGTGAGGCTGTGTATAGAGATGCTGATGGGGCTGTGTATAGAGATGCTGTGAGGTTGCGTATAGAGATGCTGTGAAGTTGTGTATAGAGATGCTGTGAGGCTGTGTATAGAGATGCTGATGGGGCTGTGTATAGAGATGCTGTGAGGTTGCGTATAGAGATGCTGTGAGGCTGTGTATAGAGATGCTGTGAGGCTGTGTTTAGAGATGCTGAAGGGGTTGTGTATAGAAATGCCGTTTGTGTATAGAGATGCTGATGGGGTTGTGTATAGAGATGCTGTGTATAGAGATGCTGATGGGGCTGTGTATAGAGATGCTGTGAGGTTGCGTATAGAGATGCTGTGAGGTTATGTATAGAGATGCTGTGAGGCTGTGTATAGAGATGCTGATGGGGCTGTGTATAGAGATGCTGATGGGGTTGTGTATAGAGATGTTGTGAGGCTGTGTATCGAGATGCTGATGGGGCTGTGTATAGAGATGCTGTGAGGTTGCGTATAGAGATGCTGTGAGGTTGTGTATAGAGATGCTGTGAGGCTGTGTATAGAGATGCTGTGAGGCTATGTTTAGAGATGCTGAAGGGGTTGTGTATAGAGATGCTGTTTGTGTATAGAGATGCTGATGGGGTTGTGTATAGAGATGCTGTGTATAGATGGGGCTGTGTTTAGAGATGCTGTGAGGTTGTGTATAGAGATGCTGATGGGGCTGTGTATAGAGATGCCTTGCGGTGCCGAAGTGCGGCCTAGCTCAGGTGCGGGCCACCATCTTGGATGGCGGCTTCACCCCCGGGTCCCCCTCACCTAGCCGGAGAACCCCTAGCTGCCCCGAATCCCCTGGTGGAGATAAGGGGTTCATTTGAACCACGATATCTCCAGGCAGCTAGGGGGTCATGGAGGGCGTCATTCGAAAGGCCTGAACATGGCCTTTCGAATGATACCCAACATGACCAGGTATAAAGTAAAAAAAAAAAAAAAAAATAAACCTCTGTTTTTTGTGTGTGTTATTTTTAATAATGCAGCAATATTGTTCACATTTCAATTATAATGTGAACAATGATGCTGCACTAATGATTTTTTTCTATGGGGTGCGTTTGCTATAAATCACCTAATTCCCCCCACAAAATGTAACAAGTCCCCATTTCTAATTTTTGTACAAGCGCACCCCATAGAAAACATAACCGCAAATGCTCATGTGCTAAAATGTGAAAAAAAAAACACTTTACACACTGCAGATGATTAAAAATTTAATTTTTATTGCATTTTTTGTCATAATATACAGGCAGGACATGACGTATACATATAAAAATTATATATTATGAATCTGCGGAGTCTGGCGGAAAGAACGATATATAATATGTCTGGGTAATTTAATAAAATGTGGCTTCAAATCGCGTTTAAACATGAAGAGCAAAAGCGGTAAAAATTAGCTGAGCACACAGCAGTGAAATGCAGCATATCAGAGAAAGATTTAGTAGAGAAATTAACACTTCTCAGAAGCACAGGTGTTGTTTGATACATCTGGAGACACCACACCCTCAGTGTACAATGATACAATGTATCAAATTCATTAGACCAGACTAAAAACACCTGTTGTTTACGCCGTTTGAGTACACAGGACATTTAGAGGTGAGAATCTTTGCACGTAGACATTAGTTTTTAATTCACATATCTAATAAACCGTTGCTTATAATATTCTGCAGTAATGAGTCTCTTTATGTCTAGATTTTTTTGTATTTTTTTTAAAAAAAAAATAATTTCGAACTCAAACGAACACGCCAAAAAGTTCGAAGTTTGGGAACTTGCGAACGGACAAAGTTTGAATCGAACTCCGAACTGATCGAACCGAACAGCTCATCCCTATTCCTGAACTATATTGCAACCCTACACAGATGAAGAGTGAGGGCCTGCCTACTTTCACGAAGAAAGACCTAAGACTAGATCAGGCTGAGGATCCTTTGATTGGGTTAACCCTAAGGGCGATGAAAGTGGGTCAAAGAGGACTCCTACTAACTGATTCACAAAGAAGCTCGACTGATCTACTCGCTAAGTCATGCAGGCCAGACTCTCTTAGAACACACCCGTTAATCTCGGCGTCTCTGCAAATCTGGGATACCAACATCACGACACGCACGCTTTCCTCGTACCCGTCCCCGCTTCTGCCGTTAGCAGACAACCCTGCCTTTCCAGCAGGTCTGAATCTTACACTACGGGATAGACTACCGCATCCTCACTACCCTCGCGCATTGGCGATCCTAAAAGATGCACTTATACGCCCCCTTGGGACCGGACAGAGGGTACGACCCCCCCCTGCTTTCCTTGAACGATTTAATTAGTTTCAAGTTCTACACTACCTCAGATCGATACCGGGAAGCCACCGAATATTGCGGACCCTCACCACTTTCGAACGAATATGCGTCTCTGCCATTGTACTCACACATGGTATTTCGGCCCTGTACGCAATGCTAAACTCCACCCTCCCAAATGACCCACCCCCCTTTGAAGCGAAATGGGAAGTAATACTAGACACGCAAATTACTGATGAGAACTGGTCTATGACATATGACCTGGATCCATCATGGCACACTAAGGGCCAATCTACAGGAACAGGCATCTAAAATCCTCACATTCTGGTATTGCACCCCAGCACTACAATTTTGCATTGGTTTCAGATCCACGACTCAATGCTGGCGTTGCGTCACTGATGTAGGAGATTACTTACACACGTGGTGGTCTTGTGAGAAGCTACGCCCTTTTTGGACCTTGATACACGCCACCATCCACCGAGTGACAGACGTGGACCTACCATTCACAGCACAGGTATTCCTACTACTCCAAGTGCCCTTCTCGCTGCAGAATCTGCAGCACTCAGTCCTCCTCCCAATACTGTACACTGCCCGCTCGACCATAGTGATGTATTGGTCGAGTGGAGATTCGCCAAAGTCGAGCATATGGATGCTAAAGATGGAAGAAACTCGTTCGCATGAGTGCCTCATAGCTTCGGCGTCAGGCAAGATGACTCAACATTTCCATAAGTGGTTTCACTGGGAAGCCTTTGTGGCATCTGCACCAGGCCGGACACTGAGGACGGATGATGTAGAAGGGGCTTAAGATAGAGTCGGGGATCGGCTCCATACCCCCCCTCTTACGTGGCCACCTCCGTCAGAAATCTCCTGACCTCTCGCTCAATCTGGTTTAGTTAACACTGGATCTTCCCCACTTCCTCTACTCTACTTTTTTTTTCCTACTCTACAATCTACTCTCCCCACTACCATCACCCTCTGTTCTCCCTTTGCATCTTTCCTGTCTCCCACCTCCTTGGATTCTCTTCCTTATCTCCACATCTCTTATTCCTAACTCGCTCTGCTCCCCCCAGAAGGAAAAGAAAAAAGGGGGGGAAATATATTTTGTTGTATTATTGTTGTTTTTCTTATTTTTACTCCCCCCCATCAGTTTATTTTGGTTTTTCTTGGCAGCTCCGCTGCCGTTTATTCCTTTTCATATGATTTTATCTGTAAACAAATAATTGTGATGCCATGATAAGGTTCTTGTTACTTTGGACCAGTCATGGCATGTGTATGCTTTCTTCTGCCACTTTTGGCGGTATATTTTGCAGACTGTTGATCTTTTGTATTGTCATTTCCGCTTTTATTGAAAAAGAAGCTTGACTGATCTACAAAGAGTGGGAACAGTTAAAACTATTGCATGTGGTAGTCTACCGAAGGGGCCCCTCGGATGATTTAGAAGGAAAGCAGCAATTGTTTCTCCCAGAGAAGCATAGAGAAAATGTATTGAAAGTGTTGCATGATGATCATGGTCACTTAGGATCAGAGAGAACTTTTAAACTGGTCCAAGACAGATTCTAACAAATGTATTTACAGGGAGAGCAGCACATATATTAATACGAATTTATCAGAACAAGATTGGGCCTTCCCATTCAGAAAAAACGGATATATGATAACGTTGTCCTACAGTATATGAAAATAGAAATTTATCGCGTAGTACAGTATGGTGAGTAACACAGACAAGATAGTGAAGATGATCACACTCACAAAGATGGAGCCCCCAATGGCTCGTGATATAGGCTTTTAGGTCTCTTGTTGGAGGGGGACCTCGCCCAAGTGTAGATGTCCTTAAATTTTCTTATGATGGCGTGATGCACCTCAAACACAAAGCATATTGCTATGGTGCATTATCATAGGCAAATAGATATATGTAAACAACAATGATCAACTCATGTGGTTCAAAGCCTTCTGGGATGATGGCTCTGTAAGTAAAGCATATGGACCTCTAGTTGATCAGAGGGGGTCCTTCCTCCAATTGAATGGATATATCTCCAGAAAATTCCAAAAATAAGGAAAATGGAATAGATAAAAATAAAGAAAATGAGATAGATAAAAATAAATAAAATTTAATAAATCAGGTTATACACATAAAAAATCCGAAAATAAATCCGAAAAAAATCCGAAACACGTTTCACTTGCGTTCTGCAAGCCTCCTCAGTCGGTAAATCGTTACCTTCTCAGACTGACTCCAATGAGCCATCTACAGAGTCAAGGACCCATGGACCTGGTGTGCATTGACTTCCTGTGCTTAGAGCCTGACACTAGTGGGCAGGGAAATATCTTGATGGTGACAGACCATTTTACCCGTTATGCTCAAGCTTTCCTAATCAAAAATCAATGTGCTCCTACTGTAGCCAAAGTTCTAGTGGAAAAGTTCTTCGTTCATTATGGTCTACCTCAGAGAATCCACTCTGATCAAGGTAGGGACTTTGTAGGTTGACTCATCAGGCAGGTCATGTATCTACTGGGGATTCAGAACTCTAGAACCTCCCCTATCACCCTCAGGGTGATGCACAACCTGAGAGAGTCAACCATACTCTACTCAATATGTTGGGGACACTGTCAACCAAAGAGAAATGGCACTGAAGTTGACATATCTCTACCATTGTGCATGCTTAATAATAGCAGAGAAAGTGATGCTGCGGGATACTCACCATACCATCTCATGTTTGGAAGAGAAGCCCGATTATCAGTAGATCTAGCTGTCACGGAACCCCATGCTCAGAGACTGTGGACTGTACTAAAACCTTGCTCCTCTGCTATTCCCCTCATGTATGTGTAGCGCTGCTTTAAAGACTGTGTTCTGCTGCAGTTAATTATTATTGATTAATAAATGCATTTTAATTGAATTATCTGCCGCTCTGCTGCTGCCTTTTTTTACATCAAGTGGAGAAATACCCTCCCCCCTCCTTTTTTCTTGGGATACCGAACAGCTACATCGCAGGACCCCATGCTGTGAGAGATGGAAAAAAAGAAACACCACTGAAACATAAGTATTCCTTAAGTTATACACATTTATCATAATATAACCACTGTTTTGCTTAAATATTAATTCATTAGATGTTTGCACATTGGCCATTTTTTGGTTTTAAAAAAGTGGAAATCTTAGTAAGGTGCGCCTGGAAGTGTTTTTTCTTTTATATTCGTGTTTTTGGGGTTGTAAACACATATCTTCTAGCTTGCAGCACCGACCTATATTGAGCACGCCTTAATAATCTTACAACCACTAAGAAAAGCGCCAGATTCACGCTGTCTTTTACTTCTAGTATATATTACTCCTCATTGTGTAATCTGAGCTGCTTCCATTTAATATGGATTTTAGGAAAAAATTCTGTAATCTAACAGATATTTTTAATACAAATCTTGAATTAAAAGAGGATGCTCATATCGACCGAGATAAAATGATGTATAGCTTAGAAAATGTTCTGAAGAAACAACTAAGAATTAAATGGGAAATCATTACTTTAGAAAAATATCTTGAATTGAAAATGATCCCAAGGGGACTACGATATTACAAAATGCCTACCTTTGACCGTGATTTTACACCTTTTATGGAAAGATGGAAGAAAATGTTAGAGGGTTTTTCCTATGACTCAATCAATGTCATTATTGATAGACGAAAGCAAACCCTAATAGAATTGAATGACACCATAGAGAAAACATATGCTGAATTAAGCATTACGTTAGAAGAAATCGAACTTGAAGAATTCAATGGAAGAATGGAGAAAGAGTTAGAAAAAGTGGAGTTAGAAACGATTAGAATTAAGAAAAAAAAGTTCCAAAGAGATATACAAGACTACAAGCTGGGAAGAATTTGGGACGTATACCCACAGATGGATAAAGAAAGCTCCAAACCATGGACTCAAGTTAAGAAACAATACCGATTCAGGAATGATAGGAGAAATTAAGTCAGGGAACAAGAAAGGTGGTACACACCTGAAAGAAAAGTAGTATCACCACGAAGAACCGTACAATGGAGGGACCAAGATACCCGTGATAGGAGAAATAAATCCCCATATAGGAACATACATCGGGAACAGGATTGGAAGCAAGAATATACAACTGTAAGAAGGGATAGAAAATATACTCGAACATCCCCGCAGGAGAAGACCCCTAGAAAGTGGTAAGAATATTCAAGGAAATCTCCACAAAGGAGAGAGGAAGATAGTCACAGATATCACATTCAGAGAAGAGAGAGAAAAGCTTCAGATATCCCATTGAGGAATAAATACTTTGTATTACAGAATGAAGATCCTGAGGTTTTTCGGAGAAGCCCACAACGTCTGGACCTCAAATTAGGAGAGGATCCATCACTACAGAGGAGATGGCCGCCGAGAAAGAGGTTAGAAAGAGAGGACGAAGAGGAAGAGGATCCAGATTATGTCAGAGCATCGGAAAAAAGAGGAAAATATTGAATCAGACTGGGATTTATAATTTAACCACTAAGACGCTGACAGAAACTCAGATAAAAGTTCTACAGAAAGGTCTGAAATATGCATCAACAAGGAATGTTGATAAATTTGAGACATATGTGGACCTACAAAAGTTTAAGAAAAACCTTTGTTTAAAAAAATATTTTTTGAAAAATCCAATAATCCGTACAACTCCAATCGAAGTATACCAACATACCCAATTGAGAGAAAGATCAACCTTTTATCCCCGTTCAATGGTATCAAATGAGATAAATGCATTTGAACAAGTAGTACTTAAAGATATTGAAAATTTGAAATGGAAGAAGAACAACAACTAACTTAACAAGAAGTGAACAATTAGCTCTAAAAGAATTAAGTCAAGATCAAGATATTATCATCAAGCCAGCCGATAAGGGCGGAGGCATAGTCATAATGACTAAAGAGTATTATGAGGAAGAATCACTCCGCATTCTACGAGACCAAAGAACAAATCAGATCTTGAATCATGACCCATCCCAACAAATTAAAAATATTTTTATAGAATATCTCAATGAAGGGAAGGATATGGGTATTTTGAATAATAAAGAATATGAATATCTAATACCAAAACATCCAAAGATACCAGTGTTTTATTTCTTGCCTAAGATTCATAAGAACATTGATAGACCACCAGGACGCCCGATCATATCGGGGATTGATTCAGTGTCGAGTAAAATCTCGGAGTATATAGATCTGCTACTCCAACCACTGGTTCAGAAAACAGAGGCATACTTGAAGGACTTGCTTAACTTGCTTAACTTGCTACAGATTTTGGAAGAATTCCAATGTCAAGATGACTATATTCTAGCAACGAGTGATGTGAAATCACTGTATAGTGTCATTCCGCATAAAAAAGGTTGTGAAGCAGTACAACATTTCCTTTTAGAATCTGGATCTATGGAGAAAGAACAAATAGATTTTATTATCAAAGGAATAGAGCTAATTTTAGAAAAAAAAATCTTCCATTTTAAAGACACCTTCTATCTACAACAAGAAGGTACCACAATGGGAACAAAATTTGCACCTTGTTTCGCTAACTTATACATGGCATTTTGGGAAAAAAGTTGGCGGGATAAATGGAAAGAAAATGTAATCATCTATAGACGTTACATTGATGATGTTTTTCTTGTTTGGAGGGGAGAGGAAAGTGATCTTATTGAATTCTTAAATCATTTAAATAATAATGATTGGAATTTATAGTTGGATTCCACATATTTTTTATAGTTTTATTGATTAAAGCAGTTGCCATTTGACACGATGGCTTGAGGGAGTCCCGAAAAACCAGCTTCTAAGAATCCGGAGAAATTGTACTAAAGAAGAAGAATTTCTGAAACAATCGGATGTATTGATTAAGAATTTTGAAGATAAAGGATACGAACGAGAGAGGATGGAAAACGTAAGAGGAGAAATTGCAAGAAAAGATAGAAAAGAACTTATCAGATACCAACATAAACAAAAAAAACATTTCTTAGAAAAAGGAGGAGTACCATTTATATTCACATATAATCAACAGAACTGGCAAATAAGGAACATTTTTAAAAAACACTGGCCACTTCTTTTCAAAGATCCAATGTTAAAAGAAATCCTCCCGGAAAGACCAACTATTGTCTGTAGAGGGACGAAAAATATAAAAAATAAATTAACCAGGAGCCATTATAAAAAAGAAAAAAGAAATAAGAACATGTTTGGTGTGACTAAAGCATTTCACCGTTGTGGTAACTGTCGGAACTGTAGAGATACAGGAAATAAAAAAGAAATTATAAAATCTTTTTCTGGAGAGAAAATTACATACCCAATTAGGGAAGCGATGACCTGTTCCACTGATAATGTTATTTATCTATTGGTCTGCCCCTGCGGTCTCAAATATGTGGGGAGGACCACAAGACCTCTGAATAGGAGGATGTATGAACATATTCGGAACATTAAATTAGGGTATGAGAAACACTCAGTCTCCCAACATTTTAAAATTAAACACAACAGTAATCCGATGGGTCTACTCTTTATAGCTATAAAGAGAATGGAATGAGAATGGAGAGGTGGTGATTTTGAAAACAAATTAAATAAGGAAGAAATGAAATGGATTTACCTTCTTGATACATTACAGCCTAATGGATTAAATATAGATTTTGAGATCTGCCATTTCCTGCAGTAAAGACATATATATGGAGAAGGGAAAAGGGAAGAAAAAAGAAAAGGGGAAAGAAAAAGGAACGGAAAAAAAAAAAAAAGAGTATATTTTTTTTTTCTCCCCATGTGTTTTTTTTGTTTTGTTTTTTTTGTATCCATACTTGTAGATCACCTTATGCACTTATTTAAATGTTTATTTAAATATATTAAAAATACATAAGGGAATTTACACAAGGACTAAGTTATATTAGGGATTAAACATGCACTTTAGAAATATATCGAATTAATGATTAAATATGCACTTAAAAATATAAATAAAGGGAAAAAAAGGAAAAAAGAAAAGGGGAAGGGGAAAAAAAGGAAGAAAAAAACAAAAAAAAAACGGAATAAATATTTGATTAAAAGATATAGATCTTATTGATGAATATTTACCGATACTGTGAAATAATAATACACAACACTTTTACCTTTAGAATTATGCATGTTCTACTACACTAAGGGAACCTATAACAGGTTTATTGGCATTAACAAACATTTATCTCACTAAGTATAAATAGATGTACACTTTCACATTTTTTTAAATAGTTATTATTTCGAATTAATAATATAATTTGTACCTTTTGTATAAATAATAATGTCATGCAACGGACATAGGGGCTCTGACCAGCGAACCCCAGAACTAACAGCCTGGGACATTTCAAAGACCTTTTTCTTTATTTGAGACTCTTTCGGTTTTGCGTGTTGAAATGAACAGTTATACCTTTTCTAGATGTGGTTTTATTGGTGTGATGTATTACCATGTATCCTGTATTGTATGAGTGTGGATTCAGATGTGTAATTGTGTGATGCATTTAAAAGGTATTATATTTCCCCTTGGTTGCTAGGAGTGAAAGGCTGTGTTGAAATTCAATTGTATGCTAATTTCTGTGTACATTAGCTCTGTGTGTGTGTGTAATCTGATGATGCAAGCATGCCATTGTATGCAAATTGAGTTCCCATTCAAGCCTGGGCATGTCTCCTTTGTGTGTGAGATGTTTAAATGCGTGTCCTATTTTGAGTAAAGAGTCAGTTCAACTGCGTTTGACTTGAAGCATACAGCCCCGTTTGGTGTCGTCATTTCATCGCTAAAATCACAGTGCAGGAGACACTCTGCGGTCTCCTAGCTCCCCACTACGCAGAACGGGTCAACTTAATTCGGCAGCACCATCTCGCCAAGTAACGCCAGGGTCATCTCAGGCCGCTCGAGACGCCGAGTGCCGTGACACTCGGTAGTCGGGCCTGACGCCATCAAGAGGGGGTCAGATTGGAGCACACCCGCAGACGGATAACACCCCCATTCCGTCACACTGGTGGCAAGCAGTGAGGATAGCTCTCTGCAACCCCAGAAGACCCTCATCATAGCAGCATATGCCAATTATAAACGGGACACACTGCGGGGCATGCTGGAGGACCGTGGAGGAACCGTGGGCTCAAAGAGCAAGGATGCCTTGGTCGAAGAATTGGCGGCCCTGGATCAGCAGACCAGGGACCTGCCCGCAACCTCACCACCGATCGTAGCTCAGGCGTCCAGCCCTGAAAACTCCTTACAGAGGAAGGTACAGCAGCGGGCAGCGGCTTGCGGAGCCGAGCCGACAGAAGCCACCTTCCAGAACTTCGTCCGGGACATCACCCATGAAGAAGAGCAGGAGCGGGTGCGCCAACATGAGATACGGCTGGCGGAAATCCAGTACCAACAGGGAGGAAACCCCAACTGGGAAAGACCAACGGCACGGAAGGTGCCCTTCCAGGCCTTCAAGAGCTTCAACGAGGCAGAGGAGGAAATAGAAAGTTTCCTCCAGGACTTTGAACGCTCGTGCCAACTACACGAGGTTCAACAGGCCGCTTGGGTTGGGATCCTGGCGTGTAAACTAACAAGGCGGGCTGCGGAGGCCTACAGGACTGTCCCAGACGAAGAAGCCCGGGACTACGAACAGGTGAAACAAACCCTGCTGGCCCGTTTTGCCATCACCCCCGAAGCCAGCCGGATGAAATTCTGAAATTCCCGGCGGCCCCACGGTACTACCCGTGTGGAGTGGGCGCACCGGCTGCAACGGGACATGAAGACCTGGTTCGCCGGAAGCAAGGCTCGAAGCCTCGAAGAAGTCACTCAGCTGTTCCTTCTCGAGCAGTTTTTCGACCACACCGCCCCGGCGTGCGGGAGTGGGTGAGGGACAAGAAGCCCCAGACGGTGCAGCAAGCAGCCACCTGGGCCGATGAGTATACGGACATGCGCACGTCCCACGGGAGGGGACGACCTCCACCCTCCCGATCCACCCTACCACCTCCCCATGCCACACCCCCCCCGGCCGGAGCCAACAGCATGCTGGCCCACACCCCGGGTCCCAAACCGGGCCCCTTCCACGGCTACCATCCGTTGTTATGGGTGCGGCCAGATGGGCCACTACCGCCAGAACTGCCCCAACCAGCCGCCCCTTCCACGGGGCCCCATCCAAGCCCCACCCGTGGCTCATTGTTACCAGGAGGAACCCCCATACTGGGACCCACAGGAGGAATGGGGGATGCTGCATGAGGCCGATCCCGTGCAGGCTGCATCCGCCGACAACCGCCAACACCACAGACAGGCGGTATGGATGAACGGGCGGGCCGCCGAAGGTCTCCGCGACTCCGGCGCTACCATCACGCTTGTCCGGCCTCACCTGATTCCCCGAAAGGACCGGCTGGACCGCACCGTTGCTGTTCGCGTAGCCAGAGGCAAGGTGCTCCGACTCGCTAACGCCCGAGTCCATTTGTATTGGGGGTCGGGGGAGGGATCCGTGCGGGTGGGGTTACTCGACTAACTACCGGCAGAAATCCTCCTGGGGAACGACCTGGGATGCTTGGTATCAGCCTACGCCACGGACGCGGCCGCCCCAGTGACCACCCGGCAACAAAGCCACCGGATCGACCAAGGCACTCCGGTCGGGACCCAGGTGAGACCAACCAGACCTCTCCGACCTCCCAAACCCCCAAGCCTCCCAGACCTTCCCCCCCGACCGGACGAACCCACACCTCCTCCCCCGGACCACCCCCTCACGTGGAGCTCCCCAGCCACCCTCCGGCACCAGACCCAGACTGACCCCACCCTAGAAAGGTACCGCGACCGGGCCGGCCAGGGTCCCAGCGACGGACGGGACGACAGCATTGAGTGGGAAGATGGGCTACTGTATCGGTACACCAATAGGGGAGACGCTCAGAAACCACGGGCTCCCCACAAACAGCTAGTAGTACCGCAGGCCCCCAGAAAGGAACTCCTGAGACTGGCCCACGACATTCCCCTCGCCGGCCATCTAGGAATGGCCAAGACCCGACACCGGTTAACCCGAGCATTCTTCTGGCCTCGCCTTAGTGAGGATGTCCGGGAGTACTGCCGCACCTGCCCAACCTGCCAGAAAACGGTGAAAACTGGGGACCACCCGAAAGCCCCTCTTCACCCCATGCCCATCATTCAAGAACCCTTTAGTCGGGTGGCGGTAGACATAATTGGTCCCTTACCCCGCCCCAGCGCCACCGGGAAGAGATATATTCTCACCGTGGTGGACTATGCCACCCGATACCCCGAGGCGGTGGCTCTGTCTAACATTCAGGCAGACACCGTCGCCGATGGCCTCCTACAGGTGTTCTCTAGGGTAGGATTTCCTCAGGAAATCTTGTCTGATCAGGGCTCCCAATTCACCGCTGAGCTAACCAAACAGCTCTGGCGTCTGTGCGGGGTTAAGGCGCTTCACAGCGCCCCATACCACCCGCAGACGAACGGGCTGTGCGAGCGGTTTAATGGGACCCTGAAACAGCTCATCCGCGCTTACACCCAAGAGAGGAAAGACTGGGATAAATACCTACCCCACCTGTTATTTGCCTACCGGGAGGTCCCCCAAGAGTCGACCGGGTTCTCCCCCTTCGAACTCCTGTACGGGCGACGGGTGCGAGGCCCCCTAGACTTAGTCCGGCCACAGTGGGAGGGGGGACAGGAAGCCGAAGGGCTCCCCGCCGTGAGTTACATCCTGGAGTTCCGAGAGCGCTTGACCGAACTCACGGCGATGGTTCAGGGGAACATGCAGGCAGCCCAGGCCCAGCAGAAGGCATGGTACGACCGCTCTGCCCGCAGCCGCTCGTTTCTCGTGGTGCAGAAGGTCCTGGTGTTGAAACCACAGCGGCAGAACAAGCTGCAGGCGTCCTGGCAGGGCCCCTATCGGGTGGTCACCCAAGTGGGAGAGACCACCTACGTGGTTGTCAGCTGTACCGACACCAGGATCCAGCGGACGTTAAATGTCAATATGCTGAAGGCATACCACGAGCGCCCCGAGACGGTATCTGCCATCTGCGCTCCTGTGACCGAGGAGGCAGAACAGTTCCCCCTGGTAGACCTCCCCGGGATAGACAGTCGGCCCTCAGGGGTGGAACAAGTGCAGCTAGGGGAAGGGTTGGGTCCCCATAAGCAGGAGCAGGCTAGGCAGCTGCTCCAAGAGCACCAGGAGCTCTTCTCCGCACTCCCTGGCTACACCAGCCGGGCTGTGCACAAGGTGGAAACCCCCGGCCAGCGTCCCCTTCGGCAACCGGCATACAGACTCCCGGAGGCAGTACGCGAATCCATGCGGGCTGAAATCCGGGAGATGCTGGAGCTGGGAGTTATCGAGCCCTCTGCCAGTCCATGGGCCTCGCCCGTCGTCCTGGTCCCCAAAAAGGATGGTACCACCCGGTTTTGTGTCGACTACCAGAGGCTCAATGACTGCACTGTCACCGATGCTTACCCCATGCCCGAGTCGACGAGCTGTTGGATCAGATCTCCCAGGGCCATTTCTTGACCACGGTAGATCTGTGCAAGGGGTACTGGCAGATTCCCCTTGCAGAGGAGGCGACCCCGAAGTCGGCCTTCATCACCCCGTTCGGCCTGTACCAGTTTTGGGTCATGCCGTTCGGGATGAAGAACGCCCCGGCCACTTTTCAGCGGTTGATCGATCGCCTCCTCGATGGCCTCCAGGAATTCGCTTGCGCGCACCTGGACGACATCGCCATCTACAGCCAGACTTGGGAGGAACATCTTCACCATCTGGGGGTGGTATTCGCTCGGATAAGGGACGCCAACCTGACCCTTAAACCCGCAAAGTGTAGGATAGGGATGTCCGAGGTACAGTACCTCGGCCACCGGGTGGGTCGGGGAACCCAGCGTCCAGAACCGGACAAGATAGAAGCCATTCTGGAGTGGCCCACCCCCATCACCAAGACTCAGGTCCTCGCTTTCTTGGGCACGGCAGGGTACTACCGGAAATTCGTTCCCAACTATAGCGTCCTCGCCAAACCCCTGACCGACCTGACTAAGAAAACCCTGCCCCGCCAAGTCCTGTGGTCCCCGGAGTGCGAAACTGCCTTCCAACAACTGAAGACCGCCCTAACCCAAGCGCCCCTCTTGGCAGCTCACAATTATAACAAACGCTTTATTGTCCATACGGACGCATCGATGTTCGGACTGGGAGCCGTACTAAGCCAAGTGGGGGACGACGGGGGGATCATCCGGTGGCTTACATCAGCCGCAAACTCCTACCCCGGGAGGTGAGATACGCAGCAGTCGAGAAAGAATGTCTGGCCTTGGTTTGGGCCCTGCGAAAGTTCCAGCCGTATGTGTACGGGCGGTCCTTCACCGTAATGACAGATCACAACCCCCTGGTGTGGCTCAACCGGGTGGCGGGGGAGAACGGCCGCCTGTTGCGGTGGAGCCTGGCCCTCCAACCTTTTAACTTTTCTATCCAATACTGGCCCGGGCCACAGAACGGGAATGCCGACGGTCTATCCCGGCAATCCAAGCTCCCCGACTTCCCCTATTTGACCCGTGTGGGTCCAACCGGGTCCGTCGGACTCGTTTGAAGGGGGGAGGAATGTCATGGAACGGACATAGGGGCTCTGACCAGCGAGCCCCAGAACTAACAGCCTGGGACATTTCAAAGACCTTTTTCTTTATTTGAGACTCTTTCGGTTTTGCGTGTTGAAATGAACAGTTATACCTTTTCTAGATGTGGTTTTATTGGTGTGATGTATTACCATGTATCCTGTATTGTATGAGTGTGGATTCAGATGTGTAATTGTGTGATGCATTTAAAAGGTATTATATTTCCCCTTGGTTGCTAGGAGTGAAAGGCTGTGTTGAAATTCAATTGTATGCTAATTACTGTGTACATTAGCTCTGTGTGTGTGTGTAATCTGATGATGCAAGCATGCCATTATATGCAAATTGAGTTCCCATTCAAGCCTGGGCATGTCTCCTTGGTGTGTGAGATGTTTAAATGCGTGTCCTATTTTGAGTAAAGAGTCAGTTCAACTGCGTTTGACTTGAAGCATACAGCCCCGTTTGGTGTCGTCATTTCATCGCTAAAATCACAGTGCAGGAGACACTCTGCGGTCTCCTAGCTCCCCACTACGCAGAACGGGTCAACTTAATTCGGCAGCACCATCTCAACAAGTAACGCCAGGGTCATCTCAGGCCGCTTGAGACGCCGAGTGCCGTGACACTCGGTAGTCGGGCCTGACGCCATCAAGAGGGGGTCAGATTGGAGCACACCCGCAGACGGATAACACCCCATTCCGTCACAAATAAATAATTCTATTTTTATCTCAATAGGATTATATACATACATATAAGATCATATACTAATGGGGATGTAGTCAGATCTAAGTATATGGGATTATATTGATATATTATAACGATCCAACTATTTTTTGAGGCAATCGTATATACAGATGAATATCTTAAGCCAGCGATTGATAACTCCCATTACAATTGTTTTTTGACAGGAAGCTATTCTTTATCAAGCAGCCAAGCTATTGCTGATATTTGTTTTCTTAGATAAATGAAGAGTAAACATCCCGGAGGGCAGAGTGTCCACCTCATAAACAAGTCGCCGATCATACATATACAATGGACAAAATTGAAAGTATGGAGCCTGAAAATCAGGAAGTAATCTGGGCGGAATGATTATGGACAACAGCTGAGAGAGCACATTAAGGCAGAGCATATAAATGGCAACAAAAGGAGGACACTTTTTGGACTTTTTGCACTTCTTGCACAGACTGATCATTCAGAAAGGATAACAACTGATGAAGCCTATTGGTGAAAGCGCGTTTTTGTTGATCCTACTTAATTAGCATTTTAACAATTGATTTTATAGTTGAAGGTCTACCTTTTTATTGATTAATAAATGCATTTTAATTGAATTATCTGCCGCTCTGCTGCCTTTTTTTACATCAAGTGGAGAAATACCCTCCCCCCTCCTTTTTTCTTGGGATACCGAACAGCTACATCGCAGGACCCCATGCTGAGAGAGGGGAAAAAAAAGAAACACCACTGAAATATAAGTATTCCTTAAGTTATACACATTTATCATAATATAACCACTGTTTTGCTTAAATATTAATTCATTAGATGTTTGCACATTGGCCATTTTTTGGTTTTAAAAAAGTGGAAATCTTAGTAAGGTGCGCCTGGAAGTGTTTTTTCTTTTCTTTTATATTCGTGTTTTTGGGGTTGTAAACACATATCTTCTAGCTTGCAGCACCGACCTATATTGAGCACGCCTTAATAATCTTACAACCACTAAGAAAAGCGCCAGATTCACGATGTCTTTTACTTCAATTATTATGGCCACCAGAGGGAGACAGAGACGTAATGGACTATGCTGGACAATAACTGAACTACACCTACCATGCTTTGCATGAGGACAGGAAGGGGGTGGAGGAGGAAGAGGAAGGAGATCAGCAGCCTCGTGGACGCATGTTCAGAGTGAGCGGAGCGGTGAAAGTTGGAGGACGCACGTGAGAACTGTAAAGGATCGCGACCAGGCCGGAGTACAGGTGCTGCCTCTCTGGTGCTGGAGATCGGGACAGTGAACGTGCTGAGACCTACCTATGCAGCGCTGAGAGGTCTGGATGACAAGCTGGTTCCAGCTGGACCCCGAGTAAGGAGACCGCGCTGATCGAATGGGAGTGCAGGCGGTGGATCGTTGTTCCGGTTGTGGAGATTCGACAAACAGGGAGCAGATCCAGTGGCACAGAGTCCCAGTACACAGCGGGAGGAGATCCTTGACCAGGTGCTGGACAGTTCGTCTATCGGATTAGTGAGAGGCCTCCCAGGCCACAGTTCCCAAATAAGAAACACACACTGCAGTATTGTTTAATTCCACAGGGCCCCAACGTGACTAGTCGAAGATTGTTTTGTTTCATTCACTGGCCAGTTGAATACAGTACCCGGGTACCCGAGACAATACACATACACATTTTTGAGCTATTATTCACGGGACTTACACTCCAGAACTGAGGGGTTAACCGTTACTTTTGCCGCCGCGTGTTTTTCCAGCGTTACGAATCCTTGTTATTTAAATACCGTAAATACGGAATATATGCTGCTTTATTAGGATCAGTAAAGTATATAATATATAAAAATCCACAACAGTGCTGGTGTATAGTTATTTCCTAGTGCAGTGAGACTAACCCGAGGTTTATTCAGCGGCTCCTCCGGGAGTGAGCGCTACATATGCTATTTGTCTGTTTGTTTTAATGTTAAAAGTGGTAGTTTGTGCTTTTCCCCAATCAACACATAATCCAAATGCCTTTCTGCCTGTCCCTCATGGTCCCTGTGTTCCTTGCCACCAGGGGAAGCCTGGTTTTGAAACTCCAGCCAATCACCATCCGGTGGCTGAGTTTGAAAACCCCAACCAATCCCATTCCAGGACTGCACAGCATTCACTGCAATGGAAACATCTGCAGAAACTTTAAACCTCAGTGCCCCGAAAACCCGCAGCGATGCAGCATCACCTAGGGAACTTCCACACGCTGATGCTCTTGTCCCTGCCTGTGGATCTGAGCGCTTTTTGGACTGTGACACCATAGGGGCCCGAACTATCAAACGGTATGCACTGATTGCCACTGCTCCCCTGAAATACCCCACAAACAAGGACCCTTCTATGACTGCAGTTACAGTTATTTATAAGGCATCACTAAGTTCTGTAGCGCTGTACAATGGGAAAGACAGAATAACCAATATACATACAAGTTAAACACATAGAACGGTATCAGAGAGGTCCCTGCTCAAGAGCTTGCAATCTGAGAGGACCTGATGGAGAGCATGGAAAACTGCAGTGCCAGGATGTCTGGGTGGGTTGGGATGTGATTGTCACGTTTCTGCCAGGCCCCCTGGTGGTGAGAGCAGAGCTCATCAGCTCTGGTAGATTTTTGGGCTTAGCCACTGCAGACCAGACCTCTGTGTATTGTGTGTGCTGGATTCATGAATATGCAGCAGGCCACAAACCTGCCTAAAGAGCTTAAATACGCATGCAATAAAGGGTCCCCCATAACATCCACCTGGTGGAGAGCCCGTGACAGTGATCTGTTGTTACCTGATTCTGTACCAAATAAAAAGAGGCTGTGTGAAATGGCCAGTGAGTCTGCTTAACCCAATATGACCAGTGTCGTCAGCTTTATTGAAAGAAATTAAGAACTGACATTGATTCAGCGCTGCTTGCTGAGGGGAGAATCCGAGAACTGGCGGAGGCAAACGAGTCATGACAGCCGAGGGAAAATCTTTCACCTTGGGCTCTGGTAACACTAGCCTTTGGTTTATCCCTCGACCAGACATCTATTGCTTCTCACTGCAGCTATGGATAGACTCAGGAGGAACCTGGCTTCTGCATTTGAGAAGGCCCGTTTGACATTCGAGAGTAGAGAACAAAGAAACAAAACTATGACTTGAGGGTGTGGGTACAAGACTTACAGCCAGGTGATCGAGTTTCATTGAGAAATTTGGGTGCTTCTACAAGGCACAAATTAGCTGATGGATGGAGTTCTCAGATCTACATCGTCTGCAAATCAATTACCTGGTCTGCTAGTGTACTAAATTTTACCAGAGGGAAAGACCGGGCCACTGAAGAATTGGCATTGGAATCCTCTCCTACCTCTAAATGAAGCTGTACGGGTACCAGTTAGAGGCGAGTCTTCTTCACCCGATCCATCCACTTCTCGTAAAGCACCTGTTACCCAGTCTCAACAACCACCTTCTACAAGAGAAAGTGATGATGACAGTGATGAGGAAGACATGTGTCTGAAGTGGATGTGGCCATCTGAACCTATGGCTGTCAATCCAAATACCATTGTTATTGACCAGAGTTTGAGCAATTTGAGACCCAATGCTCCTGAATTTATGCTTCAAGGATATGATGATACACCCATGGAAGATAACTCTATATCCTCTCAAATGGAAAATCTCTTGCCAGAAACATCAGTGCTAGAGAAGGCCCCTGTTCAGCCATTCTAAGAGGAAACTGAGTCCCCTCAGCCAACACTTCAACTAGAAGAGGATTCCACAGATGAAGGCCCATCGTGGCTTTCAGAATCAAGGCCCAAACGACTGGTATGACCCCCTCAGAGACTCACTTATGACTCAGCAGGAAATAGTACAGAAGAAGCTGTATCTACTGTGCGAAGATCACCTGAGCCATCCACTCTGGTCTCGGAGGTATCAAAGGACTCAAGTTCAACCCAGGCATTCAGTGCACCTTGGTGGAAGTACGGTCTACTCAACCCACTTGCTAGATGCTGTCATAAACTGTGCCTATCTGCAAGCAGTAAAGGTGTTCAGGTGGCTTAGTATAAAAATTATGTGTGCCTTTATAATGTACATGCTATCTGTAGAATTTATTAATAAATACCGGTTACCCTTTGGAGGGACCCAAAGATTTTTTAGAAGGGGAAAGTGTAGCCCTTTTGTTGTACCAGCTCCTTTAAGAGAGATGTTGCTGCTGCAATACAAACACAATATGGCAGCGCTGACAAAGTTCTTAGGAATGATCGCTACAAGCACTCACTTGTGGTTCTGGTCCCAAACCACAAGAAAAATTACCATAGTCCAAAAAGATTGAGTGCAGCGAAGACAATGTTCCTGTCCTTAGATCCTAGGGGCAAATATCCTAGATCTTGAAGAATACTTTCTTCTTGGGGTGACCTCAGATAAAGAAGAAGAACATCATAGTGCGATCTGATGGATGATATATAAAATCCAAAAGGAATGTCTATAGACTCATGTGAGATAGAGCCCTCCTGGCTCTGGATGATGCGTCTCAGGATTGTTACCGGCCACCCACTTGCCCTTCTGATACAATAGAACTTGGGACCTCAAATCTTGAGACCTTTAAATATGAAGAAGGAGCATAGCATAGACCGTAGCAATATGGAAACAGGAAGATAAGATAGAAATGTACTCGCACTTTGCGGGACCTGGCCTAGGTCCTAAGGAATCAGTCTCAGAAGTTGTTACTGGGGTACAACTTCAAATAAAACCCCATGCGGTAAGGTAAAACTCAGAAACTATTTATTGGAATAAAACAATTGACAAAGAAAATATATAAAATAGGGAAATGAGTGACCAGAACGCGTTTCGCCTATTGAGATATCCTCAGTGGCTTCCTCAGCTGGTTGTACTTGTCAAAATACCATTATTCCCTTTAAATACCCTAACCTCTCAAACACTATCCAATTGGGAATCCTCATTTTGGTGGGAATCTAACTCCACCAATCATCTGACTCCTTTAATTTTGTTTGCCCTATAAGCAGATTGTAGATTGATTTTACTTTCGTTTCGGAAGTTGGCATCTTGCGCATGTGCGTGTAAACGAAAGAGGCACGCATCTACGTCAATCTCCGTCGTACGTACGAAACCAAAATACGTAACGCACAAACGTCTCCATCCTTATTTCCGACGGAGGCTGGCACCGCGCATTACATATTGAAACGAAACGAAAAACGCACATGCGTACAAAGGCTCTCCCTATCTCTATAGCCTTCAGAAAAAAAGGGTTGAAATACATCTGTACTTCACATGCATTAGAAAAAGACACATTAATGGATCACAACTTCATCTATCTCTATTATTTATGGCGAGAAAAACTTTAAACAAATTACATACATTTTAAAAATTATACACTGGGGTTAAAAATGTAATGTTCTATCAAAAGAACGACAGAATCATACGCTAATACATATATACTGTATATACCGCATTGGGTTAAACCTTAACTGATAAAAAGCAATTTATCTATCCCCAAAACCAATACATAACATTACATATATTAAGGTTTTGGGAATATCTGGACCCATAGTTGATTTGGATGTAACATATTTCTCACCTATACACACAAAGAAGGAGATACGAAAAATGTATAAAAGGTGGCATAATTGGAAGTCCAAGTTTACACCCAGGGGCGTCAAAGTGTCTAGTGTGTATATCCATTTAATTTCAGCACAATTTTATTTTTTTCTAAAATCCCCTCTCCAGTGGCGACCTATTTTTTGAATAGCAATGAATGACATTAGACATGTTCACAGCACAAAATTTCGTTTTGAACTAATGGATTAGTCCTAAAATGCAATTTATTTAGTTACTAAAGAAATTCGTTTTCAGTTCTTTAGTATGAAAACTAATTTCATTCATCCGAAAACCAATGGATACAATTACTATTGTAGTGGCTCCTCAGAGGGCTGAGATCGCTGCTTGTTACAGTATCTCTCACTCTCAGCACAATGTGGGCCATATTACATAGTTGGTGCTAACATAACCAGAGCTGTTGTAAACTTCCCAGAGCCATTATAGCCTATGGAGGTTTTCAGTTTACAACAGCTCTGGTTAAGTTAGCACCAACATTGTAATAGTGCCCCGTGTCAGGCAAAGCTGTTACAGTAACTGACTGCTGCTCATCACAGTGCTCAGAGAGGTTAGAACAATATTATTTCCTTGTTTTACTGAAACTCTGAGCACTGTTACAGTCAGTTACTGTAACAACTGAGCCGGATACATTGTACTGAGAGATAATGTAACAAGCAGCCGATCTCAGCGCTCGCAGTCACTGGTTTTAGAGGGCTGTATAATGTTTAGAACATCCTCCTGCATTAATTAATACCCCTCTCTGTATAATATATAGAACATCCTCCTGAATTAATTAATGTCCCTCTCTGTATAGAACATCCTCCTCAATTTATACCTTTCTCTGTATAATGTATAGAACATCCTCCTGCATTAATTAATGCCCCTCTCTGTATAGAACATCCTACTGCATTGGCATGTGGAGGGTGCAGAACTTCGGATGTTGCGATGTCGCGCTCTTCATTTCTGGTCTCTTTCACTCAATGTAATATCACAAAAAGGACTGAAACTAAAATGTAGTGCATTTTATTTTAGTTTCTTTCGTTTTTTGTACTGAGCAGTTTCGTTTCTCTTGAGTCATACTAAAACTAAATTATCCCAAAATTCTGACTAAATCGCTTTAGTACTAAAACGAATGCACATGTCTAAATGACATATCTTTCGTGGATTGTCTGAGTATTTCCTTAAAATGTGCTGGAACAGAGTGGATCTCTATTCCGTTGCAAATATAATATATGTGTTCTCTAATTCTAGTGCACAGGGGTCTGGTGGGATGACCTATATAGTGTAGCCCGCACAGACAGGTAATTCTATATATTATACTCTTTGTCCTACATGTAATAATACCTCTTATATTCCTTATTAATCTTGTCCGTGAAGCTGGAAATAAAGGTTTTTCCTTAACCTAATACAAGCAGGGCAGTAGCCATATCGGTAAAACCTCTCTTCCAAGTTAAATAGATTCCTATCTTGCGATGGATTTTTGTGGCTCTTTACTAGAATCTTTTTCATATTTGCGGCTCCCCAATTTACAAGCTTAGGTTTGTCACCTATAATGCCCCTAAGAGTGGGGTCTCCTTGCACTACCGGCTAGTATTTCCTAATAATTTGATTGACAGTCCCTGTGTGTGGATTGTAATCACTAATCAACATAATTTCATCATTTTTACTCTCATTGGTGAGTTTATATACAAGGGTATCCGGTCGATCTTGAATTCTTATTTCTTCAATAACTAGATTGAGATTGGACTCTTCATAACCTTTCTCCAAAAAGTCTGTTTTTAGTCTATGAGCTTGCTGTAAATACTGTTCTTCTTCCGTACAGTTTCTTTTAAAATGTCTAAATTGTCCCTTAGGGACCTCTTTCAACCAGTGTTTGGCATGAGAACTGGATTGATCGATATAACTGTTGACGTCAATCCATTTGAAAAAGGTTCTGGTTTTAATTTGACAGTCCTCGATGTAGATATTAAGATCCAAAAAATTATGGATATGGAGCTAATATTAGAGTCCAAAATAATGCCCCGATTGTTGTCATTCTAGTGGTGGAAGAAATGGTTAAGGGATTCTGCATTACCCTCCCATATAATCAAGATGTCATCTATGTACCTCTTGAACAGGACCAGGGTTTGCACCCAGTCATGCCCCCCATAAACAAACTGGCCTTGTCAGTCTGCCATTAAAAGGTTGGCATAACTGGGTGCAAAACTGGTCCCCATTGCGATCCCTCTCACCTGTACATAATGTTGGTATCATACACTATATTGCCAAAAGTATTCACTCACCTGCCTTGACTTGCATATGAACTTTTAAGTGACATCCCATTCCTAATCCATAGGGTTCAATATGACATCGGTCCACCCATTGCAGCTATAACAGCTTCAACTCTTCTGGGAAGGCTGTCCACAAGGTTTAGGAGTGTGTTTATGGGAATTTTTGACCATTCTTCCAGAAGCGAATTTGTGAGGTCACACACTGATGTTGGACGAGAAGGCCTGGCTCTCAGTCTCCGCTCTAATTCATCCCAAAGGTGTTCTATCAGGTTGAGGTCAGGACTCTGTGCAGGCCAGTCAAGTTCATCCAAACCAGACTCTGTCATCCATGTCTTTATGGACCTTGCTTTGTGCACTGGTGCACAGTCATGTTGGAAGAGGAAGGGGTCAGCTCCAAACTGTTCCCACAAAATTGGGAGCATGGAATTGTCCAAAATGTCTTGGTATGCTGAAGCATTCAGAGTTCCTTTCACTGGAACTAAGGGGCCAAGCTCAGCTCCTGAAAAGCAAACCAACACCATAATCCCCCCTCCATCAAACTTTACACTTGGCACAATGCAGTCAGACAAGTACTGTTCTCCTGGCAACCGCCAAACCCACACTCGTCCATCAGATTGCCAGATGGAGAAGCACGATTCGTCACTCCAGAGAACGCATCTCCACTGCTCTAGAATCCAGTGGCGGCGTGCTTTACACCACTGCAATCCAGTCCAGATTTATGGAAATGTCCCAAGATGAGATTTTTGAAAAGCTACACCCTGTAGTGATGCAGCGACCACAGCGTTACGAGTCCATGCACCCCTTCCCTCAGGACACCCTTATCTGAATTGGCCTGAGCCAAGTTTTGTGACCCATTGCAACAAGAGTTGTAGGCCCGAATCTTGACCCACCAGTCTCGACCAAGCCCAAGTCTGAATTACAAAGGGGTTTAGCGTCAATAGGGGCTATTCGTCTCAAACTTCGGTGAAGAAAGGTGATGGCTGGTGAGACTTTAGGGGAACGGATGAAGGCGCAGCTCGTTTTCAAGGGGACACTTGAGAAATGTGCATTTTTAGGGGGACTGTTATGGACAAGAATATGTATCTGCTTTAATGATATTCAAAGGCTTTGGAAAAATGCTCATTTAAGTAGTTAATATGTCTTTAAGAGCTGAATTAATAAAACTGTCTTTTCAGAGAGAATCAAACTGTATCTTGCGTAACTCCGCTGTTTCAACAGAATAGCTAACCACAAGTCATGAGGATTCCTATTTCGATACCAAGAGCAGGGCATGGGACATCCTGCATCCTGAACATGCTGTATCTGAAACAGGACTTCGCCCACACCCATGATGGCAAAAAACGGCTGACGTTTGTCACTGACGCAAAATACTTTGACATTTGGAATACGCTGATTTTTGTTACTTTTGATTCTTGATTTAAACAAGCATATAGTTGCACCTTTTTATTGCTGACAACGATTAAAAATATTAGTTGACTCCCATATTTCATATTTCTGCTGACGCACTAAACTGGCATATAAGCATGTATCAATCCTATGATTAAACAGAGAAGTAACTTGGTTTTGACCGAGAAAGACTGCATAGACCTATCCTCATTGTCTGTGTGATTTCTTTCAGTGTGCACTCGAATTAACTGATTTCTCTACCAATTTGAACAGAGACTGGCATCCGATTGACTGATAAAGTCACAACAGTATCCTGAAGATTCCTTTCACTGGAACTAAGGAGCCAAACCCAGCTCCTGAAAAACAACCCCACACCATAATCCCCCCTCCACCAAACTTTACACTTGGCACAATGCAGTCAGACAAGTACCGTTCTCCTGGCAACCGCCAAACCCACACTCATCCATCAGATTGCCAGATGGAGAAGCACGATTTGTCACTCCAGAGAACGCGTCTCCACTGCTCTAGAGTCCAGTGGCGGAGTGCTTTACACCACTGCATCCGACGCTTTGCATTGCACTTGGTGATGTATGGCTTGGATGCAGCTGCTCGTCCATGGAAACCCAATCCATAAAGCTCTCAGCGCACTGTTCTTGAGCTAACCTGAAGGCCACATGAAGTTTGGAGGTCTGTAGCAATTGACTCCGCAGAAAGTTGGTGACCTCTTCGCACTATGCACCTCAGCATCCGCTGACCTCGCTCCGTCAGTTTACGTGGCCTACCACTTCGTGGCTGAGTTGCTGTCGTTCCCAAACACTTAACGTTCTTATAATACAGCTGACAGTTGACTGTGGAATATTTAGAAGGGAGGAAAGTTCACGACTGGATTTGTTACACAGGTGGCATCCTATCACAGTTCCACGCAGGATTTCACTGAGCTCCTGAGAGCGACCCATTCTTTCACAAATGTTTGTAAGAACAGTCTGCATGCCTAGGTGCTTAATTTTATATACCTGTGGCCATGGAAGTGATTGGAACAGCTGATTCTGATTATTTGGATGGGTGAGCGAATACTTTTGGCAATATAGTGTATCTAAAAAAATTTATATTCAGGATAAGATCAATCCTCTCCAAGAGGAAATCGATCTGTTCGTGTGGAACAGTTGAATGATTCTCTATAGTTACGGACTGCATCACATCCACTTTGATGGGGTATGATGCTGTACAAAGATTGTACATCACAGGTGGCCATTAAATACCCATTCTTCCAATTGAAATTCTGTAAAATCTGTTGGACATTAATACTGTCCTTCAGATATGAAGGTATCAATTTTACCTAGGGTTGCAGGACCGTATCGATGTATCTGGACAGATGGCTTGTCACAAATTCAATACCTGCTATAATTGGACGTCTGGGGGGGGGGGTTCTCAGCATTTTTGTGGAGTTTAGGAAGCCAGTAAAATACTGGAACCATAGGAAACTTAACGAAAATTAAATCCTTTTCCTTCTCATTAATGATTCCTAATGAAAGGCCTTTATCTAACAAAGACAAGACTTTCTCCTGAACTCTCTGGGTAGGATCACAATCAATGGGATTGCAGGTACTATTATCTAAAAGAATCCTTTTGGCCTCTCTGTCATAATTTTCTACACACAGTATCACAACCACCCCCCCCCCCTTAACCGCAGGTTTAATAACAAACTTATCGTTCTTACTTAAATTCTGAAGTGCCACTTTCTCGTTTTTAGTTAGGTTGTTTTTATAACGATCCATCGAGATTTTCTCAATATCCATTAGGATTAAATTTTCAAATGCTCTAATGGGATCCGATAGCATTTGTTTCGGATAGAAAGTGGAGGGATTTTTCAAAGTTTTATATCTATTATTATCCATCCTTTCCAGCGGGGTCTTATTGAAGAGCTTCTTCAAACATAATTTTCGTTTTTAATTTTTGTATATCAACATACACATTAAATTTATTTAGCCCCTGGTTAGGCGCAAACTTCATTCCCTTTTTCAAAACCTGGATTTCTGTATCTTTTAATGGGTGAACTGTTTTTTTCGATTATAGTCTTCATTACCGTATTGGGGTCCTCTTGTTGGTCTATCATGATTAAAACGATATGAATTATAGCGCTGGCGGGAGGTGTTAGATGGTCCCGCATAATTGGGCGATATGGGCTATGATGATAATCCCCATTGCCCCTCCATGATGGTTGGCTTGGTTTGTTGGCTGTTCTTCTTACTTGTTGCCATCTGGGAGAATAGTTATTATATTGATCCCTTCTTGGTGTATTATCAGGATAAAAATTATCCATATTTTTATTTCTAGAATGGAAGTTGTCTATGTTATTAGGGGGTTGATAGTTTTCCCCTTTCTCTTTTAATTTGGGACGGGTTATTTTTTCCTTTTTGGGGATGAAATTTCTTTGGACCCTTGTCTCCCTTATAATTGTGAACTTCCCCCCTTTGGTAATACTCCTGATCTCTTAAGAATTGTTTCTTTTTAATGATGAGGGTTTATTTTTCTTTCTTAAGAGCTATAAAATAAAATTATAAAATAAAATAAAATTAGCTCTGAAGACATGAATAAGTTAACTCAGGAATTGGAAGAATTAGCTCTTGATGAGGGAATATTTTTCTTTCTTCAGAGCTAATTCTTCCAATTCCTGAGTTACTTTACAGTGGCAAGAAAAAGTATGTGAACCCTTTGGGATTATGTGGAGTTTTGCATGAATAGGTCATAAAATGTGCTCTGATCTTCATCTAAATCACAACAATTTGAAAAACACAGTCTGCTGAAAATAATACAACACAAACATTATATGTTTTCATGCGTTTATTGAACATAACATGTAAACATTCACAGTGCAGGGTGGAAAAAGTATGTGAACCCCTAGCCTAATGATTTCTCCAAGAGCTAATTGGAGCCAGGAGTGAGCCAATCTTGAGTCCAATCAGTGTGATATTATTGGATGTGTTGCTGAAAGCTGTCCTGCCCTTTAAAAACACACACCAGTTTTGGGTTTACTGGTTTCAAGAAGCACTGCCTGATGTGAACCATGCCACACAGAAAAGAGCTCTCAGAAGACCTACGATCAAGAATTGTTGACTTGCATGAAGCTGGAAAGGGTTACAAAAGTATCTCCAAAAGCCTTGATGTTCATGTGTCCACGGTAAGACAGACTGTCTACAAATGGAGAAAGTTCAGCACTGTTGCTATTCTCCCTAGGCGTGGTCGTCCTGTAAAGATGACTGCAAGACCACACGCAGAATGCTTAATGAGATAAAGAATAATCCTAGAGTGTCAGCTAAAGACTTACAGAAATCTCTGGCACATGCTAACATTTTTGTTGACACATCTACAATAAGGAAAACATTAAACAAGAATGGAGTACATGGGAGGACACCACGGAGGAAACCATTGCTGTCCAAAAAGAATATTGCAGCACATTTGAAGTTTGCAAAAGAGCACCTGGATGTTCCACAGCACTACTGGCAAAATATTCTGTGGACAGATGAAACCAAAATTGAGTTGTTTGTAAAAAACACACAACACTATCAGGGTTATCCAAAGAGCTCCGAATTGCTTGAGAAAGGTAACCGAACGCTGAAAATCAGCGTTTGGTTACCTTTCCTGACCATTCGGCTATCCAGAGAGCAGGCAATTCGCCAAATCCTAGCGAATTGCCTGAACATACGGTTCCTGTTCGGTCCCTGTTCGAGGGCAGTGAAATCCCATGAAAAAGCACTGCTTCGGCTATTCAGAGAACACAAACCAGCAGTGAAAGGTTCCCCTAATGCCCTGCCATTCGGTGCTTTAATTCGGCAAATTAATTCAGGAGAATCCCATAGGCTTCAATGTTAAAAATATAAATATTCCCGTTTTAATTCAATATCTAATAAACCGTTCATTATAAAATTCTGCAGTAAAGAGTCTCTTTATTTATAGATTTTTTTAGGATACTTTAAGCATTTTTCTTAATTTTTTTTTTTTTTAAAAGTCCGATTTTTTTTTCAGTTTACTTATTTTTTTGTAACAGCCCTTTTTATTATCATTCCCTGGACCTCCTGTGTAAATTTCAGACATTTTCGCTAAGTAGTTTCTTTGCAAACAGCGTTTCAATTTCACACATTCATACAAACGGTTTTGCGAATTTATTCACCTCCCTCTGTCTGCTTCGGCTGCTTCGGCTGCTTCTGCTGCGTGTGATCGGCTCCTGCTCGGGCTTTTTGACGGGTTTATCCAGATGTTTTTGTGGCTTTTCAGCGTGCATTCGATGGGTTTTGCGGTTCGTTTTCGGTGGGTTTACGGCAGCTTTTCCCTGCAATTCGGGGACCCTGTGGTGTTTGCTGAATACACCGCAGGGTCACCGAAATGGGATCGGCAAAAGGAACCGAATTGAAGAGAACGAAAAGTCACCGAACGTGCGGTGACTTTTCGAATCTCTTTGGATAACCCTGTATGTGTGGAGAAAAAAAGGCACAGCACACCAACATCAAAACCTCATCCCCACTGTAAAACATAGCGGAGGGAGCATCTTGGTTTGGGGTTGCTTTGCTGCCTCAGGGCCTGGACGGATTGTTGACATTGATGGAAAAATGAATTCCAGAGTTTATCAAGACATTTTGCAAGAAAACGTAAGACCATCTGTCCGCCAACTGAAGCTCTGCAGAGGATGGGAGATGCAACAGGACAATGACCCAAAGCATACAAGTAATTCAACAAAAGAATGGCTTCAACAAAACAAAATACACCTTCTGGAGTGGCCCAGGCAGAGTCCTGACCTCAACTCGATTGAAATGCTGTGGCATGACCTTAAGAGAGCATTCTTAATTCAGTTTTGTGAAGAGGAGTGTGTCACGGAGCTGATGTAACGCTCCATGCTTCAAACCCCAAGAGACTTTATGTTCATTTATATCGTGTGATTTTAGATATATTTTACATCGTTTGGTTTTAGTTTAATTTAGTTTAGTGTAAAATGGCATAGCTTTGGTTTTAAAAATACTTATATTCCTGTAGGTAAATGTGTTTCTGTATAGCCAGTAAACAAGCTTTACTGCTCTGTAATTTATGCACCAGGGCTTTTCCCCTTATCTAGCTGCATATTTGATTCAAGAAGTCTGTGATTGTGTTGTATTTAATCTGATGTGTTAGAACAATAGGTTATGCAAATGTTGTGTGAGCAAAAGGCTAACGAATGTAAAGAGGAATGTTTATTGTAAATAACTGACATAATGTAATTAGTATATTGGTAGGACGAGGTGTGTCATTTATGGAAATTATGACTGTTGGACTTCAGCATAAATGGTGGCGTTTTGTTCATTAAAACACAGAGAACTCTCAGAGCTCAGAGAGAGAGAATCCTGTTTTAAAGCATACAGCCGCGCCTGGTGTTTTTATTTCAGCGACGCTACACTATATACTCAACATCAGAAGGCACCGAGCGGCCTTCTGGAAATTCCTAACGGCTCCAGGGCAGAGGAACAGAAGCAGGTGGTTCAAGCTGCTCGAGGCGCTGAGGACAGCGCTCCCAGTAGCCGGGCTGACCGCAACGAAGGGGTGTCTGGAGAGTCATGACAGGCGGAAGAGAACGGTTCCATCACAGAGTGGTTCAAAATTACTCCAGATCGTTGTGCAGGTCTGATCTGCAACTACAGGAAACGTTTGGTTGAGGTTATTGCTGCCAAAGGAGGGTCAACCAGTAATTAAGTCCAAAGGTTCACATACTTTTTCCACCCTACACTGTGAATGTTTACATGTTCTGTACAATACAATGAAAACATATAATGTTTGTGTTGTATTATTTTAACCCTTTCGCTGCTGAGGCTTTTCACACCTCTGTGCTGAGGTCATTTTTACCGGTTTTGCTCATCATGTTTAAACGTGTTTTGAAGGCTTATTTTTGTATATGACCCAGACATATTATATATCGTTCTTTCCGTCAGACTCGGTAGATTCATAATATGTCATTATTATATGTATACTTTATGTCATGTCTGTATATTATAACAAAAAATGCAATAAAATATGTATTTTCAATAATTTACAACGTGTAAAGTGTTTTTTTTCACATTTTAACATGCGAGCAATTGCGATTATATTTTGTATGGGGTGCGCTTGTTAAAAAAATTAGAGATGGGGTCTCGTTACATTTTTTTTTGGGGAAAATTACACGATTTTTAACAAACGCACCGCATACAAAAATCGTTAGTGCAGCATCATTGTTCACATTATAATTGAAATGGGAACAATATTGCTGCATTAACGAACCAAAAAAAAGAAAGAAAAAATGTTTATTTTTTTTTTATAATTTTTTTTTAAATATATTTTTATTTTTAATTTTAATTTCAATTTTTTTTAAAAAACTTTTTCACAGTAGTGTTTGGTATCGTTGGAACGGCCATGCTCTGGCCGATCCAACCATACCAAACTTTAACCCCTAGCTGCTCATTGGAACTCCCTATCTCCACCGTTGGTGGCAGTTAGGGGTTAACTCTAGGACTGGCGTCATCGTGCTATGCACGATGACGCCAGTCCTCAGGGGGAGTTCCCGGAGGCTTGGCCGACATCCAAGATGTCGGCCAGCTCCGGGAAAGGATCACGAACCGGCACTTTTCAGCGCCGATTCGCGATCCAGCTCCCCAGGGGTTAATGCCAGGCACCATTTGGAAGGGCAGGCTGTGCCCTTCCAAATGGTGCCTGGGTTAACCCCCGCAACGCCGCCGATTGGGAGGGAGAGAGGTCCGAAGGACCTCCCCCTCCCTTTCAGGCGCCTCCTCCGCACATGCGGGGGGGCGCCTGAATTAGGTGTCATCGCGCTGCCGCGATGACACCTAATTTCATCGGCAGCGGTTCCGGATGCTGGGCTGACATCGAGGATGTCAGCCCGCACCGGGGGGGCCAGCGATCGGCCGGAACCCGCACAGCGGGAGCCATGTGGAGGACGCGCTGAGCGCGTCTTCCGCATGGAAGTGGTTAAGCAGACTGTTTTTTTCAAATTATTGTTACTTAGATGAAGGTCAGAGCACATTTTATGACCAATTCATGCAAAACTCCACGTAATCCCAAAGAGTTCACATACTTTTTCATGCCACTGTGTTCATGTCTTCAAAGCTAACTTTATTTTATAATTTTATTTTATAGCTCTTAAGAAAGAAAAAGAAACCCTCATCATTAAAAAGAAAAAAATCTTAATAGATCAGGAGGATTACCAAAGGGGGGAAGTTTACAATTATAAGGGAGACAAGGGTCCAAATAAACTTCATCCCCAAAAAGGAAAAAAATAACCTGTCCCAAATTAAAAGAGAGAGGGGAAAACTATCAACCCCCTAATAACATAGACCACTTCCATTCTAGAAATAAAAATATGGATAATTTTTATCCTGATAATACACCAAGAAGGGATCAATGTAATAGCTACTCTCCCAGATTGCAACAAGTAAGAAGAATAGCCAACAAACCAAGCCAACCATCATGGAGGGGCAATGGGGATTATCATCATTGCCCATATTGCCTCAATTATGCGGGATCATCTAACACCTCCTGCCAGTGCTATAATTCATATTGTTTTAATCATGATAGACCAACAAGAGGACCCCAATACGGTAACGAACACTATAATCGAAGAAACCAGTTCACTCAAAGAGGAAGATTTAATGGAAGAGGAAACATGAATAGGGTAGAACATACCCATGTCACTACTTCCAAAAAATACAGCGTTTTAAATAGAGATCAGGTTTTTCAGGAGGACCAGGATGGCCCACCATTAGGGATACAAACCGACAATATCCCTTTAGGAATAGATATTCAAATAGATCGAAGTTGGGATGAGCTGTTCGGTTCGATCATTTCAACTCGAACATCGGCAGTTCGAAAGTTCGCGAACTTCGAACTTTTTGGCGTGTTCGGTTCGAGTTCGAAAAAAAATAAAAATTAAATAGTATAAAAAATGCTTAAAAAATACTAAAAAATCTAGAAATAAAGAGACTCTTTACTACAGAATATTATAAGAAACGGTTTATTAGATATTGAATTAAAAAATAATGTCTACGTGCAAAGATTCTCACCTCTAAATGACCTGTGTTCTCAAACGGCGTAAACAACAGGTGTTATTTAGTGTTTCGAAATAACATGTGCTTTTAATTAGTCTGGTCTAATGAATTTGATACATTGTCTGTAGACTGAGGGTGTCTAGAGGTGTCTCCTAAACATGTATCAAACAACACCTGTGTTTCTGAGAAGTGTTCATTTCTCTACAAAATGTTCCTCTGATATGCTGTTTAACCCCTTAACCCTGCATTTCACTGCTGTGTGCTCAGCTCATTTTTACCACCTTTGCTCATCATGTTTAAACGCGATTTGAAGCCACATTTTATTAAATAACCCAGACATATTAGATATCGTTCTTTCCGGCAGACTCCGCAGATTCATAATATGTAATTTTTATATGTATACGTCGTGTCCTGCCTGTATATTATGACAAAAAATGCAATAAAAATTGAATTTTTAATCCTCTGCATTGTGTAAAGTGTTTTTTTTTTCACATTTTAGCACATGAGCGTTTGTGGTTATGTTTTCTATGGGGTGCGCTTGCACAAAAATAAGAAATGGGGACTTGTTACATTTTGTTGGGGGGAATTACGTGATTTTTAGCAACCGCATGCCATAGAAAAAAATCATTAGTGCAGCATCATTGTTCACATTATAATTGAAATGTGAACAATATTGCTGCATTAATAAAAATAACACACAAAAAAAAAAACAGGTTGTTATTTTTTTACTTTATACCTGGTCATGTTGGGTATCATGCTCAGGCCTTTCGGTTGACACCCTCCATGACCCCCTAACTGCCACGGTTCTGGAGATATCGGGGTTCAAATAAACCCCGCTATCTCCACCAGGGGGTTCCGGGCAGCTAGGGGTTCCCCGGCTATCTGACGTCATCACGCTATGTATGAGGACGTCAGGCAGTGAGGAGGGACCTGGGGGTGGAGCCGCCATCCAAGATGGCAGCCCCCACCAGAGCTAGGCCGCACTTCGGCGCCGCAAGGCATTTCTATACACAGCCCCATCAGCATCTCTATACACAGCCTCACAGCATCTCTATACACAACCTCACAGCATCTCTATACACAGCCTCACAGCATCTCTATACACAGCCCAATCAGCATCTCTATACACAGCATCTCTATACACAACCCCATCAGCATCTCTATACACAGCCTCACAGCATCTCTATACACAACCTCACAGCATCTCTATACACAACCCCATCAGCATCTCTATACACAGCCTCACAGCATCTCTATACACAACCCCATCAGCATCTCTATACACAGCCTCACAGCATCTCTATACACAACCCCATCAGCATCTCTATACACAGCCTCACAGCATCTCTATACACAACCCCATCAGCATCTATATACACAAACAGCATCTCTATACACAACCCCATCAGCATCTCTATACACAGCATCTCTATACACAGCCTCACAGCATCTCTATACACAGCCTCACAGCATCTCTATACACAACCCCATCAGCAGCTCTATACACAGCTTCACAGCATCTCTATACGCAACCTCACAGCATCTCTATACACAACCCCATCAGCATCTCTATACACAGCATTTCAATACACAGCCTCACAGCATCTCTATACACAACCCCATCAGCATCTCTATACACAACCTCACAGCATCTCTATACACAACCCCATCATTATCTCTATACACAGCATCTCTATACACAGCCTCACAGCATCTCTATACACAGCCTCACAGCATCTCTATACACAACCTCACAGCATCTCTATACACAACCCCATCAGCATCTCTATACACAGCCTCACAGCATCTCTATACACAACCTCATAGCATCTCTATACACAACCCCATCAGCATCTCTATACACAGCCTCACAGCATCTCTATACACAACCTCACAGCATCTCTGTGAACCCTCAAATGAACCCCCTATCTCCACCAGGGGATTCCAGTCAGCTAGGTGTTCCCCGGCTATCTGACATCATCACGCTATGCGTGAGGACGTCAGGCAGTGAGGGGGGACCCGGGGGTGGAGCCGCGATCCAAGATGGCAGCCCCCACTGGAGCTAGGCCGCACTTCAGCGCCGCAAGGTGCCGAAGTGCGACCCGGTGCCTAAGGGGTTAAAGCCAGGCACTGCTTAAAAGGGTAGACTCTCCACTTTTAAGCGGTGCCTGGCTTTTTTTTGTGGGACCTCCTGATCGGCAGGGAGAGGGATCCGAACGGATCCCCCCTCCCTTCTAGGCGATCTCTCGGCATTGCCAGGGGGTCGCCTGGAAATGACGTCATCGCGCATGGCGCGATGACGTCATTTACGTCGGGAAGAGCTTGACTTTAGCATCTGAGGACACTGAAGTCAGAACGCCGTGGGACCCTGGACAGAGAGGTGAGTATTTCCGCCGGGGGTCCCGCAAAGCTGATGACATGTGGGACACGTCCTCCTCAGCATACAGCGGGAGTAAATGAGGACGTGTCTCACACATCGTCAGCAGTGAAGGGGTTAATAATTTCCTTTTTTAACTTTTTGTCCTTGTTTCCTGTCCCCCAGGGCACTACCGGGACCTGGACATTGTTTTTAAATGTTTCTATACATCCTACAAATCCGCCACTTCACGGGCAGGTTATGGGGACCTCCTAGGCACGATATTTGAAGGAATTTTTGGTTTTTATTTTTAACCCTTATTTCATGGAAAACTCACTGTCCCTTTAAAAAGTTTTTTTTTTTTACTTTTTGTGCTTGTTTCCTGTCCCCCATGGCACTACCCGGACCCCCATACACCTTTTATGGCAAATATCTAGCCCTTGGAGGGCACTCTAAAAATCGAACTTTGAGTCTCATTGACTTTTTTTTTTTGAGAAAGTATTTTACCAGGAAGGATACATTAAGATTTCTCTTGTTTTCAAGTATGTCCTGGGTGGCGAGTGTGTACCGTTAGGTGTCTTGCCAAGGACACTTACTGGAGAGGTTGCTCGCTGGGATTGAACCCATGACTCCACAGGCTCTCTCCACGCAGAGCAGTGACATTACCTCTACTCCACCCAGCACGGACTTGTATTGAGTTTGTGTTCAAGTTCGAATTTGAACTTTTGAAAAGTTCGAGTTCGAATGCGAACCGAACTCGGGGGTGTTCGGCTCATCCCTAGAACGAAGGGCCGTAAAAAGGAATTACGAAAACCCAGAAGAAGCAGGTGAGGAGGAAAGAGAATACTCCAGAGGAAAAAGAGGACGTCTGTAGACTCTACTGGTGTTTTTAATTTAAGCGGCATCCCATTAAAAGATACAGAAATCGAGGTTTCGAAAAAGGGAATGAAGTTTGCACCTAACCAGGGGCTAAATAAATTTAATGTGCATGTTGATATACAAAAATTCAAACGAAAATTATGTTTGAAGACGTTCTTCAATAAGACACCGCTGGAAAGGATGGATAATAATAGATATACAACTTTGAAAAATCCCTCCACTTTCTATCCAAAACAAATGCTATCGGATCCCATTAGAGCATTTGAAAATTTAGTCCTATAGTCCTAATAGATATTGAGAAAATCTTGATGGATCGTTATAAAAGCAACCTAACTAAAAACGAGAAAGTGGCACTTCAGAATTTAAGTAAGAACGATAAGTTTGCTAATAAACCTGCGGACAAGGGGGGGGGGTTGTGTTACTGTGTGTAGAAAATTATGACAGGATTCTTTTGGATAATAGTTCAGGAGAAAGTCTTGTCTTTGTTAGATAAAGGTCTTTCATTAGGAATCATTAATGAGAAGGTAAAGGATTTAATTTTCGTTAAGTTTCCTATGGTTCCAGTATTTTACTGGCTTCCTAAACTCCACAAAAATGCTGAGAACCCCCCCGCTGGATGTCCAATTATAGCAGGTATTGAATTTGTGACCAGCCATCTGTCCAAATACATCGATACGGTCCTACAACCCTGGGTAAAATTGATACCTTCATATCTGAAGGACAGTATTAATGTCCTACAGATTTTACAGAATTTCAATTGGAAGAATGGGTATTTAATGGCCACCTGTTTTGTACAATCTTTGTACAGTATCATACCCCATCAAAGGGGATGTGATGCAGCCTGTAACTTTTTAGAGAATCATTCAACTGTTCCACATGAACAGATCGATTTCCTCTTGGAGGGGATTGATCTTATCCTGAATAATATTTTTTTTAGATATATAATCAACATTATGTACAGGTGAGAGGACCAGGTCTGCACCCAGTTATGCCAAAATTTTTATGGCAGACTGGGAAGGCCAGTTTGTTTATGGGGGGCATGACTGGGTGCAAAACCTGGTCCTGTTCAAGAGGTACATAGATGACATCTTGATTATATGGGAGGGTAATGCAGAATCCCTTAACCATTTCTTCCACCACTAGAATGACAACAATCGGGGCATTATTTTGGACTCTAATATTAGCTCCATATCCATTAATTTTTTGGATCTTAATATCTACATCGAGGACTGTCAAATTAAAACCAGAAACTTTTTCAAACGGATTGACGTCAACATTTATATCGATCAATCCAGTTGTCATGCTAAACACTGTTTGAAAGGGGTCCCTAAGGGACAATTTATACGTTTTAAAAGAAACGGTACGGAAGAAGAACAGTATTTACAGCAAGCCCATAGACTAAAAAATGACTTTTTGGAGAAAGGCTATGAAGAGTCCAATCTTGATCTAGTTATTGAAGAAAGAAGAATTCAAGATCGACAGGATACCCTTTTGTATAAACCCACCAATGTGAGTAAAAATTATTCATTAGTGATTACAATACACCCACACAGGGAACGTCCATCAAATTATTAGGAAATACTGGCCGGTACTGCAACGAGACCCCACTCTTAAGGACATCATACGTGACAAACTTAAGCTTGTAAATCGGGGAGCTGCAAATATGAAAAAAGATTCTAGTAAAGAGCCACAAAAATCCATCGCAAGATAGGAATCTATTTAACTTGGAAGAGTGGTTTTACCGATGTGGCTACTGCCCTGCTTGTAAATATTTAAGTTTAGGAAAAACCTTTATTCCCAGCTTCACGGACAAGAATAATATGGAATATAGAATAAGAGGTATTATTACATGTAGGACATAGAGTATAACATATAAAATTACCTGTCCGTGCGGGCTACACTATATAGGTCATCCCACCAGACCCCTGTGCACTAGAATTAGAGAACACATATATAGTATTTGCAAGAGAATAGAGACCCACTCTCACGTCCCTGAGGAGCAGACATAAGGACGTGCTCTATTGACTCATTTAAGGTTTTCCTCTCGTTGCATGCCGGAGCTGGACGCATCTATATTTTATAGAGAATAATACTATTACAGCACAATCTTTTTGGGCTATGACTGATTGCCCACAACCGTTCAGCAACATTGAAGCATGTTTAATGTTGAGATGGATTCTTAATCTTATGATCCCCTTGATGCACTATGCTGAATTTTTTTGCTGAGGAATACATTCTTGGTTGGGGACTGCTACTGCTTGCACTTTATTGTGATTTCTCAATCAGTGGTGCATGCAAATTGAAGCTACCAGGTCCACTCCTTGTCTTTGTATTAACCAGTTGTATTCCGCGACGTGGACCATTTATGTTTGCACCTTTTTGTGACTCTTTTGAGTGGTGCATGCTAACTACAGCAACTAATTTGGTGGCATATGTCTTTAAGCATTTAAGTATACTCTAACGTGTGCATACTTTTTTGAGGGGACCCCTATGCATCTCTTGCTCATCATTCTTTTTAGGTGGTGGTTCTCAGCTTTGACATATAATTGATGTCACAGAGACCTCACCCTGCATTAGATGCTTCTGTGATTTTTAATTGACCTCGAATTATGGTCTCAAATCTATGACCTTTTATGTGTTTTTATACATTTTGTGGGTGTGTACGTTTTTTCTTAGAAGTTCAATAAATTTTTATATTTTTAACCATTTGTTCCCACCTGCCTTTTTGGTTCTTTGGAATCCAATCCTTCCTAGAGACCCACTCTGTTCCAGCACATTTTAAGGACATACACGGACAATCCCCAAAAGATATGTCATTAATTGCTATTCAAAAAATAGGTCGTCACTAGAAAGGAGGGGATTTTAGCAAAAAAATAAATTGTGCTGAAAGGAAATGGATCCAGGTCCAGAAATATTGGGACATCGACCCAATTCTAACATCTTTGGCTCTATACACCACCACAATGGAGTTGGAATGAAACAAACACAATGCACTTTAACTGCAGACTGTCAGCTTTAATTTGAGGGTATGTACATCCAACTCAGGTGAACGGTGTAGGACTTACAGCAGTTTGCAGATGTGCCTCCCACTTGTTAAGGGACCAAAAGTAATGGGACAATTGGCTTCTCGGCTGTTCCATGCCAGGTGTGTGATATTCCCTCATTACCCCAATTACAATGTGCAAATAAAAGGCCCAGAGTTAATTTCGAGTGTGCTATTTGCATTTGGAATCTGTTGCTGTCAACTCTCAAGATGAGATCTGAGCTGTCACTATCAGTGAAGCAAGCCATCATTAGGCTGAAGGAACAAAACAAACCCATCAGAGAGATAGCAAGAACATTAGGCGTGGCCAAAACAACTGTTTAGAACATTCTCAAAAAGAAAGAACGCACTGGTGAGCTCAGCAACACCAAAAGACCCGGGAGACCACGAAAAACAACTGTGGTGGATGACCGAAGAATTCTTTCCCTGGTGAAGAAAACACCCTTCACCCGGGTACCCTAAACTTTGTGTGTATATATATATTGAGCTATTTCTCGGGAATTACATTTCAGAACTGAGGGGGTTAACCGTTCTTTTTCCGCTGCGTGTTTTCCCGCGTGACGCATCCTGTAATTTCATTCAATGCGCAAATGGTGTGAGGAGCACAATAGCCAGATAGGGTTAAGCATAGTCATGGACATTCCTGCAGACACTTGGGCCGAAGATAAGATTCGCCGGGCCGTGGTCGCGCTGACACCAGATAAACGGGTGTTAATTCTGGACATTAAAGCGAACCCAGATACTTCTCACACATATGTTCTTTTTGAGTGGAGAAAGGGTGTTCCAGTGTGTTTTCAGGGTGCAAGTGTGAAGCTGACCGACGATGTGGAAGTTCAACTGATTCAGCCAAGTGCGCCACGTGGCGATCCGCGAACGTTTCCACGCCCAGTCCGCTGGCCATGATCGGGCCTGAGTTCATCGTGGCTATCGGAGACTTGCTGGCTAAATGTCAAGGAACAAACCCTCCTTACACTAACTTTGGTTACCGACGGTTGAGAAATTTTTCAGGAAACGCGCCAACTCTGGCGGGAGAAGAAACCTTCGAAGAATGGGTGGAACAGGCGATGCAGGCTCTGGATGAGTGGGACATCCCGGAAGCGCAGAAGAAACAAAGAATTACAGAGAGCCTGAAGGGACCTACTTCAGAGGCTGTCAGAAACCTGAAGTTAAGTAAGCAAGACTGTACTGCTTTAGATTACCTAAATATACTACAGGAAGTCTTCGGGCGAACAGAAAAGGCTGCTGAACTCATGTACCAGTACGAACACACCTACCAGCGAAAGGGTGAGAAAATGACTTAATATATGAGGTGCCTGGATAAGATTCTGCACCAGATACTTCTTAAGAAAGGGGCCGAACCGGCCACAATAGATAAAATCAGAATGCAGCAGATATTGAGGGGTGCTCAACCTCTAGATCCTGTGATGTTACATCTGAAAACCAGAGAAGGTAACCGAGAATTGAAATACCTGGAACTGATTCGAGCTGTTAGGGAGGAAGAGGCTCTGCTGGAAGAAAAATCCTTAAGAAGAGGAGAAAGAGCTTACGCACAACCCGTGAGACATAACGAATACTCGCCGACTGAAGATGATTTGTTGGATGCCTATGGGTCCGAAGTTGACAGACAAGGTTGTTCCTATATCAACAGAGAGTGCTGAAAAAGAATCAACAATTCCAGCATATAGTGAGATACAAAAGACTTAAAAAGGGGCAAGAAGCTCAAGCTGAACTGGAACAGGCGCACACGGACCTGTGCTGGGTAATTTTGAAGGTGGCAGAGACACAGACCGATATGCAGAAGTTCCTCCCCGATATGCGGACAACGGGAGTTGCTGTGGCGTCTGGCCATGGTCCTTTAAACGAATCACAACGCGAAAGTGCGCCTCCGTCTTCAAAGAAGAGATGCTTCAGTTGTGGAGAGATGGGTCATTTCAGAGCACAGTGTAAAAACCAAAGGCCTGAAGGAAAAAGAGTTGAAGAGTTCTTAAAGGCCTTAGAAGGGCTGCTATCTACCTCACAGGTGGGAATTGCCAGAGGGCCCAAGTGAGGGAGCAAACTAGGTGCCCAATGGTCAAAAAACGCTCCAAATTTCAAACCAGAACTGAAAGGCCGAGAGGGTCCGGATCCTTGCCAAATGCTGGGCATACCAGGACTGAAAGAGTTACTCCCTTAGTATCCAGTCCTATGTCGTGGGAAAGCAATGCACACCCAAAACCTCCACGAGTCAGGAAGAAGGCTAGAGTACAGTGAACTGGGTCTATATCTCCTGCTGCTACAAGCAAGTTTCCTGACCAGATGATAGGTCCTTCTCCCATCGTTCCAATCCAAGTAGAGGGAGTCTACACTAAAGCTCTGTTAGACTCAGGTGCTCAAGTGACGTTGATCTACCGAGACTTCTACGAGAAGCACTTGAAGCACATACCTTTAAAGAATATAAAGGACCTTGAGATCTGGGGTATTGGAACTGAGAAGCTTCCCTATGATGGATATCTACAAGTGAAGTTAGAAATTGGATCTGAAGTCGTCGGACAGTCTGGAGGTTGTGATGCATTGACCATTGTGTGTCCTCGCCCTTCAGGGGCCAGCAGAAGTTCTATGATAGTGGGGACGAATACTGATCTGGTGAGACGTCTTCTGACTCCCATAGTGATAGAAGAAGGTTCTACCAGGGGAGTACATCCGATGTTACGTCCGGTCTATCAACGAATGGTCGAAGAACAGAGGGCACCTGCCGAAGTGGGGCGTCTGTGGAGATTGGGAGGAACAGAGAAGGTTCTGCAATCAGGAGAAGTGGCGAGCTTCCGGGCTTCAGTCAAGTTGGAAAAAAGACGAGACAGATGAGATATGATAGAAACATTTAAATACGTAAAGGGAATCCACAAGGTAGAGGAAGGGAGTATATTTAAAAGGAAAGAAAGTAGCAAAACAAGAGGACATAGTCTTAGATTAGAGGGGCAAAGGTTTAAAAGTAACATCAGGAAGCATTATTTTACTGAGAGGGTGGTGGATACATGGAACAGCCTTCCAGTTGAAGTGGTAGAGGCCAAAACAGTAATTGAATTTAAGCAGGCATGGGATAGGCATAAGGCTATCCTAAACAAAAGATAAATCCAGGTAAAGTATCCATGTACATGTAATTGGGCAGACTAGATGGGCCGAAAGGTTCTTATCTGCCGACATTTTTCTATGTTTCTATGAATGGATCACAACCGGGTCCTTATGTGGTACTGGAAACTGATCTCAGTCATGGGAGTGAGGCTGGAGTCGAAGTAATCCCTGAGATAATCTCTACAAGAGCTTTGAAACGGACACGAGGAAGAGTTTCAATTAGTGTGTGTAATGTGTCTGATTCTCCAGTGGTCCTGAAAGCACGAATGCCCATCGGACAAGTGGCTTCTGTTCCACCTCTCTCCCCTACCGATTTAGGGGGGGAGTGAATAAAGAGATTCCAGCTGAACGGTTCTATCCTAAAGATGCTCCCATCTCGCCTGAATGGAAGAAACGACTTCAGTCCCAGATTCTAAAATTAAAGGACTTGTTCTCGAAGGATGAGTTCGACGTGGGATGCGCCAAGAGTACTGAACTGCGCATTCGGCTACAAGAGGATAAGCCGTTTCGAGAAAGGTCAAGACGAGTTCCGCTGGGAGACTTGGATGATCTACGAGAACAGCTAAATGAACTACAGAGGACTAAGGTGATTCAAGAGTCCAGGAGGCCTTATGCCTCTCCCATAGTGATGGTTTGAAAGAAGAATGGTTTTATCCGTTTATGTATAGACTATCGCACGCTAAATCAGAGGACCATTCCAGAAAAATATGCTACTCCTCGGATAGAAGATGCCCTACAGTGTTTGTCTGGAGCAAAATGGTTTAGTGTACTAGACCTGCAAAGTGGGTATCATCAGATACCCATGCATCCTGAGGACAAAGAGAAGAATGTGTTTATCTGCCCACTGGGGTTCTTTGAGTTCAACAGAATGCCTCAAGACCTTACACTTCAGAACTGAGGAGGTTAACCGTTCTTTTTCCACTTCGTGTTTTTCCCGCATGACGCATCCTGTAATTTCAGTCAACGCGCATTTATCTTTTAGTAAAACATATAAAACTAGAAAATCCACAACAGTGCTGGTGTGTAATAATTCCTAGTGCGGTGAGACTATCCCGAGGTTATTCAGCGGCTCCTTCGGGGTGAGCGTTACAAAGGGAAAGTTTGATTTAAGATTATTATTCTGTCCCATTACTTTTGGTCCCTTAACAAGTGGGAGGCACATCTGCAAACTGCTGTAAGTCCAACACCGTTCACCTGAGTTTGATGTACATACACTCAAATTAATGCTGACAGTCTGCAGTTAAAGCGCATTGTGTTTGTTTCATTCCAACTCCATTGTGGTGGTGTATAGGGCCAAAGATGTTAGAATTGTGTCGATGTCCCAATATTTCTGGACCTGATTGTACACACTAGACACTTTGATGCCCCTGGGTTTAAACTTGGACTTCGAATTATACCACTTTTTATAAATTTTTAGTATCTCCTTTGTGTGTATAGGTGAGAAATATGTTACATCCAAATTAGCTATGGGTCCAGATATTCCGAAAACCTTAATCTATGTAATGTTATGTATTGGTTTTGGGGATGGCGATAGATAAATTGCTTTTTATCAGTCATTAAGGTTTAGCCCAATGCGGTATATACAGTATATACGTATTAGCATATGATTCTATCGTTCTTTTGATAGAATGTTAATTTTTTAACCCCAGTGTATAATTTTTAAATGTTTATAATTTGTTTAAAGTTTTTCTCTCCATAAATAATAGAGATAGATGAAGTTGGGATGCATTAATGCGTCTTTTTATAATGCATGTGAAGTACAGATGTATTTCAACCCTTTTTTTCTGAAGGATATAGAGAGCTTTTGTACGCATGTGCGTTTTTTCGTTTCGTTTCAATATGTAATGCACGGTGCCGGCCTCCGTCGGAAATAAGGATGGAGACGTTCGTGCGTTACGTATTTTGGTTTCGTACGTATGACGGAGAGTGACGTAGATGCGTACCTCTTTCGTTAACACGCACATGCGCAAGATGCCAACTTCCGAAACGAAAGTAAAATCAATCTACAATCTTGCTGTGCTTATTGGGCAAACAAAATTAAAGGAGTCAGATGATTGGTGGAGGTAGATTCCCACCAAAATGAGGATTCCCAATTGGATAGTGTTTGAGAGGTTAGTGTATTGAAAGGGAATAATGGTCATTTGACCTGTACAACCAGCTGAGGAAGCCTCTGAGGATATCTCAATAGGTGAAACGCGTTCTGGTCACTCATTTCCCTATTTTATATATTTTCTTTGTCAATTGTTTTATTCTATTAAATTGTTTCTGAGTTTTACCTTACCGCATGGGGTTTATTTAAAGTTGGACCCCAGTAACAACTTCTGAGACTGATTCCTTAGGACCTAGGCCAGGTCCCGCAAAGTGTGAGTACGTTTCTATCTTATTTTCCTGTTTCCATATTGCTACGGTCTATAACAGAAATAAAACAGTTGGTATAGGCCAGGTGTCGGCAACCCGCGGCTCCAGAGCCGCATGCGGCTCTTTTTCACTTTTGCTGTGGCTCCCGCAGCTCCCTCCCTGTGGCGTAGCGTGGTGGGGGCTGGGGGGGCCGTGGCCCCGGGCGCAGTTTTGTTAGGGGCGCATTTGCGCCCCTAAAACTGGCCCGGGGGTTGAGGGGACCCAGATGCCGGGCAGCGCGGAGCGCCTGCCCGGTCTTGAACAGTCCGTCCTGTGAAGTGGTGCGGCTGTGTGCGTGCGCAGCCGGTCACGTGGTCCGGCTAATCAGGTGGTACTGAGTCTCTGTACCACCTGACTGGCCGGACCATGTGACCGGCTGCGCACGCACACAGCCGCATCCACTTCACAGGACGGACTGTTCAAGACCGGGCAGGCGCTCCCGCGCTGCCCGGCATCTGGGTCCCCTCAACCCCCGCTGGAGCTGCCTGGGGCAAGTATCCAGGTGAGAGCTGGGGGCAAATCCATGAGCTGGGGGCAAATCCATGTGTGAGCTGGGGGCAAATCCAGGACCTGGGGCAAATCCATGACCTGGGGGCAAATCCATGAGTGAGCTGGGGCAAATCCATGAGCTAGCTGGGGCAAATCTATGAGCGAGCTGGGGCAAATCCATGAGCTGGGGGCAAATCCATGTGTGAGCTGGGGGCAAATCCAGGACCTGGGGCAAATCCATGACCTGGGGGCAAATCCATGAGTGAGCTGGGGCAAATCCATGAGCTAGCTGGGGCAAATCTATGAGCGAGCTGGGGCAAATCCATGAGCTGGGGGGCAAATCCATGAGCTGGGGCAAATCCATGCGCTGGGGGCAAATCCATGAGTGAGCTGGGGCAAATCCATGAGCTAGCTGGGGCAAATCCATGAGCGAGCTGGGGCAAATCCATGAGCTGGGGGGCAAATCCATGAGCTGGGGCAAATCCATGTGTGAGCTGGGGGCAAATCCATGAGCTGGGGCAAATCCATGTGTGAGCTGGGGCAAATCCATGAGCTGGGGGCAAATCCATGAGTGAGCTGGGGCAAATCCATGAGCTGGGGCAAATCCATGTGTGAGCTGGGGGGCAAATCCATGAGCTGGGGCAAATCCATGTGTGAGCTGGGGTTTTACATTGTTAAGTGAAAAAGTCTTTTTTTTCTTCAGATTGACAGCTGACTGCACGATCCTGTATATAGCATTAAGGTAAGAAACAATATATGCAGTGTTAGATTTGTTTTAAATGTCGCAATGGTTTTGCGGCTCCCAGTTTTTTTTTCCATTCGGAAACGGGTCCAAGTGGCTCTTTATGTCAAAAAGGTTGCAGACCCCTGGTATAGGCGCAACAAGAGTATATAGACTTATAAGAGTATATATACTCTTGTTGCGCCTATACAACTGTTTTATTTCTGTTATTTCCATTATCCCAATAAATTGGTTGGCAGCATAATGCCATTACTAGACATTAGAACGAATGTGGGTAAGAGTATTGACCACTTCTTCAATGAAGGGGTCCAAATAGAGTCACAAGTTGAAAAAGGGGAAGATGTCCAACAAATGATATCAACTTTAAAGAAAAACCTCACTCAAGAGGTCAAATTGAAATTGGAGATAGCCACCTTGGAGAAATATATAAAAGAAAAAATTACACCAAGGGGACTTAGATATGATAAAATGCCTACATATAATAGAAATAAACAAAAATTTCTTGATGGGTGGAAAGAAATGTTGGAGGGCTTCTCTTTTCGGACTATGGAGTGTATCATAGAAGACCGCAAAGAGGAACTTCCGACTTTGTCGGCCAATATTAATACCTCTATTGACTATATAGAAAGTCGCACAACAGAGGAAGAAATGAAAGGAATCTCTAAAGATCTAGAATTGGTCATTAATAGAGTAGAAAAAGAAGTCTCTGTTATTAAAAAAAGAAAATTTCAGAGAGATAGGGACCAAAGGTCAAATATTCAAATCTGATGTACAAAAGAATGTTCAGGACAATAATAAGTCCTTTAACAAATCTAAAAATAGTAATAATGTCTATTCTCATCAGAAACCCAAAACACCAAGAGGGAGGAATATTTTTGACAATAGGAGGAGGAATCCCTGGGGAAATTTTCCTCGGAATGAATATTCAAGAACTCCACAAAACTTTCCTTATCAGTCTAACCAGATAACTAAGCTAAGAACATCCCAATATTCTAACCAAAGAACTCCTAAAAGAAACCCCTATCAATACCAGGATAAAAGAGGACCCAATGGGGACCAATACAATGTTCCCATTAGAAATAAATATCAAGCTTTAGAAAATGATAATGATGTATAGTCCCTTGAATTTCGTCCAAAGAAGCAGGTTTTTCGGGAGGAACATCACCTCCACACCCAACCCGATGGACGGGGACATGTTCCAATAGAACCAAACATCCACATTACCCAACGTCCAATAAAGAAAAGACAGTTAGAAGAGTACGACGAGGCAATAGAGGAGGAATACTGTACCAGAAGGGAGAAAAGATAGAGATATTAAATATGGGGGGGCATTTTCAACTTAAGTGGTCAAGTTTTAGAAAGGAAAGAAATTCAACTTCTACAGAAGGGATTGAAGTTTGCTCCTAATACATATGCAAATAAGTTTGATCTATATATAGATCTGCAAAAATTTAAAAGGAAACTTTGTTTAAACCGTATTGAGAGAGCTACGATTGAAGGAAATGACACCTATAGGCATACCCAATTAAAACCTAAATCCACATTTTATCCTAAGCATATGGTTTCGGATCAGATGAAATTGTTCGAGTTATCTGTATTAACTGATATCGAGCAATTCTCATCAAAGAATTCCACTCAGAATCTAACCCGGCATGAGAAGGAGGCATTATGTCAACTTGCAGAAAATAGAGAAATTGTAATCAAACCGGCCGATAAAGGCGGAGGCCTGGTTATTTTATCCAAAGAACAGTACAAGAAAGAGGCGTTAAGAATTCTATCTGACAGGACAACCTATGAACCATTAAGTAGGGATCCAACACAGGATTTTGTAAAACTGTTAGATGATCTTCTGAATTTTGGTAAATCCGAAGAAATATTGAACGAAAGTGAATATAGTTATTTACGAATATCACACCCACGGATACCGTTTTTTTATTGGCTTCCGAAAATCCATAAGGATGTTTCCAATCCCCCCGGTCGACCCATTATTTCTGGAGTAGATTCATTAACCAGTCTACTGTCCCAATACATTGATAAACAACTTCAACCATATGTATTACAATCTCTGTCACATTTTAGAGATAGCATTAATGTTATTCAGTCACTAGAGGGAATACGTTGGGAGGAAGATTTCCTACTTGTAACATGCGATGTGTGTTCATTGTATACGATCATACCACACCAACTGGGCTGTATGGCAGTGGAGAAAATACTATCTATGGATCCACTTTTGCCTAGGTCTCAAATTGATTTTATAGTTAGATCAATAGAATTTATATTACATAACAATTATTTCTTTTTTGAAGATCCTCTTTTCCTGCAGAAGTCAGGGACGGCCATGGGGACCAGGTTTGCACCCAGTTACGACAACCTGTTTATGGCGGACTGGGAATCCAGTTTCGTCTACGGTTGGCGTGACTGGGCTCACCACCTGGTCCTCTATGGCCGATATATAGATGATATTTTGTTCATTTGGAGAGGAGGGGAAGCCAGTTTACTCAAGTTTTTTGCCCATCTGTCTGATAATGAGTGGGGTATAAGATTAGATACGAAATATAATTCAAAATCGATCGCATTTTTGGACCTTAACATATATATAGAGAATGGCCTTATTAAAACCAAAACCTTCTTTAAGGCAGTCGACTCCAATAGTTTCATTCATCAATCAAGTTGCCATGCACCACACTGGCTTGGAGCTGTCCCTAAAGGCCAATTTCATAGGATGAGACGGAACTGCACGGAGTTATCCCAGTTCAAAGAACAGGCAATAAAACTGAAGAATGATTTTTTAGAAAGGGGCTATGAAGAAGAGACTTTGGATGCCACTATTATAGAAATAGAACAGGTAGAGAGGGAAAAACTCCTTAGATATAGGGAAAAGAAACAGGAGAATAGAGGAGTCACCTTTATATTTGACTATAATACACAGGCGGGTAAAATAAAGAACATTGTAAAAAAACATTGGCCCATCCTTAGACAGGATCCTCTTCTCAACAAAATATTAGATGTTAACCCGATGGTTATTAATAGAGGAGCTAGGAACCTTAAAAATCATTTAGTTCGCAGTCATGTTGATCCAATTAAGAGAAGTAATCATTTCGGTTTACAACCAGGATTTTATAGATGTGGAACATGTCCTGCATGTAAAAATCTACTCTTATCCAGAACCTATTTTTAACAAACGTGAGGGAGATGGAAAGGAGATTAGAATTAGAAGTGTTATCACCTGTAGGTCTAAAAACGTAATCTACAGGTTCACGTGCCCGTGTGGGCTACATTACATTGGTCATACCACACGTTCTCTATCCATACGGATTAGAGAACATATATATAATATTGGAAAAGGTATGGAACATCACTCTGTCCCTAGTCACTTCAAGAAGGCCCACAGCTGTAGTGCATTGGGCTCCACATTTGTAGGAATCCAATTGGTTTATAGGATTTGGAGGGGGAGGATTTCCATAAGAAGATTAATAGGGAGGAGATGCGGTGGGTTCACAATCTGGGTACTTTACAGCCGGGGGGACTTAACCTAGATTTTGAGCTAACACACTTCCTATAATACCCTACCTCTACTTTAATAATACCCTACCTCTACTTTAATAAAATTCTGGTTCAATTAAGTATGGTGTCCAAAGGTGCCTTTTTACTTATCATTCATTATTTTAATTTTCATCCTTCATTATTCCTTTAATTGATTATGGCGTTGAAGGATGCCTTTTCACAATTTATATGCTTTTTCACAATTTATCAAGCATTTTCATCTTTCAATATTCCTCTAATTGATTATAGCGTTGAAGGATGCCTTTTCACAATTTATATGACTTTTATGTACCCCCTTATGTGGAGACTTGGGTCAAAAAACATGATGTTAGGCATCACAATCAGGTTTTTATTCAATATATGTTTGAGATATTGTCTAAATCGTGCTTTTCTATTTTTTATATGTAGCCATCGTCCCTTATGTCATGGAGAGTCTTTCCTTTGGATTAAGAAGTTCTCCTCTGATTCCGATTGTAATATTTTTACTACACATCCGGACGTTTTGAACTCTCGCCTCCGTTACGGAGATATATAGATACAAGCACGCCGCTTCCGGTTTCGGTTCTGGGACCTGGACGCAGGCGCACTGAAAGAAGAGGGAGTTACTTTCGTTTTCGTGTCTTTCAACTATGGGCAGAAGTACGATGCCGTGGGGAGAGGACGCCGAATTAACAATATCAACGTGGAGACGCCACGGACCGTTCTTCCCGCCTTAGGAAATCTTCCGGATTGGGTGGACAATTAAAAAGGACTTGTATTTAAAAGGAACCAGAGGGTTCATTGTACACTGCTGCTGAGGAAGCCATAAGGTCTAAACGACCCAGGCGAAACGCGTTCGGCTATTATTGTTACTTTTGTTTTTATTAAATTTTTTTATTTTTACACCGCCTGGTTTTTCATCTATGCTGAACTGGGGATCCGTTGTGGCTTTCATGAGAGTTGTGCCCAATCCAAACAACCCTTGAGTTCATTACTTGAGCCATGGCGGCTCTCCAGCACATGAGTGATCTGAGTTTATCTCATTAAACTGTAATATATACCTTGCAGAACTACTCTATGTTTCTATTTCTCTCCTTTTTATGTCCTTTTTATGTCCTTTATGGAAAGCTTTATATTAAAGAAGTGGCTAGTGGGTGAGCCTTTATGAATCTACCCATAAGCGAAATAACCAGAGCCGGATGAGGCTCTCCATAGTGTGAGTGTGTATACCTCTTGGAGCTTTTCGTTTACATATAAACAGTATTATGCTATGTCTGTTTATCCCTTTTTTCCGAGGTCCTGACTCTTCATCAGTCGATGTTTTTGTGCCAATACTGTCTAATCGGTAAATAACGTTGATTATATTAATCTACTGTACACTGGGAAGCGCCGCATCCCTTTCTTTTTCACTATTACCATTGCTACAGTCTATGCTATGCTCCTTCTTCATATTTAAAGGTCTCAAGATTTGAAGTCCCAAGTTCTATTGTATCAGAAGGGCAAGTGGGTGGCCGGTAACAACCCTGAGGCGCATCATCCAGAGCCAGGAGGGCTCTATCTCACGTGAGTCTATAGACATTCCTTTTGGATTTTATATATCATCCATCAGATCGCACTATGATGTTCTTCTTCTTTATCTGAGGTCACCCCAAGAAGAAAGTATTCTTCAATATCTAGAATATTTGCCCATAGGATCTAAGGACAGGAACATTGTCTTCGCTGCACTCCATCTTTTTGGACTATGTGGCGGCTGCAGGTGGAGCCAGACAGCACAGTTTTGTGGGGATCGTGTACGCAGCTGAGAAATTCTATTGGACTATGTGTAAATGAACTACATCTCCCAGAGCACTACAGGAAGGAAAGGGAAGTGAACGTTTGCCGCCAAAGGGGTTGCTGCAGTCAGTCTGGTGTGAGGAGACATGTACTGTCATTTTGTTTCCTGGGTTATGCAGTCGGAGCGTGGAGAGACTGTGCTCGCTTGATACGGATGCAGACCTGGAGTGACATCTGTTATACAGAGTGGGTCACTGTTTTGTTCCTGCCTGGGAGACAATCTTGTGAGGCTGCGGGTAAGGTGCCATTCTGCATAGAGGACATTACTAGCGGTGTCTCGGCACAGACGGACGGAAGCAGGATTTTCCGACCAAAACCCCCAGTGACATCGGACTCCAGCCCCTGATGGACAGTTCTTCACCACAGAGGATAATCCTTGATGCTCCTGCCAGCTACAGACGGACATTCCCCTCTGCGTATGGGTGAAAGACCTCCGGCCTATTGTTGTTCAGAACAGTACGCACTGATTTTTCCACCATTTGCATTGAGTCGCAACATTGGGTAGCTGACGAAATTGCCACTGGTCAATGGTTTAGGTACCCAGGTACATCGGGACCAAGTTGTGTATAGTTTGACTATGGTCTGGTAAATTCACGGCTAGAGCAATTGCATTTGTAGTTTATTACGGTTATGCTTATGTCTCATGTACAGTCTCGGTGTCATATGGTGCATGCAGAGTTAAAGTTCATATTGTATGCAATGCAATGCTATTCAGATTATTACATGAGGTAAATAACCATTTAAAACCTCTCAAGGTGTGCTTGTGTGCTGTAGATTTTCATTTGCGACATATAACAGAGGTGAGACAGAAGTACCCGATAATACAGCAGCTGCTTCAGGGATGAGCGCTACAACTGTAAATTAATTATCGGCACCTATACTTTATATAGGAGGTGTTAATTTATGGCTCACCAGAGAAGATTCAGATATTCCAACATATCTTGTCCTTCTTGGCACAAGCCGGTATTCTGCAAAGATTACAGACTCAAAAGTCAGGGTGCTAAGTGATTCATTAACAATACTTGTGTGAAGCATCCAGTTTCTCCTGAGGTGAGGCTGCTTTTTGCCACAGGACTCTTTTCATTTACTGTCAATCTGAATGGTACAGGAAAATGCCAAAGCATGTCATGTAAAGGCAAGGGGGCTGGTCTCTCCAGCCTATTCAGAGACCCTCAATGCTATTTTAACTATGTCCGCTGAACTACCGTATATACCCCATGTACAGTTCTGTAAAATGTGTTGATCCTTTTTAAATAAAGTATAATAATATTTAGATATCAAATCTGACCTTGAAATTTAACTCTTTAGTAGTATCTCTTTAGCCATGTAGTCTGGTTTTGAAGAAAAGTCTTAACAGTGAATTGTTCTTTTGTTTGACACTTTAGCTGATGGCAAAGTGAATCTCTACCACAAATTACATCAGCGATACTTACATTTGTCCAACTGCCTTTCAAATTGTTTTAGTTCTTTACCCAAGTTCTTTCTGCAGATTAAAAGCAAAGAGACTCTGCTCTCATGTGCAGAGTTAACAGCATTAACATTGATTCTGGAAACGTCTAAGTACTAAATTAGCAGCTACATGCGCAGAAAAGAGGTTGACATGTCAAGGGATATTAAAACTGCCCATTTAATGTAAAAAGTTTGATAATACATGAGTTAAACTGAGAGGATGAGAGAAAGCTTTTAAGCATTCCCTCAAGATTGATGGCAAAATAATATTATTGAACACACATTTGGTATATTCAGGATGCTGTTAGGTAGCACACTATAAAATAATTATAGCAAAAAGAATATATTGCAGCTGAAGAGAGATAGCAGAAACATATAATGAATTATCAATAGAAATCTAGTGATTCAAATTGCATCCCACATGGACAGAATGCTTCCTGTTTTAGCCACTCTGGCAGGGAGATGAATATTTAATGCTTTCTTCCGGGACAGACAATTTCTCATCATTTGATCAGTCTAAAAATGTTTAGGAAGCCTCAGACACGACTGATGTTGTGGTTTTGTATGGAAGACAAATTGAAATTAAAACTCTCAACTTACACTATGATTTGTGCTCTGTTGGTAGATGTGAGTGGAGAGTTTACAATACATGCATGAACTTATGATCTGGGAGGGAGACCACTGCAGCAGGCCTACCATTTCCTAGTGGATATTTAGTAGTGTCTCAGATATACACTTTTTTGTTTCCATAATAAATATTTTATTCTTCTATTCCCGATTCTTTTTCAGAAATCTGAAATTTGATAGGCATTAAAAAATATAAGAAGCACCATAACTGCTATGTGTTTTTTATTTCTACTTTATTACCACACATTAGATTCATCTATTGGCTAATGACAGTAAAGCTCTAGAGGTTTTTTATTTTTTGCCTAAAATAATTATCTATACTATAAAAGAATAAGCTAAAAACTGTCCGTCGCCAAAAGCCTACTGCGCATGCGCGACGGACATTTGAAAGCGGCCGTTAGAACACACAGGTAGCTGCGCGTGCCGGCCGCGTGAAAAAAAAAAAAAAAAAAACGGCACGAGCCGCGCGCAGCTACCCGTGTGTTTACACGGCCAGATGCCCCGATCCTCCAGCGGTGACCGTCCTCCGGCTGCCGGCGGGCCTCCAGGCTTAGGCGAGCCCCCGGCTCGGTTGGGCCTACAGGCCCAGCCGAGCCGGGGACTCGCCTAAGCCTAGAGGCCCGCCGAGCACCCAGCGGCAGCCGGAGGTGGTCACCGCTGGAGGATCGGGGCCGAAGTTCCAAAACATACTCCCCTAAATCGGCCCTGAGCTCCAGCGGTGGCCTCCTCCGGCTGCCGCTGGCTGCTCGGCGGGCCTCTAGGCTTAGGCGAGCCCCCGGCTCGGTTTGGGCCTACAGGCACAGCCGAGCCGGGGACTCGCCTAAGCCTAGAGGCCCGCCGAGCACCCAGCGGCAGCCGGAGGTGGTCACCGCTGGAGGATCGGGGCCGAAGTTCCAAAACATACTCCCCTAAATCGGCCCTGAGCTCCAGCGGTGACCTCCTCCGGCTGCCGCTGGCTGCTCGGCGGGCCTCTAGGCTTAGGCGAGCCCCCGGCTCGGTTTGGGCCTACAGGCCCAGCCGAGCCGGGGACTCGCCTAAGCCTAGAGGCCCGCCGAGCAGCCATCAGCAGCCGGAGAAGGTCACCGCTGGAGGATCGGGGCCGAAGTTCCAAACAAACACACCCCAAAATCGCCCTGAGCTCCAGCGGAGACCTCCTCCGGCTGCCGCTGGCTGCTCGGCGGCCCTCTAGGCTTAGGCGAGCCCCCGGCTCGGTTTGGGCCTACAGGCCCAGCCGAGCCGGGGACTCGCCTAAGCCTAGAGGCCCGCCGAGCAGCCAGCGGCAGCCGGAGAAGGTCACCGCTGGAGGATCGGGGCCGAAGTTCCCAAAAAATACACCCCAAAATCGGCCCTGAGCTCCAGCGGAGACCTCCTCCAGCTGCCGCTGGCTGCTCGGCGGGCCTCTAGGCTTAGGCGAGCCCCCGGCTTGGCTTGGGCCTACAGGCCCAGCCGAGCCGGGGACTCGCCTAAGCGTAGAGGCCGGCCGAGAAGCCTGCTCGGCCGGAGGAGGTCACCGCTGGAGCTCAGGGCCGATGTTGCCTAACACATACTCACCGACATCGGCCCTTAGCTCCTCCAGCGATGGCGGTCCCGCTTGCAGCATCCTCTCTCCGTTGCTCGCCGGAATGACGTCACGATAGCCTTTGACCCCGGGGGGGTCAAAGGCTTTCGTGACATCATCCTGGCGAGCAACGGAGAGAGGATGCTGCAAGCGGGACCGCCATCGCTGGAGGAGCTAAGGGCCGATGTCGGTGAGTATGTGTGGAACCGGTGGAGGACTCGAGGCCGATGTAGGTGAGTATGTGCTCTACACACACACACACACCCTGCTTGCTCGGCCGGTATCCAAGCTTAGGCGAGCCCCCGGCTTGGCTTGGGCCTAGAGGCCCTGCCGAGCCGGGGACTCGCCTGAGCATGGAGGCCGGTCGAGTTGCATGCTCGGGCGTCCTCCAGGCTCAGGCGAGTCCCCGGCTCAGCTGGGCCTCTAGGCCCACGCCAAGCCGGGGGCTCGCCTAAGCTTGGTCGGCATCCAGGCTCAGGCGAGCCCCCGGCTTGGCTTGGGCCTAGAGGCCCAGCCGAGCCAGGGACTCACCTGAGCCTGGAGGACGGCCGAGCATGCAACTCGACCGGCCTCCATGCTCAGGCGAGTCCCCGGCTCTGCTGGGCCTCTAGGCCCAAGCCGGGGGCTCGCCTAAGCTTGGATACCGGCCGAGTAAGCAGGGTGGGTGTGGAGAGCACATACTCACCTACATTAGCCCTGAGCTCCAGCGGTGACTGTCCTCCAGCTGTCGCAGGCTGCTCGGCCGGCCTCCAGGCTCAGGCGAGCCCCCGGCTTGGCTTGGACCTACAGGCCCAGCCGAGCCGGGGGCTCGCCTAAGCCTGGAAGCCGGCCGAGCAGCCTACGACAGCCACCGCTGAGGCTCCGGGCCAATGTAGGGGGATGTTGCCTACACATACTCACCTACATCGGCCCTTAGCTCCTCCAGCGATGGCGGTCCCGCTTCCAGCGTCCTCTCTCGCTCCGTTGTTCGCCGGAATGACGTCACGAAAGCCTTTGACCCCGGGGGGGTCAAAGGCTTTCGTGACATCATCCTGGCGAGCAACGGAGAGAGGATGCTGCAAGCGGGACGCCATCGCTGGAGGAGCTAAGGGCCGATGTCGGTGAGTATGTGTGGAACCGGTGGAGGACTCGAGGCCGATGTAGGTGAGTATGTGCTCTACACACACACACACACCCTGCTTGCTCGGCCGGTATCCAAGCTTAGGCGAGCCCCCGGCTTGGCTTGGGCCTAGAGGCCCTGCCGAGCCGGGGACTCGCCTGAGCATGGAGGCCGGTCGAGTTGCATGCTCGGGCGTCCTCCAGGCTCAGGCGAGTCCCCGGCTCAGCTGGGCCTCTAGGCCCACGCCAAGCCGGGGGCTCGCCTAAGCTTGGTCGGCATCCAGGCTCAGGCGAGCCCCCGGCTTGGCTTGGGCCTAGAGGCCCAGCCGAGCCAGGGACTCACCTGAGCCTGGAGGACGGCCGAGCATGCAACTCGACCGGCCTCCATGCTCAGGCGAGTCCCCGGCTCTGCTGGGCCTCTAGGCCCAAGCCGGGGGCTCGCCTAAGCTTGGATACCGGCCGAGTAAGCAGGGTGGGTGTGGAGAGCACATACTCACCTACATTAGCCCTGAGCTCCAGCGGTGACTGTCCTCCAGCTGTCGCAGGCTGCTCGGCCGGCCTCCAGGCTCAGGCGAGCCCCCGGCTTGGCTTGGACCTACAGGCCCAGCCGAGCCGGGGGCTCGCCTAAGCCTGGAAGCCGGCCGAGCAGCCTACGACAGCCACCGCTGAGGCTCCGGGCCAATGTAGGGGGATGTTGCCTACACATACTCACCTACATCGGCCCTTAGCTCCTCCAGCGATGGCGGTCCCGCTTCCAGCGTCCTCTCTCGCTCCGTTGTTCGCCGGAATGACGTCACGAAAGCCTTTGACCCCGGGGGGGTCAAAGGCTTTCGTGACGTCATCCCGGCGACCAACGGAGCGAGAGAGGACGCTTGAAGCGGGACGCGGGACCGCCATCGCTGGAGGGCCGATGTAGGTGAGTATATCCACGAGCGGGGGGGCCATATCCACGAGCGGGGGGGCCATATCCACGAGCGGGGGGGGGGCGATATCCACGTGCTGGGGCAATATCCACGTGCTGGGTCAATATCCACGTGCTGGGGCAATATCCACGTGCTGGGGCAAAATCCACGTGCTGGGTCAATATCCACGTGCTGGGGCAGTATCCACGTGCTGGGGCAGTATCCACGTGCTGGGGCAGTATCCACGAGCTGGGGCAGTATCCACGTGCTGGGGCAATATCCACGTGCTGGGCAGTATCCACGTGCTGGGGCAATATCCACGTGCTGGGGCAGTATCCACGTGCTGGGGCAGTATCCACGTGCTTGGGCAGTATCCACGTGCTGGGGCAGTATCCACGAGCTTGGGCAGTATCCACGAGCTGGGGCAGTATCCACGTGCTGGGGCAGTATCCACGTGCTGGGGCAGTATCCACGAGCTGGGGCAATATCCACGTGCCGGGGCAGTATCCACGTGCCGGGGCAGTATCCACGTGCCGGGGCAATATCCACGTGCTGGGGCAATATCCACGTGCTGGGCAGTATCCACGTGCTGGGGCAGTATCCACGTGCTGGGGCAGTATCCACGTGCTGGGGCAATATCCACGTGCTGGGGCAATATCCACGTGCTGGGTCAATATCCACGTGCTGGGGCAGTATCCACGTGCTGGGGCAATATCCAGGAGCTGGGGCAGTATCCACGAGCTGGGGCAATATCCACGTGCTGGGGCAGTATCCATCCACGTGCTGGGGCAATATCCACGTGCTAGGGCAGTATCCACGAGCTGGGGCAGTATCCACGTGCTGGGGCAATATCCACGTGCTGGGGCAATATCCACGTGCTGGGGCAATATCCACGTGCTGGGTCAATATCCACGTGCTGGGGCAGTATCCACGTGCTGGGGCAATATCCAGGAGCTGGGGCAGTATCCACGAGCTGGGGCAATATCCACGTGCTGGGACAGTATCCATCCACGTGCTGGGGCAATATCCACGTGCTAGGGCAGTATCCACGAGCTGGGGCAGTATCCACGAGCTGGGGCAATATCCACGTGCTGGGGCAATATCCACGTGCTAGGGCAGTATCCACGAGCTGGGGCAGTATCCACGTGCTGCGGCAATATCCACGTGCTGGGGCAATATCTACGTGCTGGGGCAATATCTATGTGCTGGGGCAATATCCACGTGCTGGGGCAGTATCCACGTGCTGGGGCAGTATCCACGTTCTGGGGCAGTATCCACGTTCTGGGGCAGTATCCACATGCTGGGGCAGTATCCACGTGCTGGGGCAATATCCACGAGCTGGGGCAATATCCACGTGCTTGGGCAATATCCACGTGCTGGGGCAGTATCCACGTGCTGGGGCAATATCCACGAGCTGGGGCAATATCCACGTGCTGGGGCAATATCCACGTGCTGGGGCAATATCCACGAGCTGGGGCAGTATCCACGAGCTGGGGCAGTATACATGAGCAGGGGCAGTATATCCACAATAGACTGCCCTCTGGGCAGGCTTTACAACTAGTATATTTATAAAGTATTAAACCAGGGCTTGACAAATTTGCTTTGAATCTAGGAGCCAGCTAATAAAGTTAGGAGCCAGATTTTTTTTATGGTAATACGCAGTCTCTGCCTCCCTCACTGCTATTGCAGCTTATACAGTTGCAAGAAAAAGTATGTGAACCCTTTGGGATTACGTGGAATTTTGCATGAATTGGTCATAAAATGTGCTCTGATCTTCATCTAAGTCACAACAATCTGAAAAACACAGTCTGCTTAAAATAATACAACACAAACATTATATGTTTTCATGTGTTTATTGAACAGAACATGTAAACATTCACAGTGCAGGGTGGAAAAAGTATGTGAACCCCTAGCCTAATGACTTCTCCAAGAGCTAATTGGAGCAAGGAGTGAGCCAACCTTGAGTCCAATCAGTGTGATATTATTGGATGTGTTGCTGAAAGCTGTCCTGCCCTTTAAAAACACACACCAGTTTTGGGTTTACTGGTTTCAAGAAGCACTGCCTGATGTGAACCATGCCTCGCAGAAAAGAGCTCTCAGAAGACCTACGATCAAGAATTGTTGACTTGCACGAAGCTGGAAAGGGTTACAAAAGTATCTCCAAAAAGCCTTGATGTTCATGTGTCCACGGTAAAACAGACTATCTACAAATGGAGAAAGTTCAGCACTGTTGCTACTCTCCCTAGTCGTGGTCGTTCTGTAAAGATGACTGCAAGAGCACAGCGCAGCATGCTTAATGAGGTAAAGAAGAATCCTAGAGTGTCAGCTAAAGACTTACAGAAATCTCTGGCACATGCTAACATTTTTGTTGACACATCTACAATAAGGAAAACATTAAACAAGAATGTAGTACATGGGCGGACACCACGGCGGAAGTCATTGCTGTCCAAAAACAATATTGCAGCATGTTTGAAGTTTGCAAAAGAGCACCTGGATGTTCCACAGCACTACTGGCAAAATATTCTGTGGACGGATGAAACCAAAATTGAGTTGTTTGGAAAAAATACACAACACTATGTGTGGAGAAAAAAAGGCACAGCACACCAACATCAAAACCTCATCCCCACTGTAAAACATGGCAGAGGGAGCATCATGGTTTGGGGCTGCTTTGCTGCCTCAGGGCCTGGACGGATTGTTGTCATTGATGGAAAAATGAATTCCAGAGTTTATCAAGACATTTTGCAGGAAAATGTAAGGCCAACTGAAGCACCGCACAGGATGGGTGATGCAACAGTACAATGACCCAAAGCATACAAGTAATTAAACAAAAGAATGGCTTCAACAAAACAAAATACGCCTTCTGGAGTGGCCCTGTCAGAGTCCTGACCTCAACCCGATTGAAATGCTGTGGCATGACCTTAAGAGAGCGATTCACACCAGACATCCCAAGAATATTGCTACACTGAAACAGTTTTGTGACGAGCAGTGGTTCAAAATTACTCCAGATCATTGTGCAGGTCTGATCTGCAACCACAGGAAACGTTTGGTTGAGGTTATTGCTGCCAAAGGAGGGTCAACCAGTTATTAAGTCCAAAGGTTCACATACTTTTTCCACCCTGCACTGTGAATGTTTGCATGTTTACATGACTCAGGACAAGGTTTTGCAGAAATTAAACAATGTGAATGTGAATAAAGCCCCAGGGCCAGATGGAATTCACCCGCGAGTACTGAGAGAGCTATGTGTTGAAATATGTAAACCTCTGTTCTTAATCTTTCAAGATTCTTTTTTTTCAGGAATAGTACCAGAGGATTGGAGAAAAGCTGACGTGGTCCCTATATTTAAGAAAGGTTTAAAATTTGTGCCTGGGAATTATAGACCTGTGAGCTTAACATCTGTGGCTGGGAAAGTATTTGAGGGGTTACTAAGGGATAATATTCAGGAATTTATTGGGAGGTATAATGTTATTGGCAAAAATCAGCATGGTTTCATGAAACACAGATCATGTCAGACTAACCTAATTACGTTCTATGAGGAAGTAAGTAGAAGTTTAGATCAGGGGGTCACAGTGGATGTGATTTACTTAGATTTTGCCAAAGCTTTCGACACAGTTCCACACAAAAGGTTACTATTTAAATTAAGAAAAAATGGTCTAGATGAAAATACTTGTTCTTGGATAGAAAACTGGCTAAAAGATAGGGTACAGAGAGTGGTCATAAATGGTACATTTTCAAGATGGACACCAGTGGTAAGCGGTGTCCCTCAGGGGTCTGTTATAGGACCAATACTATTCAATTTATTTATAAATGACCTTGAGATAGACATTGAAAGTCATGTATCAGTGTTTGCAGATGACACAAAACTAGGAAAAGTAATACAATGTGAGCAGGATGTTACTTCGCTGCAGAGGGATTTAGATAGATTGGGGGACTGGGCACTTAAATGGCAGATGAATTATAATCTAGATAAATGCAAAGTTATGCACTTTGGAGTGAAGAACACACAGGTAATTTATACCCTAAATGGTACGGAGTTAGGGAAATCCAAGCAGGAGAAGGATTTGGGAATAATCATAGACTTCAAACTAAGTAACAATGTGCAATGTCAAACAGCAGCCGCCAAGGCCAGCAAAGTATTGGCATGCATTAAAAGGGGAGTTCACTCACAGGATGAAAACATAATTTTGCCTCTGTATAAATCAATGGTCAGGCCGCACCTTGAATATGCCGTGCAAATTTTGGGCACCGGTCTTAAAAAAAGTTATTATAGCGCTAGAAAAAGTGCAGAGACGGGCAACTAAATTAATAAGGGGAATGGAAGGGTTAAGTTATGAGGCAAGACTAACAAGCTTAAACCTGTTTAGTTTAGAGAAACGGCGCCTTAGAGGGGATCTGATAACCTTATATAAATATATACGGGGCCATTATCAACCATTGTCTGATAACCTATTCATTAACAGGACTATACACAGGACACGGGGTCATCCATTGAGACTGGAAGAAAGAAAATTTAGCTTGAAGCATAGGAAGGGTTATTTTACGGTGAGAACAATAAAGCTGTGGAATTCTCTGCCTGTTGAGGTGGTTGGGTCAGAGTCTGTACAGACTTTTAAAAAGCGACTGGATGACTTCCTGCAGACACAGAATATTAAGGGTTATAATATTTAATATGTGGGTAAAAGCTTCTTGATCCAAGGAGAAATCTGACTGCCATTCTGGGGTCAAGAAGGAATTTTTTCCCAGTATGTTGCATATTGGCAAGCATTTCAGACTGGGTTTTTTGCTTTCTTTTGGATCAACAGCAGTAGGTTATGTGGGAGAGGCTGAACCCGATGGACGCATGTCTTTTTTCAGCCTATGTAACTATGTAACTATGTAACTATGTTCTGTTCAATAAAAACATGAAAACATATAATGTTTGTGTTGTATTATTTTAAGCAGACTGTGTTTTTCAAATTGTTGTGACATAGATGAAGCTCAGAGCACATTTTATGACCAATTCATGTGTAGCGCTGCTTTAAAAACACTGTATTCTGGTGCGATGAACTGTTGCGGCCACCAGAGGGAGACAGAGACATTGTTAGACTATGCTGGACAAAACCAAACTACATGTACCATTATATTTTGCGTGGGGACAGGAAGGAGGTGGTACAGGAAGAGGAAAGAGTTCAGAAGCCTCGTGCAAGAGAGAAGCAGAGTGAGTGGAGCAGTGAAAGGTGGAGGACGAACGTTGGAGCTGTCAGGGATCGCAACCAGGCCAGAGTACAGACGCTGTCTTACTGGTGCTGGAGATCGGGACAGTGACCGTGTTAAGACCTACCTGCGCAGCGCTGAGAGGTCTGGAGGAAGAGTTAGATCCGGCAGGACCCCGAGTTAGGAGACCGCGCTGATCGATTGGGAGTGCAGGCGGTGGATCGTTGTTCCAGTTGCGGAGATTTGGCAAGCAGGCAGCAGATTCAGTGGCACGGAGTCTCAGTGTACAGCGGAGAAGATCCTTTGATTGAGGCATTGGGTGCTGGACAGTCTCGTTCATCGGATGGGTGAGAGGCCTCCCAGGCCACAGTTCCCAAATAAGAAACGGACACTGCAATATTGTTTAAATCCACGGGGCCCCAACGGTGACTAGTCGAAGATGGTTTTGTTTCATTCACTGGCCAGTTGAATACAGTACCCGGGTACCCGAGACAACACACATACACATTTTTGAGCTATTATTCACGGGACTTACACTCCAGAACTGAAGGGGTTAACCGTTTCTTTTGCCGCCGCGTGTTTTTCTCGCGTTATGAATTTTTGTCATTCAAATACCGTATATGCGTATTATATGCTGCTTTATTGGGATCAGTAAAGAATATAATATATTAAAATCCACAACAGTGCTGGTGTATAGTTATTTCCTAATGCGGTGAGACTAACCTGAGGTTTATTCAGTGGCTCCTCTGGGAGTGAGCGCTGCACGTGGGGGCTTGTTCCGGGATTCCAGTCTCTGTGGATACCGCAATTAAAGGGTTAATTATGGAGCCAGACACTGCTGCCAAATGGTGTGAGGAGCAAAATAGCCAGATAGGGTTAAGTGTAGTTATGGACATTCCCGCAGACACTTGGGCCGAAGACCAAATTCGCCGGGCCGTGGCCGCGCTGACACCAGGTCATAGGGGGGCGATACTGGACATTAAGGCGAACCCAGAGACTTCTCACACATTTGTTCTTTTTGAGTGGAGAAAGGATGTTCCAGTGTGTTTTCAGGGCGCAAGTGTGAATATGCCCGACAATGTGGAAGTTCGACTGGTCCAAACCAGGGCGCCACGTGGTGATCCCGCGAACGTTCCCGCGGCTAGCCCGACAACGTCACATCAAAGGGCACCTGAAAGAATATAATATATAAAAATCCACAACATTGCTGGTGTATAGTTATTTCCTAGTGCGGTGAGACTAACCCGAGGTTTATGCAGTGGCTCCTCCGGGAGTGAGCGCTACACATCCAAAACTCCATGTAATCCCAAAGGGTTCACATACTTTGTCTTGCTACTGGATGTACTATTTTCTTAAGGATCCTAAGAGGGTTATTAGGAAAAAGCTGAGAGGCATTATGGTGTGCAAACCTGTATCAAGTATCTGTAAAAACACACGTCAGGGCTACATAAGAGAAGGGGTGCTGTGCATTAAAATAAATATATATATATATTGAAATGTATGGCCTGACACACAAACACACACCCTGATACAGACACACCCTGATGTGCACGCACCCTGACACATATCTCTGTATTGTCCTCAATCTCTTGCAACTCAGGGATGTGGATTTTTTTTAAAAAAAATCTAGTTGTCCATCAGACTTTAGTAGTAGTGTTATATACAGTGTAAAAACTGTGCCTGGATCAGGACTTGTGTGTTTTATACTGTGTGCATACTGTGCTTACATTAACACAGTATACTAATATAACACATAGTCACTGATCTGGCCATTATATACCACCCAGCTGATCCAGACACAGTATATACACTGTATATAACACACAGTGAATGTTATATACAGTGTACATACAGCTGGGTAAGCTGTGTGCATTGTGCCCTCCCCTGCAGGGCCGGTGCTAGACTATTTTGGGCCCTAGGCAAGACCAGCTACTTGCACCCCCCCCCCAAAAAAAGCTCAAATGGGTATATTTGCCCCCAGCTCTCACATGGTGAATATATTGCCTCCAGCTCAAACATGGCATGGAGATATTGTCCCAGGCTCACACATGGGTACTTGCCCCCAGGCTCACACATGGTATTTACCCCCAGGCTCACACATGGGTACTTGCCCCAAGGCTCACACATGGATATTTGCCCCCAGGCTCACACAAGGATACTTACCCAGCAGCTCACACATGGATATTTTCCTCCAGCGCTGTCTTCCTTCCTTCCTGCAGCCAGTCTCTGCGTGCTGGCATCGCCGCTGGCGTCAAGGAGATGCAGGCCTGGACTTGGTCCAGGAAGCTGGAAGCACCAAGTGCATGCCTCCGTCTCCTTGACGCCGGCGGTGACGCCGGCTCGTATTGGGGCTGGCTCCAGCACGCGGCCGCCCCAGGGTGCCCCGCGGGCATTTTTATTTACGATTTTTTTTTTACAATTGGTCGGGCCGGCTGCCGCTACGCCCTAGCCGGGTGCTGCGCTCTAGGTGCCCGCCTAGTTGGCCTAGTGGCAGCGCCGGCCGTGCTCCCCTGCTTTCTCCCTCTTATCTGGGGACAACTTTTAAAGGACTTTTATTTTAATAATATAAAAAAAAATGCTTTTTATATAAAGAGAAGGTCGTTATACCTAAATAATAAACCAAATAATTATTAAATATATTTTACATTAACCGTTTCTCAGTGTAAAATAACCTTTTTTTCATACAAAACGTCTCCGTGAGAAATACAAACCCCAAAAACTGAGTGTCAAATGGGTGAGAAATGGCTGCTTGTAACAGCTCTCGGCGAGGAAACAGATCCCACACAACACCGGGCTGTGTGATGCTGCGGGACAGGCAGGCTCTGGGACAACACACAGCGTGCACAGAGTTGAGCACCCCCTTCCTTCCTTCCACTCAGCAGAGAGAGGGAGGGAGGGGCCTGCTGCGGCTGTGTGTGTGCCCGCCTGTCACAGGGGTCTGATTTAAAAGCGTGCTGAACGGCCGGCAATATGCATGCTGCTGATAGAGATCTAGCGTTGTGCACACAGCTTGCCTCCACAGACGAAGCCTTATAAAAGGCTTCTTGTACGGCGGGTGGAGGACCCAGTGAGCGGCCGCTCACTGGAATGTGGGGCCTGGCAGAATGGAGGGCTATATGGACAAACCCGGGTGCACGGACAGCATTTCTTGTTGCCAGGGCGACCTCACGCCCAAAGTTTGTTGGCTCCTGTATTAAACAATATGGAACTGGCAAACACATTATCTAAAGAATAAACGTATTTCTTATGCAATGAATTGTCTAGACAGTAACTATTACAGAGGATCCCAGGAAAAATTATACAACATAGATCTTGGAACTTATATTTGTGGAGGGGAAAACATATTTTAATATCATTACATAGGCAGGGTCAGATTTATAACTAGGCAGAGTAGGCATGTGCCTACAGGCACCTTGTTCTTTAACCCTTTCGCTGCTGAGGCGTTTCACGCCCCTGTGCTGAGGTCATTTTTACCGGTTTTGCTCATCATGTTTAAACGTGGTTTGAAGGCTTATTTTAGTATATGACCCAGACATATTATATATCGTTCTTTCCGTCAGACTCGGTAGATTCATAATATGTCATTATTATATGTATACGTTATGTCATGTCTGTATATTGTAACAAAAAATGCAATAAAATATGTATTTTCAATAATTTACAACGTGTAAAGTGTTTTTTTTCACATTTTAACATGCGAGCAATTACGGTTATATTTTGTATGGGGTGCGCTTGTTAAAAAAATTAGAGATGGGGTCTCGTTACATTTTTTTTGGGGGAAAATTACGCGATTTTTAACAAACGCACCGCATACAAAAATCGTTAGTGCAGCATCATTGTTCACATTATAATTGAAATGGGAACAATATTGCTGCATTAACGAACCAAAAAAAGAAAAAAAAATGTTTTTTTTTTTTTTTATAATTTTTTTTTAATATATTTTTATTTTTAATTTTATTTTTTTTTTAAAACTTTTTTCACTTTCATGTTTGGTATGGTTGGAACGGCCATGCTCTGGCCGATCCAACCATACCAAACATTAACCCCTAACTGCCACGGATCGGGAGATAGGGAGTTCATTGGAAGGACCTCCCCCCCTCCCTTTCAGGCGCCTCCTCCGCACAAGCGGGGGGGCACCTGAATTAGGTGTCATCGCGCAGCCGCGATGAAACCTAATTCCGGCGGCTGTGGTCCCGGATGCCGGGCTGACATCGAGGATGTCAGCCCGCACCGGGGGGGCCAGCGATCGGCCGGTACCCGGCCGAACGCTGACCCCAATGGGAGGACGCGCTCAGCGCGTCCTCAGCACACCAGCGGTAATGCGGAGGACGCGCTGAGCGCGTCCTCCGCATTGAAGTGGTTAAATATTTTTTTAATTTTCTTTTACAATCATTTAGACCACTGTATCACTGGAGCCTTAAGGGCTAGAGCAGTGTTTCTCAAACCTGTCCTCAGGACCCTCCACCAGGTTTGCCAGATATCTGAAGCACAGCACAGGTGATATGATTTGCTGCTCAGTGATTGCAGGATTCAGATTGCTTTTCCCCAAGGTGATCTGCAAAATCTGGCCTGGTTGAGGGTCCTGAGGAGAGGTTTGGGAAACACTGGGCTAGAGGGACATATGATGTATCATTGGAAAGGCCAGAGTATGACCTTTACACTGATATCAAATATAACGAGGTTTGATTTATGTAAAAATAAAATGACAAAATATTATTTTTCTCTTTTTTTATTATAATGCAGCACTATTATTCAGTTTACAATTATAATGTGCATATTGATGCTGTGCTAACTCACCTTCTCATTTTCCACAATGCTAGCAAGTATGGAGCGGATGATGCAACAGAATTGTTTCATCAACAACCTAGACCATGGCACTTCAGTGAGGAGAGGCAGGAGGACTTTGGAACCTTCATCTCTGAATTGTACGGCACCCAAGGTTAAGTGAGACGTCATCGGTAGGGATGAGCCGAACACCCCCTGAGTTCGGTTCGGGCCCGAACCCGAACTTCCCAAATGTTCGGTTCCGAACCCGTACCCGAACTCGAACTCAATGCAAGTCAATAGGGCTGAAAATTCAGTTTTTAGAGTGCCCTCCAAGAGGACATATATGCTAGATATTTGCCATAAAAGGTGTATGGGGGTCCGAGTAGTGCCCTGGGGGACAGGAAACAAGGTCAAAAAGTTAAAAAAAAAACGTTTTTAAAGGGACAGTGAGTTTTCCATGAAATAAGGGTTAAAAATAAAAACGAAAAATTCCTTCAAATATCGTGCCTAGGAGGTCCCCATAACCTGCCCGTGAAGTGGCGGATTTCTAGGATGTATAGAAACACTTAAAAACAAAAAAATGACGTTTCAAATGACGGTAAATGCTTTTCCTTTAATCTATCCATAAACAACTGCTTGGGGAGGCAGTCTGTATGAAAAGAGGAGACATTTTCGTATACGCAGAAAAAGTTTACTGATTTTTTTGGCTAAATTATTGTGAAACTTATGCAGGCTTTGGATGAAAGTAACAATAGGTGCTTCAAAATTGGTCCTTTAGCGTCCCCAACAGTCCCGTCACACCGTAACCCCTCTGAGGATATGAATCTGATACAGGCGTCAGTGGCAGTGCACCCAAATATTGTGCTTTTGGTGCCAGACCAGCAAGTATCATCATACAGTAACCCCTCTGTAGTATTGTGGAAGAATGCAGGGGTGTACCATGTGTTCCTATATTGAAAAGATATGATTCTGGTCAAGGCGTCAGTGCACCCAGATATTCTGCCTTTGGTGCAAGACTGGCAGGCCAGCAAGTATCATCATACAGTAACCCCTCTGTAGTATAGTGGAAGAATGCAGGGGTGAACCTTGCGGTCCTATATTGAAAAGTTTTTTATCTGTAATGGGCGTCAGTGCACCCAGATATTGTGCCTTTGGTGCAAGACTGCCAGGCCAGCGAGTATCATCATACAGTAACCCCTCTGTAGTATTGTGGAAGAATGCAGGGGTGAACCATGTGGTCCTATATTGAAAAGATATGATTCTGGTCAAGGCGTCAGTGCACCCAGATATTGTGCCTTTTGTGCCAGGCCAGAAAGTATCATCATACAGTAACCCCTCTGTGGTATTGTGGAAGAATGCAGGGGTGGACCATGTGGTCCTATATTGAAAAGATATGATTCTGGTCAAGGCGTCAGTGCACCCAGATATTGTGCCTTTGGTGCCAGGCCAGCAAGTATCATCATACAGTAACCCCTCTGTGGTATTGTGGAAGAATGCAGGGGTGGACCATGTGGTTCTATATTGAAAAGATATGATTCTGGTCAAGGCGTCAGTGCACCCAGATATTGTGCCTTTGGTGCCAGGCCAACAAGTATCATCATACAGTAACCCCTCTATGGTATTGTGGAAGAGTGCAGGGGTGGACCATGTGGTCCTATATTGAAAAGATAGGATTCTGGTCAAGGCGTTAGTGCACCCAGATGGTGTGCCTTTTGTGCCAGGCCAGCAAGTATCATCATACAGTAACCCCTCTGTGGTATTGTGGAAGAATGCAGGGGTGAACCTTGCGGTCCTATATTAAAAAGATATGCATCTGGTTAAGGCGGCAGTGCACCCAGATATTCTGCCTTTGGTGCAAGACTGCCAGGTCAGCAAGTATCATCATACAGTAACCCCTCTGTAGTACTGTGGAAGAATGCAGGGGTGGACCATGTGGTCCTATATTGAAAAGTTTTTTATCTGGTAATGGGCGTCAGTGCACCCAGATAGTGTGCCTTTGGTGCCAGGCCAGCAAGTATCATCATACAGTAACCCCTCTGTGGTAATGTGGAAGAGTGCAGGGGTGGACCATGTGGTCCTATATCGAAAAGTTTTTTATCTGGTAATGGGCGTCAGTGCACCCAGATAGTGTGCCTTTGGTGCCAGGCCAGCAAGTATCATCATACAGTAACCCCTCTGTGGTATTGTGGAAGAGTGCAGGGGTGGACAATGTGGTCCTATATTGAAAAGTTTTTTATCTGGTAATGGGAGTCAGTGCACCCAGATAGTGTGCCTTTGGTGCCAGGCCAGCAAGTATCATTATACAGTAACCCCTCTGTGGTATTGTGGAAGAGTGCAGGGGTGGACCATGTGGTCCTATATTGAAATGTTTTTTATCTGGTAATGGGCGTCAGTACACCCAGATAGTGTGCCTTTGGTGCCAGGCCAGCAAGTATCATCAAACAGTAACCCCTCTGTGGTATTGTGGAAGAGTGCAGGGGTGGACCATGTGGTCCTATATTGAAAAGTTTTTTATCTGGTAATGGGCGTCAGTGCACCCAGATAGTGTGCCTTTGGTGCCAGGCCAGCAAGTATCATCATACAGTAACCCCTCTGTGGTATTGTGGAAGAATGCGAGGGTGGACCATGTGGTTCTATATTGAAAAGATATGATTCTGGTCAAGGCGTCAGTGCACCCAGATATTGTGCCTTTGGTGCCAGGCCAACAAGTATCATCATACAGTAACCCCTCTGTGGTATTGTGGAAGAGTGCAGGGGTGGACCATGTGGTCCTATATTGAAAAGATAGGATTCTGGTCAAGGCGTTAGTGCACCCAGATAGTGTGCCTTTTGTGCCAGGCCAGCAAGTATCATCATACAGTAACCCCTCTGTGGTATTGTGGAAGAATGCAGGGGTGAACCTTGCGGTCCTATATTAAAAAGATATGCATCTGGTTAAGGCGGCAGTGCACCCAGATATTCTGCCTTTGGTGCAAGACTGCCAGGCCAGCAAGTATCATCATACAGTAACCCCTCTGTGGTATTGTGGAAGAGTGCAGGGGTGGACCATGTGGTCCTAGATTGAAAAGTTTTTTATCTGGTAATGGGCGTCAGTGCACCCAGATAGTGTGCCTTTGGTGCCAGGCCAGCAAGTATCATCATACAGTAACCCCTCTGTGGTAATGTGGAAGAGTGCAGGGGTGGACCATGTGGTCCTATATCGAAAAGTTTTTTATCTGGTAATGGGCGTCAGTGCACCCAGATAGTGTGCCTTTGGTGCCAGGCCAGCAAGTATCATCATACAGTAACCCCTCTGTGGTATTGTGGAAGAGTGCAGGGGTGGACAATGTGGTCCTATATTGAAAAGTTTTTTATCTGGTAATGGGAGTCAGTGCACCCAGATAGTGTGCCTTTGGTGCCAGGCCAGCAAGTATCATTATACAGTAACCCCTCTGTGGTATTGTGGAAGAGTGCAGGGGTGGACCATGTGGTCCTATATTGAAATGTTTTTTATCTGGTAATGGGCGTCAGTACACCCAGATAGTGTGCCTTTGGTGCCAGGCCAGCAAGTATCATCAAACAGTAACCCCTCTGTGGTATTGTGGAAGAGTGCAGGGGTGGACCATGTGGTCCTATATTGAAAAGTTATTTATCTGGTAATTGGCGTCAGTGCACCCAGATAGTGTGCCTTTGGTGCCAGGCCAGCATGTATCATCATACAGTAACCCCTCTGTGGTATTGTGGAAGAGTGCAGGGTTGGACCCTGCTGTTCAAAAAATTAAAATGATATAAATCTGGCACAGGCGTCAGTGCAGCCAAATATTGTGCCTTTCATGGCAGCAAGTACATTCACACCGTAACCCTTTTGTGGTATTGTGGAAGAGTGCAGGGTTGGACCCTGCTGTTCAAAAAATTTAAATGATATAAATCTGGCACAGGCGTCAGTGCAGCCAAATATTGTGCCTTTCATGGCAGCAAGTGCATTCACACCGTAACCCTTTTGTGGTATTGTGGAAAAGTTCAGTACTGGAGGTTTTGTGCATGCAGAAGACATCCCCGATCTATTCCGTTACGTCACCATCAGGGGATTGATAACTGCTGATCCAGGACTGATTCATTTTTATAAATGTCAGCCGGTCTACAGAGTCGGTGGACAGACGCACTCTTTTGTCTGTGACAAAACCTCCAGCGGCACTGAACGTCCTTTCGGAAAGCATGCTAGATGAAGGGCAACCTAGTAGCTGCATAGCATATTGGCTAAATTCTGGCCAGTGATCCAATCTCAACACCCAGTAAGCCAGTGGATCATCTGCTGGAAAGGTATCCAGGTCTGCCCTTGCCCCTAGGTAGTCCTGCACCATATGGTGAAGACGCTGGCAATGGGTGCCTACATTTGACGTCCCTGGGCGTCGAGGACTAAAAAAATTTAAAAATGCATCAGTCAAGCGGCCCTGGCCTTCACCACTATTCCTCTGATCACCCGCAGCCTCAGAAGCACGTGTGTCAGCACTTGGTAATCTACCAGTGCCTGGAAAGGTGTTACACAAGTTTCGCTTTAGAGCGTCCTCAAGTTTTTTCATCCTGTGCTCCCTCTGTGCGGGCAGGATGAGCTCTGCAACTTTACCCTTGTATCGTGGATCAAGAAGGGTTGCCAACCAGTAATGATCCCTCTCCATGATAGCACGAATCCTGGGGTCCTTTAGCAGGCTTTGCATCATTAGGGAGCCCATGCAGCGTAGGTTGGAGGTGGCATTAGCTTCTGAGTCTTCCTGGTCAAAGAGGATGACCATATCGTGCACTTCCTCCTCCCAGCCACGCACTAGCCCTTGTGTTTCTGGGCACACAAAACCCTCCCTTGAGGAATCCCCACCTTCAATGCCCCCACTACTTAAATATTCTGCCTCCTCCTCCTCCTCGTCCTCATCCTGTCTGATCTGAGTAGGACCCGCAGGAATGCTGTCTGCGGAAAGACTGGGGCCTTGAGAGCTAGGGAAGGCCTCCTCTTCCTCCCGCTGCTCTGCCTCTAGAGCCACATCTCTAATTCCCCGCCGAGTGTGCTCCAGCAGGAACACTAAAGGAATTGTGTCACTGATGCATGCACTGTCCCTGCTCACCATCCTCGTTGCCTCCTCAAATGGTGACAGTACAGTGCATGCATCCTTGATCATCAGTCACTGCGGGGGGAAAAAAAACAAGTTGACCTGAACCTGTCCTTGTGCCATACTCACACAGGTACTCGTTGATGGCCCTCTGCTGCTTGTGCAGACGCTGCAGCATTGCTAATGTCGAGTTCCACCTGGTGGGCATGTCACAGATCAGATGGTTTGTGGGAAGGTGGAATTCTCTTTGAATTTCTGCCAGGCGAATGCTTGCTGGGAATGATTGTCTGAAGTGGCTACAGACTTTTCTGGCCTGGATGAGAAGCTCTGGCAGCCCTGGGTACTTGGTTAGGAAACGCTGTACCACCAGATTTAGGACGTGTGCTAGGCATGGTACATGCGTCAATTTACCCTTGCGTAGGGCGGAGAGAAGGTTGCTGCCAATATTGCAGACGATCATTCCCAGCTCAAGCTGGCGTGGTGCCCCTGCAGAGCTGACAGAATTTTGGGCCCGGTGTGGCTCCTGTCCCCTAAACAAACCAGCTCAAGCACAGTATGGCATCTTTTTGCTTGAGCCATTGCGTAGACCCTGTCAGGCGTCGGTTTAACTGCCACTTCGCCAGAGACAGAGAAGGAGGAGGAGGAAGAGGGAGAGGTGGTAGAGCAGACAGACCTCATACAAGCAGCTTTCTGGAGGTGTGGTGGATGAACAAGCTCCAGCACAGAGCCCCGTCTTGGATCCCTCCCAGCTGCGATCAGAGTTACCCAGTGTGCCGTGAAGGAAATGTAACGACCCAGTCCAAAATTTGCCCAATCAGGACTCTGAGCCGTGATTGGCATAGTGTTGAACCTGTCTTGCACCAGACTTGTGGTCAGGTGCAAGGCTGTAGCCAATTACGAGCTTCAGGCCACTGGGAAAATGCATTGTGGTCCATTGTGGTCGAACATGCGGCGAACATCCGGAAATGTTCGGTGTTCGCGATCTAATCAAACAGGCTAAGTTTGGGTCGAATTCCGAACCGTCCGAACCGAACAGCTCATCCCTAGTCATTGGAAAGGTCTGGTCTTTACAATGACCGCCCATACAATAGCGCCCATTAAGAGTTTAGGAGTTCGCTGATGTGGACTTTACAAGATGAATGATGAGCTGCTCAAGACTGAACCCACACTTTTCACAAAATAGCTTATGTTGTAACAAACAAAAGATTTAAAGTTGCACAACCAACACCACTGAGCCTCAAACGCCTTTGCAGATGCACAGTTTGCACACAATAATGTCAAATAGCAAAGCAATGTGTGGTTTTTGAGATACAGAGGCAGCTTGTCAAATTTAAGTTGCGAGTCTCCACTGGTGAGAATACTTCCTGCAAACATGCACATTTCTGTGACTTTGCAAATTTTTCACATGCTGGCTGCAAAATATTACAAAGAAAACCTTGGTACACCCAGAGCAGACTATAAATCCGCACTGTGTGCGATATAACCAGGCCAGAAAAAAACAGGGTGAGCACAAAATCAGTCCTTGATTTCCAGCAAATATAGATTGTAACTTTTTTGGAATATTCTTACACATTGGTGGCTACAGTTGTGTCAACTCACAAAGTTTCATGGTGTATCATTTGTTATCACACATGTTCAATGTGCGCCCCACCCGTTTCTCGGCAAGCATTGATGCAACAATCTAGCTCGGCCAAGACTCTCAGCAGCATATCCGGTGTGATCGAGTTTACAGCTTTACTGATGCGTTCCTGCAGATCATACAGGGTTGTGGATAGTGGAGGTTAAAGGTTTAGGGTATTTGGCACCTGGGGCAGATACTAAAGTCTCACTAGCAGAGGTGCTAGCAGTGTCTTTTAGGACAGTCTCTATTAGAAAGCAACCCCTCCAGGCCCCATTATAGACTAGTTCAATGCTTTACAATGTCTTTTAAGAGCATGCTTTTTTTTTATTAGAAAGTATCTTACCAAGAAAGATACATTAAGATTTCTCTCATTTTCAAGTATTTCCTGGGTGGCAAGTATGTACCGTTGGGTGTCTTGCCCAAGGACACTTACTGGAGAGGTGCTCTTGCCGGGATTCGAACCTGTGTCTCAACAGTCTCCATCTGTTAGAGAGACCCTTCTTTAAGGACCATAACCCATTCAAAATAAAACATGACCCATATAACTCCATATACAGTGGCAAGAAAAAGTATGTGAACCCTTTGGGATTACATGGAGTTTTGCATGAATTGGTCATAAAATGTGCTCTGATCTTCATCTAAGTCACAACAATTTGAAAAACACAGTCTGCTTAATATAATACAACACAAGCATTATATGTTTTCATGTGTTTATTGAACATAACATGTAAACATTCACAGTGCAGGATGGAAAAAGTATGTGAACCCCTAGCCTAATGACTTCTCCAAGAGCTAATTGGAGCCAGGAGTGAGCCAACCTTGAGTCCAATCAGTGTGATATTATTGGATGTGTTGCTGAAAGCTGTCCTGCCCTTTAAAAACACACACCAGTTTTGGGTTTACTGGTTTCAAGAAGCACTGCCTGATGTGAACCATGCCTCGCAGAAAAGAGCTCTCAGAAGACCTACGATCAAGAATTGTTGACTTGCATGAAGCTGGAAAGGGTTTAAAAGTATCTCCAAAAGTCTTGATGTTCATGTGTCCACGGTAAGACAGACTGTCTACAAATGGAGAAAGTTCAGCACTGTTGCTACTCTCCCTAGGCGTGGTCGTCCTGTAAAGATGACTGCAAGAGCACAGCACAGAATGCTTAATGAGGTAAAGAAGAATCCTAGAGTGTCAGCTAAAGACTTACAGAAATCTCTGGCACATGCTAACATTTTTGTTGACACATCTACAATAAGGAAAACATTAAACAAGAATGGAGGACATGGGAGGACACCACGGAGGAAGCCATTGCTGTCCAAAAAGAATATTGCAGCATGTTTGAAGTTTGCAAAAGAGCACCTGGATGTTCCACAGCACTACTGGCAAAATATTCTGTGGACAGAGGAAACCAAAATTGAGTTGTTTGGAAAAAACACACAACACTATGTGTGGAGAAAAAAAGGCACAGCACACCAACATCAAAACCTCATCCCCACTGTAAAACATGGCGGAGGGAGCATCATGGTTTGGGGCTGCTTTGCTGCCTCAGGGCCTAGACGGATTGTCGTCATTGATGGAAAAATGAATTCCAGAGTTTATCAAGACATTTTGCAGGAAAACGTAAGACCATCTGTCCGCCAACTGAAGCTCTGCAGAGGATGGGCGATGCAACAGGATAATGACCCAAAGCATACAAGTAATTCAACAAAAGAATGGCTTCAACAAAACAAAATACGCCTTCTGGAGTGGCCCAGTCAGAGTCCTGACCTCAACCCGATTGAAATGCTGTGGCATGACCTTAAGAGAGCAATTCACACCAGACATCCCAAGAATATTCCTACACTGAAACAGTTTTGTGAAGAGGAGTGGTCCAAAATTACTCCAGATCGTTGTGCAGGTCTGATCTGCAACTACAGGAAACGTTTGGTTGAGGTTATTGCTGCCAAAGGAGGGTCAACCAGTTAATAAGTCCAAAGGTTCACATACTTTTTCTTACCACTGTATATTGTCTGATAAGGCACTTGTAGCACACTGTCTACAACTCCTATCACTCTCAGGCAGTCCTCAATATACTCTAGTGGTGTCTGAGAGTGATTGGAGTTGTAGACCATGTGCTGCAAGTGTCAGACAATAGTACAGCTGCTTTGAATCTCCACAGCAATAAAACTCACTGTAATGTGCAGTGTGTATGAGCGTATCACAGAGCTCCACAGCAATGAAATTCAGGCTCATACACACTGCACATTACTGTGAGTTTTATTGCTGTGGATTCTGTGATATGCTCATACACACTGCACCTTACTGTGAGTTTTAATGCAGTGTAATTTTGTGATACAGTCATACACACTGCACCTGTGAGTTTTAATGCAGTGGAGTTCTGTGATACGGTCATACACACTGCACATTACTGTGTGAGAGAGAAGGCCATACAAGGACCTTATCCCAGTGTTAGAGACCCCTTTAGTGTCCTGTGTTCTCCTTGTTCTCCTGCCATTCCTGTTCCAATTCTGTTATTCTTGTCTTGTATCTATCTTGTATCTGTGTGCTGTGTTCTGTCTATGCAGGCAGCAGCTAACCTGCCTCAAGAGCGGAATATCCTGTACTAAGGGCCCACCATGGTTCACGCCGGGTGCCCACGTGACAGTTCCTCCCTCTCCATCTGGTTACTTCAAAAGGAACATTTCTGAACATTTTAAATGATACCTTCATGTCACAACTGGTAGAAACACCAACTAGAGAGGATAACTGTCTGGACCTGGTTATAACAAATAATGTGGATCTTTTCTCAAATATTAATGTAAAAGAACAGTTGGGAAATAGCGACCATAACATGGTGACTTTTGAAATAAACTCAAAAAAACACATTCATAAGGGGCATGCTAAAATATATAATTTTAAAAAGGCCAACTTTATTAAAATAAAGGAAGCTCTCAATGTCATTGACTGGCAGAAACTCTTTCACGGGAAAAACACTGAGGATAAGTGGAATATCTTTAAACTAACACTAGAAAACTACACGTCACAATATATTCCACTGGTTAATAAATATAAAAGAAACAGACTGAAACCAATGTGGCTTAGTAGGAAGGTAACTAAGGAAATGAAAAATAAAAAGAAGGCATTTAAAGCTTTTAAATTTGATAAATCTGAGGCATCCTATAAAGCATATAGGGCAGCCAATAAAGCATGTAAAAATGCGATTAGATGGGCTAAACTAGAAAATGAAAAAGAAATAGCCAAAGAGAGCAAGACCAACCCTAAAAGATTCTTTAGGTACATAAATTCTAAAAAACCCAAGAGTGAAAATGTAGGTTCACTAAAATCTGAGTCAGGGCTATTGTTAACTGAAGATCAGGATAAAGCAGAAATTCTAAATGATTATTTTTCTTCAGTATTTATCAAAGAGAAACCTATAACAGGAGACATGAAATTCATTAATAAAAACTTACTAATACAAAGTGACTGGTTGACTCAGGACAAGGTTTTACACAAATTAAACAATGTGAATGTTAATAAAGCCCCAGGGCCAGATGGAATTCACCCGCGAGTACTAAGAGAGCTATGTGTTGAAATATGTAAACCTCTGTTCTTAATCTTTCAAGATTCTTTTCTTTCAGGAATAGTACCAGAGGATTGGAGAAAAGCTGACGTGGTCCCTATATTTAAGAAAGGTTTAAAAATTTGTGCCTGGGAATTATAGACCTGTGAGCTTAACATCTGTGGCTGGGAAAGTATTTGAGGGGTTACTAAGGGATAATATTCAGGAATTTATTGGGAGGTATAATGTAATTGGCAAAAATCAGCATGGTTTCATGAAACACAGATCATGTCAGACTAACCTAATTACGTTCTATGAGGAAGTAAGTAGAAGTATAGATCAGGGGGTCGCAGTGGATGTGATTTACTTAGACTTTGCCAAAGCTTTCGACACAGTTCCACACAAAAGGTTACTATTTAAATTAAGAAAAAATGGTCTAGATGAAAATACTTGTTCTTGGATAGAAAACTGGCTAAAAGATAGGGTACAGAGAGTGGTCATAAATGGTACATTTTCAAGATGGACACCAGTGGTAAGTGGTGTCCCTCAGGGGTCTGTTATAGGACCAATACTATTCAATTTATTTATAAATGACCTTGAGATAGGCATTGAAAGTCATGTATCAGTGTTTGCAGATGACACAAAGCTAGGAAAAGTAATACAATGTGAGCAGGATGTTACTTCGCTGCAGAGGGATTTAGATAAATTGGGGGACTGGGCACTTAAATGGCAGATGAAATTTAATCTAGATAAATGTAAAGTTATGCACTTTGGAGTGAAGAACACACAAGCAATTTATACCCTAAATGGTACGGAGTTAGGGAAATCCAAGCAGGAGAAGGATTTGGGAATAATCATAGACTTCAAACTAAGTAACAATGTGCAATGTCAAACAGCAGCCACCAAGGCCAGCAAAGTACTGGCATGCATTAAAAGGGGAGTTCACTCACGGGATGAAAACATAATTTTGCCTCTGTATAAATCAATGGTCAGGCCGCACCTTGAATATGCCGTGCAATTTTGGGCACCTGTCTTAAAAAAAGATATTATATCGTTAGAAAAAGTGCAGAGACGGGCAACTAAATTAATAAGGGGGATGGAAGGGTTAAGTTATGAGGAAAGACTAACAAGCTTAAACCTGTTTAGTTTAGAGAAAAGGCGCCTTAGAGGGGATCTGATAACCTTATATAAATATATACGGGGCCATTATCAACCATTGTCTGATAACCTATTCATTAACAGGACTATACATAGGACAAGGGGTCATCCATTTAGACTGGAAGAAAGAAAATTTAGCTTAAAGTATAGGAAGGGTTATTTTACGGTGAGAACAATAAAGCTGTGGAATTCTCTGCCTGTTGAGGTGGTTGGGTCAGAGTCTGTACAGACTTTTAAAAAACGACTGGATGACTTCCTGCAGACACAGAATATTAAGGGTTATAATATTTAATATGTGGGTAAAAGCTTCTTGATCCAAGGAGAAATCTGACTGCCATTCTGGGTCAAGAAGGAATTTTTTCCCAGTATGTTGCATATTGGCGAGCGCTTCAGACTGGGTTTTTTGCCTTCTTTTGGATCAACAGCAGTAGGTTATGTGGGAGAGGCTGAACCCGATGGACGCATGTCTTTTTTCAGCCTATATAACTATGTAACTATGTAACTATGTAACAAGAGGTCCACAAAGTCTATTTTAACAGTAAGGGTTAATTCCCTAGGCTGTTGCAGGGAGCTGGAGAAAAAAATGCATCAACTCCTTCATGTCAGACATTAATTTCAGGAACAGTTGAACTATAGATTCCAGAGCAGATAGTATCCCTGCAGGTTTGATATTTGGCTCAGTTTTTATGTAAGAGATGTCATGGAGCTGATGTAATGCTCCATGCTTCAAACCCCAAGAGACTTCATGTTCAATTTATATCGTGTGTTTTTAAATATATATTACATTGTTTGGTTTTACAGTTGTGTTCAAAATTATTCAACCCCCACTGAAATTGAGTGTTTTGGCCAGTTTGACATTGATTTTGATCATTCAGTCATCTTGCTTACAATTAAATCAAAGAGGCACGTGTAGGTCAGACAAATATAACATAACATTTATAATGAAATAACCACAAATGTCTTTTCTGTGCTCACATCATTATCAGTTTTATTCAACCCCCAAGTGACATTCAATCTTAGTACTTAGTACAACATCCTTTTACAGTTCTAACAGCTTTTAAACGTGAAGCATAGCTTGACACAAGTATCTTGCAGCAATCTACGGGTATCTTCGCCCATTCATCATGGGCAAAAGCCTCCAGTTCAGTCACATTCTTAGGCTTGCGCACTGCAACTGCTTTCTTTAAATCCCACTAGAGGTTCTCAATGGGATTTAAGTCAGGTGACTGCGATGGCCACTCCAAAATGTTCCAGCCTTTAATCTGCAACCATGCTCTAGTGGACTTGAAGGTATGCTTGGGATCATTGTCCTGTTGAAAGGTCCAACGTCTCCCAAGCCTCAGGTTTGTGATGGACTGCATCACATTGTCATCCAATATCTCCTGGTACTGAAGAGAATTCATGGTACCTTGCACACGCTGAAGCTTCCCTGTACCTGCAGAAGCAAAACAGCCCCAAAGCATGATTGACCCCCCGCCATGCTTCACAGTAGGCAAGGTGTTCTTTTCTTCATAGGCCTTGTTCTTCCTCCTCCAAACATAGCGTTGATCCATGGGCCCAAACAGTTCTAATTTTGTTTCATCAGTCCACAGAACACTATCCCAAAACTTCTGTGGTTTGTCCACATGACTTTTGGCATACTGCAGTCGACTCTTCTTATTCTTTGGAGACAGCAAGGGGGTGAGCCTGGGAGTTCTGGCATGGAGGCCTTCATTACGCAGTGTGCGCCGTATTGTCTGAGCTGAAACTTCAGTACCCACATCTGACAAATCTTTTCTCAGTTCCTCAGCAGTCACACGGGGACTTTTCTCCACTCTACGCTTCAGGTAGCGCACAGCAGTAGAAGTCAGCATCTTCTTTCTGCCACGACCAGGTAGCGTTTCAACAGTGCCCTTTGCCTTGAATTTGCGATTGATGCTTCCTATGGTCTCTCTTGGTATTTTTAACATCTTTGCAATCTTCTTATAGCCATTGCCCTTCCTGTGAAGAGTAATTACCTCTTCTCTTGTCTTCCTGGACCATTCTCTTGACTTCACCATGTTTGTAACCACACCAGTAAATGTCTAGAAGGAGCTGAGTATCACAGTCATTTTAAAGCTGCCTAATTGGTGCTTATTATGCTTAATTGCTGCTCCGTGACATCCACAGGTGTTTTCAATACCTGATTGAAAACACTTGAATGAACCTCTGTTCTTCAGAGTGGTAGTCTTTAAGGGGTTGAATAATTGTGTCAATGAAGAATTCACAAAAGAAACATTTACTACTGTATGTCACAACCAATTGATGTCATTTTTGTTGCATATGGTTCTTTAAAAAGTCCTTGTAGGATTTCATTCTGAATACAATTACAAATGTACACTAAATTCCCTAAAACCCTTTACAGCATTGGGGGTTGAATAATTTTGAACACAACTGTAGTTTAAATTAGTTTAGTGTAAAATGGCATAGCTTTGGTTTTAAATATTTATATTCCTGTAGGTAAATGTGTTTTTGTATAGCCAGTAAACAAGCTTTACTGCTGTGTAATTTATGCAACAGGGCTTTTCCCCTTATCTAGCTGCATGTTTAATTCAAGGGATCTGTGATAGTGTTTGTGTTTAGTCTGATGTGTTAGAACAATGGATTATACAAATGTTGTGTGAGCTGAAGGCTAAAGAATGTAAAGAATGTTTATTGTAAATAACTGACATAATGTAATTAGTATATTGGTAGGACGAGGTGCGTCATTTATGCAAATTATGACTGTTGGACTTCAGCATAAATGGTGGCGTTTTGTTCATTAAAAGTCAGAGAACTCTCAGAGCTCAGAGAGAGAGAGAATCCTGTTTTAAAGCATACAGCCGCGCCTGGTGTCTTTATTACAAACTACGCTACACTATATACTCAACATCAGAAGGCACCGAGCGGCCTTCTGAAAATTCCTAATGGCGCCAGGGCAGAGGAACAGAAGCAGGCGGGTCAAGCTGCTCGAGGCGCTGAGGACAGCGCTCCCAGTAGCCGGGCTGACCGCAACGAAGGGGTGTCTGGAGAATCAGGACAGACGGAAGAGAACGGTTCCGTCACAAGAGAGATACCGGGTGTGACCCTTAAAACGAGGATACGTCAATAAACACCTTATTTATACAGTACATTAATCCACAAATGCTGTAAATAGGTAACTGCAGGCTGATACACAGGAACTGTAGACTGGTAATTGTCACGTTTCCATTTTCCAGCCAGGCCCCCTGGTGGTGACAGCGATCCGGGCAGTGGTGTATTTAGGTTTTGTGCTGCCCTGGGCCTGACTAAACTCGTGCACCCCCCAATTTAAATTTGAGGCACCCCTTCCTGTCAAGGGCACACCTCTTCCTGGTTAATCCCTCCTTTTCCTCTTAGAGCTCCGCCTTTTCCTCTCTTTATATTAAAAGTGGATACCAAGTGCCTACTTGTATATTTTGTATACCATTTCAAATGTATCTATTGAGATAAAGAAAATTATGAAATGTTTAAATTCAAGCATTTTTACAAAGAACAACCACGCATGTCAAGTATACTGGATCACAGCCACTCTAATTGGTTGAACAATAAAATCCACAGAAACTTGCACTGCATATGAGCGTATCACAGAGCTGCACAGCAATAAAACCCACAGAAATGGGCACTGTGTATGAGCATATCAGAGCTGCACAGCAATAAAACCCATAGAAATGTGCAGTGTGTATGAGCATATCAAAGAACTGCACAGCAATAAAACTCACAGTAATGTGCAGTGTGTATGAGCGTATCCCAGAGCTCCAGGGCAATAAAACTCACAGTTATATGCAGTGTGTATCACAGAATCCACAGCAATAACACTCCCAGCAATGCAATGTGCGGTGTGTATGAGTGCATCAGAATTCACAGCAATAAAACTCACAGCAATGCAATGTGTGGTATGTCTCAGCGTATCAGAATCCACAGCAATAAAACTCCCAGCAAACCGAGTGTATATGAGCACACAGCAATTATGCTGTGGAGCCATCTTGTCAGCAGTGGGGTGCCACTGCCAGAGGGTGCACTTTAGCTTTGATTCCCTTCCCGGTGGGTGTTCAGTCCAGAATAGAGTCTGTGTTAACGAAAGGGCGGGCAGCTGCGCGCGTGCGTTTCACGTGGTTCAGCCAGTCATGTGGTACTGAGACTCAGAGAAATGGCAGTGAAATGCCCTGATGTTCGGTGGTTTCAATCAGCAGGTTTATTCAGACGAACCCCATAGGTTTCAATGTTAAAAATATTCCCGTTTTTATGCAATATCTAATAAATCATTTATTATTTTAATCTGCAGTAAAAAGTCTTTATTTATTGATTTTTTTTTTTAGTACCCTTTAGTAATTTTTCAGATTTTTTTGGGCAAAATTTCCCCCCCTTTTTTTTAATAGCAGTTTTTCTTTTTTCTGTAACAGAACTTTTTATTATCAATCATAGGATCTTATATGTAAATTCCAGACATTTTCGTCCAGTAGTTCCTTTGAAAACAGCAGGCCACGGGTTTGCGGTGGCAGCATTCAGCGGCCAACTCCATGCACTTTGGGGACCCTGCAGTGAATGGTGAATTCACTGCAGGGTGGGGAAATTTTATTCTCCTATGTGCAGGGAACTACAGAACGCCAAAAAGTTGGCGTCATTTCGGTGCTCTGTGAGTAACCCATTTAGTGGTGAGGTTTTTTGCTGCCCCCTGGAAAGTGAAAGCCTAGGCCTTGCCTACCAAGGACATACTTGAAATCTCAATGTATCCTTCCTGGTAAAATACTTTGCAAAAGTAAAAAAAAAAATTTTTTTAGGGGTGGGGCCACCCAGTGCGAGCCACCGCCCCCCTGGAAAGTGCCGCCCTAGGCCTGGGCCTAGTCAGCCTAGGCCTAAATACACCACTGGATCCGGGCCAGTTCTTGAGGTGTTCTGGGCTAGCCAGTCCAGGCTCTCCGCTCCTGGATTCCCTGTGGCTGATATGGCCTGTGGTCACATGACCTGCCCTGTTCCACAAATATGGCTAGCAGTACATTTGCTCCTTGCTCTTGGATTGATCCAGTTCCTGAGAGGCTTTTTCTTTGTAGTTCTGCATTCTGACTTACACTTTGTATGATATTGGCTTGTTATTGACTATTCTCTTGTATGCTCCCTGTACCCTGTATATTGATACTCTTGTGTACTGACCTCTGCTTGTCTGACCTGCGCTCCTGGCTCTTGTATCCTGGCATACGGCTGACACACTCACCTGACCTCTAGACCTTCTGCTTTCCCTGGCTATGCTTGATTATTCCTGTTTATGCTTTGTGTAATTTATTCCCTGTGTCCTGTTCTCTTGTCTTTGTGTATTACCCAGCAGCATATTATCAGTGGGTGTTCGAGGCCATTGCAAGGACCTCATCCTAGGTCAGGGCTCTCTGTGTTGCTGCTGTGCATTTTGTTTTGTTGTTTCTTGTTAACCCCTGTTTTATTGTGTTACTTATTCCTTGGCCCATATCATGTATAGAATTAGAATGCCAGTATAAGGACCTTACCTCAGTGCAGGGTTTCCTCTTGTGTGTGTATTGTGCTACTCAAGTTCTTTTATTCGTGTCCAGTATCTGTGATATACTCTGTGTGCTGTGTTCTGCATCAATGCAGCCAGCAACATACCTGCCAAAAAAGCTTAACAACACCCAGTATAAAGGGCCCATCATGGCTCCAGCCAGGTGCCCCATGACAGTAACACTGTCACGATGACTGTCAACTTTGTGTGGACTTGATACAAGGAGGGATGTAGCCCTTGAGGCAGGTTAGCTGCTTGCATAATAAAATAAACCATACAAATTCCGGACAATTATTATTATTATTATTATTCATTATTTATAAAGCGCCAGCATATTCCGCAGCGCTGCGGACAAGAAACAAATAAGTCTGTAACAAGAGGGACAGGAATAGGGATGAGCCGAACACCCCCGTGTTTGGTTCGCATTCGAACTCGAACAATTTCAAAAGTTCGAGTTCGAACGCGAACACGAACCAAGCTCAATGCAAGTCAATGGGACTCGAAAGTTCGATTTTTAGAGTGCCCTCCAAGAGGGCATATATGCAAGATATTTGCCATAAAAGGTGTATGGGGGTCCGGGTAGTGCCCTGGGGGACAGGAAACAAGGAAAAAAGTTTTAAATTTTTTTTTTAAAGGAACAGTGAGTTTTCCATGAAATAAAGGTTAAGAATAAAAACGAAAAATTCCTTCAAATATCGTGCCTAGCAGGTCCCCATAACGTGCCCGTGAAGTGGCGAATTTGTAGGATGTACAGAAACATTTAAAAACAAAAAATAACATTTAAAATGACAGTAAATGGTTTTCCTTTAATCTATTCATAAACAACTGCTTGGGGCGGCAGTCTGTATGAGAAGAGGAGACATTTTAGGACACACAGAACAAGTTAAGTGATTTTTTGGCTAAATTATGGTGAAACTTATGCATGCTTTGGATGAAAGTAACAATAGGTGCTTTAAAATTGGGCCTTTAGTGTCAGCAACAGTGCTGTCACAACGTAACCCCTCCGTGGTATTGTGGAAGAGTGCAGGGTTGGACCCTGCGGTCCAATATTATAATGATATGAATCTGGTATAGGCGTCAGTGCACCCAAATATTGTGCCTTTGGTGACAGCAAGTGCCTTCACACCATAAGTAACCCCTCTGTGGTATTGTGGAAGAGTGCAGAGTTGGACCCTGCGGTCCAATATTAAAATGATATGAATCTGGTATATGCGTCAGTGCACCCAAATATTGTGCCTTTGGTGGCAGCAAGTGCCTTCACACCGTAACCCCTTTGTGGTATTGTGGAAGAGTGCAGGGTTGGACCCGGTGGTCCAATATTAAAATGATATGAATCTGGTAATATAGGCGTCAGTGTCAGTGCAACCAAATATTGTGCCTTTGGTGGCACCAAGTGCCTTCACACCGTAAGTAACCCCTTTGTGGTATTGTGGAAGAGTGCAGTGGTGGAGGTTTTGGGAATGCAGAAGAGATCCCCGATCTATTCAGTTACGTCAACATCAGGGGATTGATAGCTGCTGATCCAGGACTGATTCATTTTTATAAATACCAGCCGGTCTGCAGAGTCGGTGGGCAGATGCACTCTTTTGTCTGTCACAAAACCTCCAGCTGCACTGAAAGTCCTTTCAGAAAGCACGCTGGATGAAGGGCAACCTTGTAGCTGCATGGCATATTGGCTAAATTCTGGCCAGTGATCCAATTTCAATACCAAGTAAGCCAGTGGATCATCTGCTGTAAAGGTATCCAGTAACAACCGGCAAATGGTGATAGAAAGGAAAAAAGAAAATCAGAAATTCAACTTATCTTTTCCTGATAAAATGCTGAGGATGTTCCCGGGAGATGGTCCAAAATACTCCACACATAGATAAGGCAAAGAAATAGGAAGCCTCAGCGTCTGGAATAGGTCCCCGTTGCTCTATTCGATTGGATCGTGGATGTTGTAATCGCCAAATTTGGCAAAAAAAGGAGATAGATGGGTGTAAGGTAAAAAAAATTTTTTATTCCAAAATAAATAATTAGATAAAATAGCATAAATATGCTCAAAGCCCAACGCGTTTCGTCTACAGCTAGACTTTTTCAAGGGCAGTACAAATGTATAAAAATATATAACATAAACATATGATTTTTGCTTTTTATACATTTGTACTGCCTTTGAAAAAGTCTAGCTGTAGACGAAACGCGTTGGGCTTTGAGCATATTTATGCTATTTTATCTATTTATTTATTTTGGAATTAAATTTTTTTTTACCTTACACCCATCTATCTTCCTTTTTTTGCCAAATTTGGCGATTACAACATCCACGATCCAATCGAATAGAGCAACGGGGACCTATTCCAGACGCTGAGGCTTCCTATTTCTTTGCCTTACGTAAAGGTATCCAGGTCTGCCCTTGCCCCTAGGTATTTCTGCACCATATGGTGATGACGCTGGCAATGGGTGCCTACATTTGACGTCCCTGGGCATCGTGGACTAAAAAAAATTAAAAAGACATCGGTCAAGCGGCCTGGCCTTCACCACTCTTCCTCTGATCATTAGGCTTGTGCACCGATTTTTTTTTCGGTTCGATTCGGTTCGATTTTTTGGATTTTTAAACTTTTCGATTCGGCTCGTTTCGACCGATTTCGGTTTCGATTCGATTCGGTTCGGCTCGTTTTTCGGGTACATTTTTTTTTCGGAATATCGACCATTTTTCGTATTTTCGTGTCACTGTGCTCGGTTTTTGTATCGACTTTTCGTGATTTCGGAAATTTTTCGTTTTTCGGAATTGTACATTTTTCGGAATATCGGCCATTTTTCGTATTTTCCGTGTCACTTTGCTCGTTTTTTGTATAGACTTTTCGTTTTTTCGAAAATTTTCGTTTTTCCGAAAATTTTCGTTTTCAGAAAATTTTCGTTTTTCGGAAAATTTTCGTTTTTCGGAAAATTTTCGTTTTTCGGGAAATTTTTGTTTTTTCGGAATGTCTGTTCTCCTCGTTTGACACATTTCAAGTCCGTTCGAAACATCCGAAAATATTTCGTTTCGGCTCGGAAACCGTTTCGGATCTGCCATTTTCGGATCTAAAAATTTTCGGAAATTCGGCCGCATCCGAAAACACGAATCGGGAAATTTCGTGAAAATTCCGAAATTCCGAAACCCGAAACGCACATCCCTACTGATCATCCGCAGCCTCAGAAGCACCTGTGACATCACTTGGTGCCTGGAAAGGTGTTACACAAGTGTCGCTTTAGAGCATCCTCAAGTTGTTTCATCCTGTACTCCCTCTGTGCGGGCAGGATGAGCTCTGCAACTTTACCCTTGTATCGTGGATTAAGAAGGGTTGCCAACCAGTAATGATCCCTCTCCTTGATAGCACGAATCCTGGGGTCCTTTACCCGGCTTTGCAGGATAAGGGAGCCCATGCAGCATAGGTTGGAGGTGGCATTAGCTTCCGAGTCTTCCTGGTCAATGAGGATGACCCCATCGTGCACTTCCTCCTTCCTCCTCCCAGCCACAAACTAGTCCTTGGGTTTCTGGGCACACAAAACCCTCCCTTGAGAAATCCCCACCTTCAATGCCCCCACTACTTAAATATTCTTCCTCCTCCTCATCCTCCTCCTCCTGACTGATCTGAGGACCCGCAGGAATGCTGTCTGCATAAAGACTGGGGCCTTGAGAGCAAGGGAAGGCCTCCTCTTCCTCCTGCTGCTCTGCCTATAGTGCCAAATCTATAATTCCCCACAGAGTGTGCTCCAGTAGGAACACTAAAGGAATTTTGTGTCACTGATGCATGCACTGTCCCTGCTCACCATCCTCGTTGCCTCCTCAAATGGTGACAGTACAGTGCATGCATCCTTGACCATCAGCCACTGCGGGGGGAACCAACTTGACCTGAACCTGTCCTTGTGCCATACTCACACAGGTACTCATTGATGGCCCTCTGCTGCTTGTGCAGACGCTGCAGCATTGCTAATGTTGAGTTCCACCTGGTGGGCATGTCACAGATCAGACAGTTTGTGGGAAGGTGGAATTCACTTTGAATTTCTGCCAGGCGAACGCTTGCTGGGAATGACCGTCTGAAGTGGCTGCAGACTTTTCTGGCCTGACTGAGAAGCTCTGCCAGCCCTGGGTACCTGGTTAGGAAACGCTGTACCACCAGATTTAGGACGTGTGCTAGGCATGGTACATGCGTCAACTTACCCTGGCGTAGGGCGGAGAGAAGGTTGCTGCCATTATCACAGATGACCATTCCCAGGTGAAGCTGGCGTGGTGTTAACCATCTCTGCACCTGCCCCTGCAGAGCTGACAGAATGTCTGGCATGGTATGGCTCCTGTCCCCTAAACAAACCAGCTCAAGCACAGTATGGCATCTTTTTGCTTGAGCTATTGCGTAGACCCTGCCATGCATCGGTTTAACTGCCAGTTCACCAGAGACAGAGAAGGACGAGGAGGAGGAAGAGGTGGTTGAGCAGACAGACCTCATACAAGCAGCTTTCTGGAGGCGTTGTGGATGATCAAGCTCCAGCACAGAGCCCCATCTTGGATCCCTCCCAGCTGCAATCAGAGTTACCCAATGTGCCGTGAAGGAAATGTAACAGCCCTGTCCATGCTTGCTGGACCACGTGTCTAAAGTCATGTGCACCGTGCTACTGACTGCCTTTCCCAATGACTCCATAACATTGTGTTCCACGTGTTGGTATAGTGCTGGAATGGCCTTCAATGAAAAGAAATGGCGTTTTGGAACCTGCCACTGTGGTACAGCACATTCAGCAAATTCACGGAAGGAAGCAGAGTCCACCAGATGGAAAGGCAGCAGCTGTAATGCGAGTAATTTTGCTAAACTGGCATTTAGATGCTGTGCTTGGGGATGGTTGGGACTATATTTTTTCTTATGCTGCAGCAGCTGGGGCAACGTAATCTGACTGCGTAAATCTTCAGCTGATGGGATGCTGTCACATTCTGATGGACCTGGTACACCCATTACTGTAGCATCATCCCTGTCAGTGGAGGTTGTAGGCAATGACATGGCAGGACATATAGTTGGGGTAGAGACAGATGAGGAAGAGGAGGACCTATGCAAAGTGTTGTGCCAACGGGATGCATGGCAGGTGGTCATATCTCGCCTCAAGCACATGGTACCCAAGCGTGGGATGTCTTTCCCACGCTTGATCCTCCTCTGACATAGATTGCAAATAGCAACGGTGCGGTCTGCTGCACATTTCTTAAAGAACTCCCAGACAGCAGAGTTCCTGGATGTGTGCTTTGAGACAACAGCGCTCTGCACCTGAGCAGCTCTGACATCTGATGCCTTGGACTGGCAATATACTAATTATTTACAGAATATACCAATATTCTAATTACATTATGTCAGTTATTTACAATAAACATTCTTTACATTCTTTAGCCTTCAGCTCACACAACATTTGTATAATCCATTGTTCTAACACATAAGATTAAATACAAACACAATCACAGACTTCTTGAATTAAATAGGCAGCTAGATAAGGGGAAAAGCCCTGGTGCATAAATTACACAGCAGTAAAGCTTGTTTACTTTTCTACACAAAAACACATTTACCTACAGGAATATAAGTATATTTAAAAATAAAGTTACGCCATTTTACACTAAACTAATTTAAACTAAAACCAAACGATGTAAAATATTTAAAAACACACGATATAAATGAACATAAATTCTCTTGGGGGTTTGAAGCATGGAGCGTTACATCAGCTCCATGACACCTTGCATTTCACTATTGCTAATTTAGCAGGTAATTGTATGGCCTCGAGTAAGTCTGTGATAAGATCTGAGTGTGCTATTGCTTTACCGTCAGCTGTCCGAAAACCTCATCTCGTCCACAACACACCAAAATCATGCACCACCCCAAAAGCATACCTTGAATCTGTATATATTGTTACTTCCTCAACCATGAACAATCTACATGCTTTTGTCAGTGCTATTAATTCTGCTGCTTGTGCTGAACCATGTGGCAATCTCCCAGAGTCATGTATTCGATCTGGTAATTCTACCACTGCATACCCTGTTATGTATGTATTGTCTGTGGGTCTACGCATGAGCCGTCAACAAATATGTGGCATATGTGGTCACCCTCCATTGGTGTAGACATTAGATCCATATGTGGGGAGGTTACTGCGTATACGAGAGGCAAGCAGTCATGTTTGTTATCTTCTGGTGTTATGTAATTTAAGGGCAGTATTACAATGTTGGTGCTAACTTAACCAGAGCTGTTGTGAACTGAAAACCTCCATAGGCTATAATGGCTCTGGTAAGTTTACAGCAGCTCTGGTTAAGTTAGCACCAACTATGTAATATGGCCCTAAATAGGCTGTTTAGTGCATGTATCGGACCTGAAGTTGATGAGTATTTGACAGTCAGATTCTGTGTGGATGTAAGAATTATCTCATACCCAGAGAGGTGTTGTGCTGTCACATGTTGTGTTGTGAGATTGTTGAGTACTTTCAGGACATGGTGTGGCGTGTGCAAAACAGTGTCATGTGATAAGGTAATGGCTTGTGCGGCAGCTACAGCTCTTAAACATGCTGGCATACCTTGTACTGGGAGAGGCAACACCCTTGAGAGGAATGCAGTCGGCCTGAGAACACCTCCATGAACCTGGGAAAGTACCACCGCCATGGCCGTACAATCTTCTCGACAATACAGGTGGAAGGGTACAGGATAATTGGGCAAACCTAGAGCATGTGCGGATGACATCAATAGCTTTAACATTTCATATGCAGCGCACATGGACTCGTCCCAGACTAGCGTATCTGGTGTGTCCTGCTTTGTAGCCTTACGCAAAATATTGACATAGTGGGAACAATCGGGAATCTATTGTCTGCAGAAATTGACCATACCGAGAAAGCTCATCATGTCTGCTTTGCTGGTGGGCTGGGCCAGCTGGGAAAGAGCTTCTATTTGAGAGGGGGAGACATGCCTCCCCCCTGAGGAAAGTGTGAAACCCAGGTATGTGACCTTTGGTTGGCAATACTGCAATTTTGACAAGGAAACCTTATGTTCCTCTCTTGCCAGGTGCACGTGCAGGGCTAACGTATCCTGCTTACATGCATCTGCGTCTGGGCTACATAGCAACAAGTCTTCCGCGTACTGCAATAGGACTGAACCAGCTGGTGGCACTCACTCTTTGAGGGTCTCACAGAGTGCTCGGCAGTACGCGGCCGCTGAGTTCACGAAGCCTTGCGGAAGTCTTTTCCAGGAAAACTGCGTGCCTTCAAACGTAAAGGCCAACAAGGGCTGTGTCTCCCTGTCCACAGTTATAGAGAAAGCATTGGGCAGGTCTAGGACTGTGAACATTTTAGCTGTAGCAGGTATGGATGTAAGTAGTGATTGTGCATCAGGTTCAATGGGTGCAATGGGAATGATAATTTTGTTCAAGGCCCTGAAATCTTGGGTAAAGCGAAAGCCATCACCCTTTGGGACAGGATTTACCGGTGTGTTATAAGGCGATACTATGGGTCTCAGGATACTGGCCTCTAGGAACCTATGAATTGGATGAATTCTCTAATGCCTTCTGTTTTGGCTGGACCTAATGGGTATTGTTTTTGATAGACCGGTCCTGCACCAGGTTTGAGTGTGGCTCTGAAAAGTGTACAGTCCTACATCATATGAGTGTTCTGCCCATATCGAGTATGGAACATCAGTCAAGGCTTCAGGGATGGTAAGTGCAGGGAAATGTTGTGTTCCTGTTGTACGGTCATGTTGTGTGGCTAAGTTTCCTTGTGACCCACATGTGATCTGTATACCTAACAAGTTCACCGGACATGTAGGTAGGATAAACTACGTTTGGCAATTACGTTCCCATTGTCATCCCATATGCATAAGGGTGTGGTTCTTTTGGTTTCAGTCAAGACCCCATTTATTCCCATAGCATCTTCCAGATCACCATAATAGTGGATGTGGTGGCACCTGTATCAACCAAGAAAAGGATACACTGATCTTCCACTCGGATTTTGATTAGTGGTAGTTCAGTATAGGCATCGGAGATCTGGACTAGGCTGAGGGAGTCTCCCTCTGGGCAGCCCTATTGTCTGTTCTGGTTCTGCCAGTCAATCTGATGTCTGGGTGGTCTGAACTGGGAGTCTCTGGTGTCATGTGTTGTGTGATAGGTGTTGGAGTGTGTAGCCCTCTTGCTGTCTCTCACCTGCCAACTCTGGGCATTTGGCTCTGAAATGGCCTATTTTCTTGCAATGGAAGCAGGCGTTATCTCGCTGCGCAGCCTTCCCACCCCTCCTTTCACCTTGATTACGGTACCCTGCTCTTCTTCTACCGCCTACTCTCTGCTGCTGTCCACTATTCCTACTTCCTCTATACTGTCCTTGAAACGCTAACAACATACTTTTGTCATTCTTAGCATTACGTTCAAAACACCCAGCAGCATCTTTGACCTGTAACGTCTTTTCTATCTCATCAGGCGATTGCGTAGGCCAATTATCAACCATTTGATTCACCAATCTTTGTAAATAAGGCAGCAAATTATTCACCAACATCTGTACATACATTTCGCCTTTCTCACCATTTCTTGTCAATCCACCATCTTCCTTCCAATTCCCACGGAAGCGTTTCACAAATTGCGTTACACTCTTATCATTCTTTTCCTGTTTACAGGCTAGGACAGCAGCCATTAGTTACCATGCATCACTATCCATTCATCCAACACTGATGTCCACATTTCATCTATCTTTGTCTGAGTCCTTAGTGGGTAGTCTGTATAGTTATTCCCTTCACCATCTGTAAGTAATGGGCATTTGTTCCATCTAAACCTTCCGTCACCATCATATCCCATCACACCATTGATAATCATTCTATAGTCTTCTACAGTAAACCTCAGTCCTTTAGTGGCCCTCTTTAGGTACTGTACTGTGGTGGTAGGTGATTTAACTGGGTCTGGGGCTCCCTTGATGGGGCTCCATTAATGATGGCCATGTCAATGGGGACAATGATCATGTGGTCACCTGTGGACATGAATGGATATTGTTCTGTTTGTTCTACAGAAGATATGCGCTGACTGTGTTGTTGGGCCTGTTTTTGTTTTCTCAATGCTTCTTTCTGCCATTTCTCTGACTGTAGGTAAAATATGGGGGCCTCATGTTCACGGGCAGGATAACGTGACATAAGGCACTCAAATTGGGAAGTCATGACTTCAACTGCTGAGCTCTCCAAAGGACCTTCTACCTTCCCTGTATATACAGGTGTGCTCCCTTGTGCTTGGGCCTGATCTAGGGTATATGCATGTTCTAATGCAGTGTCTATTGGTGGAGAGGCTTGCGGCGTAGTTACAGCTGTCTGCAGTGACGAGCTATGTTGAGTGGAGGCTGACCTGTCTCGTAGTATTTTTAGCTTAGTGGTGTGGGGAAACAGTGTAGAAGTAGACAGGTATATAGGAAGATATGCTGGTGGTAAGGGTGTAGGTGCAGTTGGAATATAAGCAGCGGCTGGGGCTTTAGTTCCTGGGGCATTGTAATATGGTGCTAGCTCAACCCACACTTTACCACATTCTTTCATATATTTCTTATCCCATTTGGGATCCCATGTATACCATGGGAAAGCATCTATATCATTCAGACACAAACCTTTAATCATCTTAATATCCCAGCTATTAGGGATGTGCGTTTCGATTCGGACCGATTCGTTTTTTTCACGAATCGGTCCGATTTGGTACTTCAGATTCTGCTGATTTTCCGAATCGGATCCGATCCGATCCGAAAACGACCAATACGAAAAGATTTCCAAAACAAAACAAAATAATTTCGTAATTTCGTATGGACGTGAAATGTGTAAAATCGCAAGTCATTTTCGTTCCATTCGTGATTTCGGTTCCATTTCGGTAATTTCGGACATCGTATTTTTCGGTTTCATTGCTGATTCTGTATTTTCTTATGAATATGCATTGCACAACTTTATTTAATCATATTAAAATGGTATGAAAGCAAGAAAAATGAACAAAGCTAAAGAACGCAAAACTGACCCAAATGGTCTGACTTTAAAAATAAAAACCAGAACAAAAGGTTTTAAAATGGAAATAAAGTTCATCAAAATTATATGAAACGAAAAAAAAAAGCTCCAGGAGAGAAACATGACCTGGCGTCTTTCGGTGCCGAATCACGATCCGGTCCCCAAGGGGTTAAAGCCAGCCACTGGGGTTAAAGCCAAATGGTGCATGCCTTTCACCGCTGCCCCCAGCTGATCGGGAGGGAGAGAGGTCAAAAGGAAGTCCCTCCTCCCTTTCAGGCACCTCCGCCGCACTCGCATGTCCCCGCATGGGTCCTGGAGTGCCGGGCTGACATCTTGGAATCCCGGCCGATTGCTGCCTCCTGTACTAGGATGTGCTCAGTGCGTCCATAGCACAGGAAGAGAAGCAGCCAAGTGGTTAATGCAGCATATGAATCAACACACTGCGGGGAAGCGCCTCTCTGTGGTATAATTAATGCAGCATATGAATCCACACACTGCGGGGAAGCGCCTCTCTGCGGTATAATTAATGCAGCATAAGAATCCACACACTGCTGTGAAGCGCCTCTCTGCGGTATAATTAATGCAGCATAAGAATCCACACACTGCTGGGAAGCGCCTGTCTGCGGTATAATTAATGCAGCATATGAATCCACACACTGCGGGGAAGCGCCTCTCTGCGGTGTAATTAATGCAGCATAAGAATTCACACACTGCTGGGAACAAGCACCTCTCTGCGGTATAATTAGTACAGCATTTGAATCCACACACTGCTGGGAAGCACCTCTCTGCGGTATAATTAATGCAGCATATGAATCCGCACACTGCGGGGAAGCGCCTCTCTGCGGTATAATTAATGCAGCATATGAATCCACACACTGCGGGGAAGCGCCTCTCTGCGGTATAATTAATGCAGCATAAGAATCCACACACTGCTGTGAAGTGCCTCTCTGCGGTATAATTAAAGCAACATAAGAATCCACACACTGCTGGGAAGCGCCTGTCTGCGGTATAATTAATGCAGCATATGAATCCACACACTGCGGGGAAGCTCCTCTCTGCGGTATAATTAATACAGCATAAGAATTCACACACTGCTGGGAAGCGCCTCTCTGCGGTATAATTAATGCAGCATATGAATCCACACACTGCGGGGAAGCGCATCTCTGCGGTATAATTAATGCAGCATATGAATCCACACACTGCGGGGAAGCACCTCTCTGCGGTATAATTAATGCAGCATAAGAATCCACACACTGCTGGGAACAAGCACCTCTCTGCGGTATAATTAGTACAGCATATGAATCCACACACTGCTGGGAAGCACCTCTCTGCGGTATAATTAATGCAGCATAAGAATACACACACTGCGGGGAAGCGCCTCTCTGCGGTATAATTAATGCAGCATAATAATCCACACACTGCTTGGAACAAGCGCCTCTCTGCAGTGTAATATATATAATTAATGCAGCATATGAATCCACTTTAGTGATGAGCCTAACACCCCGTGTTTGGTTCGCATTCGAACTCAAATAATTTCAAAAGTTCGAGTTCGAACACGGACCGAACTCAATTGCAAGTCAATGGGACTCGAAAGTTCGATTTTTAGAGTGCCCTCCAAGAGGGCATATATGCAAGATATTTGCCATAAAAGGTGTATGGGGGTCCAGGTAGTGCCCTGGGGGACAGGAAAAAAGGACAAAAAGTAAAAAAAATAAGTTTTTAAAGGAACAGTGAGTGTTCCATGAAATAAAGGTTAAGAATAAAAATGAAAAATTCCTGCAAAGATTGTGCCTAGGAGGTCCCCATAACGTGCCCGTGAAGTGGCGGATTTGTAGGATGTATAGAAACATTTAAGGCTAGGGTCAGAGTGGGGCAGTCGGAACGCGCGTGCAGACGCACTAAATCACGGCGGCAGTAGCAGCACATAACGGCCAATGACGGCCAATATACGAAGTATGTGCGTACGAAAGTGCGCCGACACCACGCAACCAGCAAATGAACGCATTTTTCTCAGAACGTGAAACCGCTGCTACTGACGTACAGAGTGCGCGGCGGCCGCATGGCAGCGTGTGTGCGTGATTAGGAGACGTCAGACGCTGCTAGTGTGCGGCCTACATAACGTTCGAACAGCCAGATTTCCCTAGAATTGCGTTGGTGAGTACCTGCGACTGTGAATGATGTCTGGACCAGAGATGGACGTCGAGAGGCTCATCAGCGCTGTGGGGAGCATCCAGGGATCTGGGATACGGCCTGCGAGCGTTATAAGGACAAGGGGAAGAAGGCGAGCGCATGGGTCGAGGTGTCCCGTCAGGTGTACCCGGAGTACGATACGTGGTCCGAGAAGGAGCAGCACATACAGAGTGAGTATAATATTATTTAATATAATCCCATAAATGTAAATCACAATAATAATAATAAACAAACAAATGAAATCATTGATGTGAAACTCAAATGCTCCCCAGCTGCCAGGGCACCTCACCTGCATCACTGATGAAATAATTAGATAGAGCATCGCGATACCTGTTGCTGTATCTATTCACAGCTATGATGTCATAGTTCACATCATCCTCAAGACCGACAACTGTGAGGGTATCGTCAAAATTAAAACCATCCCTGGCCCGCACATAATTATGTAGAATGCAACAGCATTTCACTATGTCCACACAGAAGTCCACATTGACATCCAGCGGTCTATGTAGAATCCTCCACTTGTTGGTCAGTATGCCAAAGGTACACTCCACATACCGTCTCGCCCGCGACAGCCTATAATTAAACACCCGCTTCTTCACAGTCAGGTGTGTCCCTGAGTAGGGCCTTAGGAGGTGTGTGGATAGTCCGAATGCTTCGTCACCCACGAAGGCATAGGGACTGTCACGTCACTGCCAGGCAATGGTGCGGCTCTGGGGATGTTCAGGGTCCCACTCTCAATTTCATTCCACAGTGTGGAGTTCCTGAACAGTGTGGAGTCAGAGTCCTTGCCGTATGAACCGACATCCACATACACGAAACTATAGTTGGCATCTGACACCGCCAGTAGGCCAATAGAAAAGTAATGTTTATAATTCTGATACAGTGAGCCACTGTGCGGTGGCTTCACTATGCGGACATGTTTGCCATCCACGGCTCCCAGGCAGTTTGGAAAGTTGGCTCTCTCCCAGAATCCTGCTGCAATTTCCAGACATGCCGTATGTGTCGGTCTTGGCAAACATTCGCCCTTCATGGTCTCCCATATTGTTTGGCACACCTTGCGGACGATCTCACCAGCTGTTGATCTGCCAACGCGGAAGCTATAATGCAGATCCTTCAAACTGCACCCACTAGCGAGATACCTAGAAGACAAAACAAAAATGTTTGAATATGATCACATACCATGAACACAAGCTAATGTCACTCTCATCATTTTTGCAGCACAAGAGGCGATGAACAAATGGCGCACAGTACGCGACAACTACATGCGCGTCCAGAAGAAGCAGGCCATGGCTGCGCGCTCTGGAGCTGGTGCGAAAAAGGTCCGTGGCTACATATATGCCGAGCAACTATCGTTCCTCCGCAGGACCCAGGAGCCGCGCAGGAGTGTCAGCAGCATGGACCAGCCATCGACCTCCGGCACCCAGGCACAACAAATGGTGCCAGGAGATTATGCCAGCTGCCAGGAGGAGGAGAACCAGGGTGGTGCTGAGTCGCAGATGGAGGAGGATTTGGCGACACCACAGGTGGCAGGTACCGCGACAACGGTCAGCACCAGACCTGGCCAGAAGAGAAGGGCACAAGCTGCAGACCTCGAGCAGGCCATGGTCACCTTCATGGAGGCACAGACCACCCATGCACACCAACGCTGCATGCTTGCGGACTCCGTGGACATGTCTTTCTCCAATGCATGTACGCTCCTCCTGAACAAGATGAGCGAGGCAGAGAAAATGGAGTATCGCCACAGATCTCTGGCAATATTGGAGGACATCCTTTCACGTCCCCATCACGCAGCCGCCTACCATGCTGTGCCACAATCCGCCAGTGGATCTTCCGTCTCCAGTGAGGTGCTGTCCACCCACCCAGCCATGCCCCCTGGAGCCAGGCCACACACGGAGTCGGGGTCCAGCTGTAGCCACACCACCGGCCCTCATGACCCAGATGCTCTGCGGTATCAGCAACTTTGATACATGAGCTAAATATGTTTTATTATTTGTTTATTATGTGTTATTGTTTTGATTTTGTATATATACTGACCTTCAGTTTACGAGTTGTAATATATGTCCATAATATATTACAGTTTCTTTTCATATTATAGTATTATTTTTCAACATTGTTGTCGGAGTCATTTATGATTATGTACGTGTGATGTGATGCCCGTGTGTGTGTGTGTGTGCATGTAACAGTGGGCATGTGACTACAGACATGATGCACTCATGTCAGGTGACTGGCAGCGATGTCATGTATACAGGTGTGTGACAGTACGTACCTCAAAGTGATGACTATCATCTCCTCCGGTGGTATGGCGGGCCGCATGTTGGTGTCCCTCTTGGTCAGTGGCTCCCGTACCCGCGACAACAGTTCATCAAAGGAGGCGATGGACATCCGCATGTAGTTGAAGAACTTCACGGGGTCCCTCTCTCGCAGTGGCCTGTACAGCGTCACAAAGTGTCCATGCGTGGGTCTGGCAGCGTTGATTTCATGAACCCAGGTTCGCCGCTTTCTCTTCCTCTTTAGGTACAGGTACCCCATCACACCAAACACAAAGACGTGTGCAGGATCCATCTTTCAAAACGCCACCATCCCCAAAATGGCTTTTTATAACCCTTGCCCTTATTATTTCATTTCTCAAGTGATTAGATTCATCTGATTTTTACTCTTTTTTCACCCCACCGTCATGGAATACGTCCAGAATTGAGCATCGTCCGACCACTCAAGCGTATTCCGTGAAAAAATGCGTGCGCACGCATCGACGTACATTTTGACGGTGGCCGCAGAAAATGCGCTCATCTGTCCCTAGCCTTAAAACAAAAAAATGACATTTCAAATGACGGTAAATGGTTTTCCTTTAATCTTTTCATAAACAACTGCTTGGGGCGGCAGCTTGTATGAAAAGATGAGACATTTTAGGCTAGGGTCAGACTAACGCAGTATTAACGTGCTTTTAGCAGCACTAAATCACAGCCGTGCTAGCAGTTTATGACGTCCAATGCCGGGCAGCATACGAAGAACAGCCGCACAAAAGTGCGGCCGCGCAACACAAGTGGCAAACGAACGCATTTTTTCGAGAACGTGATGTGCTAGGGTCACATGTGTGCGTGATTAGGAGATGTCAGATGCTGCTAATGCCCGGCCAACATAACGTCCAGACAAAAAAAGTGTTTTATTCATGATCCGTACAAAATCACAGATGCAAATGCGCATCGTATGACCGCAGTCGCGTATTCCGTGAAAAAATGCGTCCATTCGTTCGAACGCACTTTTTCACGGACAACGCAAAAAATGCGTTAGTCTGACCCTAGCCTTAGGACACGCAGAACAAGTTTAGTGACTTTTTGGCTAAATTATGGTGAATCTTATGCAGGCTTTGAATGAAAGTAACAATAGGTGCTTTAAATTGGGCCTTTAGGCTGGGGTCAGACCAGCGCACTTTTAACGTGCGTTCTGGCGCACATAATTACGGCCGCACTAGCAGCAAATGACGGGCAATGACGGCCAATATACGAAGTACGGTCGCACGAAAGTCCGGCCGCGCAACGCAAGTGGAAAACGAACGCATTTTTTCGAGAACGCCGAACTGCTAGTACGGACGTACAGAGTGCGCAGCTGCGGCATAGCGGCGTGTTTGCGTGATTAGGAGATGTCAGACACTGCTAATGTCCAGCCTACATAACGTCCAGACGCAAAAAAAGTTTTATTGACGATCCGAAAAAATCACGCACGAAAAATGCGCATCGTATGACCGTTTTCGCGCACTCCGTGAAAAATATGTCCATTCGTTCGGACGCACTTTTTTTACGTTCGCGTGTAAAAATGCTTTCGTTTGACCCTAGCCTTAGTGTCGGCAACAGTGCCGTCACACCGTAACCCCTCTGTGGTATTGTGGAAGAGTTCAGGGTTGGACCCTGCGGTCCAATATTAAAATGATATGAATCTGGTATAGGCGTCAGTGGCAGTGCACCCAAATATTGTGCCTTTGGTGGTAGCAAGTGCCTTCACACCATAAGTAACCCCTCTGTGGTATTGTGGAAGAGTGCAGGGTTGGACCCTGCGGTCCAATATTAAAATGAAAGGAATATGGTTTAGGCGTCAGTCACTGGTGTATTTTGGCCTAGGCCAACAAGGCCTAGGCCTAGGGCGGCACTTTCCAGGGGGCGGCGGCCCGCCGGGTGGCCCCACCCCTAAAAAAAATATATATATTTTTTTTTTTATTTTTTTTTTACTTTTGCAAATTATTTTACCAGGAAGGATACATTGAGATGTCACTAATTTTCAAGTATGTCCTGGGTAGGCAAGGCCTAGGCTTTCACTTTCCAGGGGGCGACAAAAAACCTCACCACTAAATGGGTTACTCACAGAGCACCGAAATGACACCAACATTTTGGTGTTCTGTAGTTCCCTGCACTTCGGGGAATAAAATTTCCCCACCCTGCAGTGAATTCACCATTCACCGCAGGGTCCCCAAAGAGCATGGGGTCGGCCGATGTATGCTGCCACCGCAAACCCATGGCCTGCTGTTTTCAAAAGAACTACCAGATGAAAATGTCTGGAATTTACATATAAGATCCTATGATTGATAATAAAAAGTTCTGTTACAGAAAAAATAACCGCTATTAAAAAAAAGGGGTGGGGGAATTTTGCCAAAAAAAATCAGAAAAATTACTAAAAGGTACTAAAAAAAAATAAAATAAAAAAAAATCGATAAATAAATAAAGACTTTTTACTGCAGATTAAAATAATAAATGGTTTATTAGATATTGCATAAAAACGGGAATATTTTTAACATTGAAACCTATGGGGTTCGCCTGAATAAACCTGCTGATTGAAACCACCGAACATCAGGGCATTTCACTGCCATTTCTCTGCTGATTGGTGTTCTCTGAATAGATTAACCATTACTTCTCTATGGGGATTTGCAATGCCTTCAAACAGCACCATACTTGCTGGCAGTTCGCCAAACCTGTGTGTGAGCAGATCACCAGACTAGAGCAGTGGTGTACTTAGAGGAGTGGCGGAGGGCGGGCAGCCCCAGGTACCAGTGATTATTGGGGTGTCATTAGGGGGTACTAGGAGGTGTCACTGTCACTGTGTGTCAGCTTTGAGCTGTGTTCTCAAACAACGAGCAGCGGAGCAGGGCGTTTGCATACGGAATAAAATCGAATAGAATAAACATCCCCCTCTCCTCCCTCCATAGCTCCTCCCCTGCCCCGCAGCAGCTCTAGGAGAGTGGATGGGGATGTGATTTGTGTGCAGAGAGAGAAGATGACCGTAAACGGCAGGTAAAGGGGGGGGGGGTTATCAGCAGCCCTGTCTGCTTACTGCTGTTTAAAGTGGACCTTTCCTTAACGAGCACTGCAGTGATAGAAATTTGTCATTGAGCTGCCTGGCTCCTGGTGAGACTGCGTGCGTGCAGGTCACACTCGGTCCGGCCAGTCAGGTGGTACTGAGTCTCAGTACCACCTGACTGGCTGAACCACGTGACACGCACGCACGCAGCTGCCCGCCCTTTTGTTAACATGGACTGTCACTCTATTCTGGACTGAACACCCACCGGGAAGGGAATCAAAGCCACGGTGCACCCTCTGGCAGTGGCACCCCACTGCTGACAAGATGGCTCCACGCACAGGGACAGCCGCGATCCTAACGTGGCCTGGAGGGACCTCCTGCTGAGTCTGTACACAGTCCCTGCTGACTCTGCACGCAGCCCTACCGTGGACGGAGGCCGGTAAATGTAGAATAAATAATTGCTGTGTGCTCATATAAACTCGGTTTGCTGGGAATTTTATTGCAGTGGATTCTGATGCACTCATACACATCACACATTGCATTGCTGGGAGTTTTATTGCTGTGGATTCTGATACGCTGACACACACCACACATTGCATTGCTGGGACTTTTATTGCAGTGGATTCTGATGCACTCATACACACCGCACATTGCATTGCTGGGAGTGTTATTGCTGTGGATTCTGATACGCTGACCCGCACATTGCATTACTGGGAGTTTTATTGCTGTGGATTCTGATACACTCATACACACTGCACATTGCATTGCTGGAATTTTTATTGCTGTGGACTCTGATACGCTGACACACACCAAACATTGCATTGCTGGGAGTTTTATTGCTTTGGATTCTGTGATACACACTGCATAGTACTGTGAGTTTTATTGCCCTGGAGCTCTGGGATACGCTCATACACACTGCACATTACTGTGAGTTTTATTGCTGTGCAGTTCTGTGATATGCTCATACACAGTGCACATTTCTGTGGGTTTTATTGCTGTGCAGCTCTGTGATACGCTCATATGCAGTGCACGTTTCTGTGGATTTTATTGTTCAAAAATTAGAGCGGCTGTGATCCAGTATACTTGACATGCGTGGCTGTTCTTTGTAAAAATGCTTGAATTTAAACATTTCATAATTTTATTTATCTCAATAGATACATTTGAAATGGTATACAAAATAGTATAAAAGTAGGCACTTGGTATCCACTTTTAATATAAAGAGAGGAAAAGGCAGAGCTCTATGAGGAAAAGGTGGAGCTTAAAGAGGAAGGGTGGGGATTAACCAGGAAGAGGTGTGTCCTTGACAGGAAGGGGTGCCTCAAATTTAAATTAGGGGATGCACGAGTTTAGTCAGGCCTAAGGCAGCACAAAACCTAAATACACCACTGGCGTCAGTGGCAGTGCACCCAAATATTGTGCCTTTGGTGGCAGCAAGTGCCTTCACACCGTAACCCCTTTGTGGTATTGTGGAAGAGTGCAGTGGTGGAGGTTTTGGGAATGCAGAAGAGATCCCCGATATATTCAGGTACGTCAGCATCAGGGGATTGATAGCTGCTGATCCAGGACTGATTCATTTTTATAAATGTCAGCTGGTCTACAGAGTCGGTGGACAGACGCACTCTTTTGTCTGTGACAAAACCTCCAACGGCACTGAACGTCCTTTCAGAAAGCACGCTGTTGAAGGGCAACCTAATAGCTGCATAGCATATTGGCTAAGTTCTGGCCAGTGATCCAATCTCAACACCCAGTAAGCCAGTGGATCATCTGCTGCAAAGGTATCCAGGTCTGCCCTTGCCCCTAGGTAGTCCTGCACCATATGGTAAAGACGCTGGCAATGGGTGCCTACACTTGACGTCCCTGGGCGTCGTGGACTAAAAAAATTAAAAAATGCATCAGTCAAGTGGCCCCGCCCTTCATCGCTCTTCCTCTGATCATCCGCAGCCTCATAAGCAACTGTGTCATCACATAGTAACCTACCAGTGCCTGGAAAGCTGTTACACAAGTGTTGCTTTAGAGCATCCTCAAGATGTTTCATCCTGTGCTCCCTCTGTACGGGCAGGATGAGCTCTGCAACTTTACCCTTGTATCGTGGATCAAGAAGGGTTGCCAAACAGTAATGATCCCTCTCCTTGATAGCACGAATCCTGGGGTCCTTTAGCAGGCTTTGCAGGATAAGAGAGCCCATGCAACATAGGTTGGAGGTGGCATTAGCTTCCGAGTCTTCCTGGTCAATGAGGATGACCCCATTGTGACGGAATGGAGTATCCGCCTGCGGTCCTGCTCTATCTGACCCCCTTCTTTGGTGTTGCCAAGCCCGACTACCGAGTGGCACGGCACCCGGCGTCTCGAGCGGCTTGGGTAGAAGACCACGTGGCGGTGGAGATCTGGAGAGTAGATGGGGCACCCACGGTGGAAATCCGCCCGACTACCGAATGGCACGGCACTCGGCGTCCCGAGCAGCGGATCTACTGACCATTGAAAGGCTGGAGACGGTCTGCGTGGTGAACCGCGGTTCGGTAGAGTCTCCTTGAAGATGCAGGCACGGCGCTGAGTCGAGGTTCCAATTCGGGTGGTTGCGGTATCCCGAGGTACCAATTCAAGGTGGCGCAACGGCGCGGCGAATCGAGGTTCTGCTGCGGAGTTAAAATGACCCGTTCCTGGGTAGTGGTGAGATATAGCCGACGTGAAATGACACCACCAGGCAGAGCTGTATGTTTCAAACACTCAGATGATCTGAATCCTTTAATGAACAACGCCACTATTTATGCTCTCAAGAAGGACAGTCATAATTTGCATACCCATACTAATTAGGAGCCTACCCATACAATGAGGTATGGCAGTTATTTGCAATCAACATTCTTCACATTCTCTTAGCCTTCAGTCCACATAACATTTGTACATCTATTGTTCCAGCACATCAGATTAAACACACACTCTATCAGAGATCCCTTAAATTAAACATGTACCTAGATAATGGGGAAAATCCCTGACGAATAAATTACACAACAGCAAAGCTTGTTTACTGTTTTATACAAAGACACATTTACCTACAGGAATATAGTATTTTAAAACCAAAGCTATGTCATTTTTCACTAAACTAAATTAAACTAAAACCAAACGATGTAAAACATATTTAAAAACCACACAATATAAATGAACATAAGGTCTTCCCCAAAGCAACGGTCTATGTCTTTTGGGGTTTTCGCCATGGAAATAAAAGTCTGGGGTTTGACATGGGGAGCGCTAAGTCAGTTCCATGACATATCTCCCCTCCCCAAAGGAGTCCGACGGCCACAGTTGGACCCCAACGGGTCGACGCGGGGTCGTTGGAGCAATAGTCCATACCTGGGTCCATAGTCTGTTGGGAGGAGGCGAGCCACCAGGCTTCTCCATTTGTCCTTGCGGCAGTGCCTGGCGTGTTGGGGGTACAAATCTTTGGGGTACCCCCTCCGGAATAAGGGTCCTGTGGTCGGGAGGGGTACCGCCTGTACCACCTCCAGAGGTATCGCGCACCCGGGAAAAACGGGTGCTAAATGCACGCGCCCCGAGTGCCCTGGTCAGCCGTTGGAAAAAACAGTGGCTGCATGGGGCCTCCGGGCCAAAGGGTGTGGAGATGGGCAGAGTTGAAACAGGCTCTGCCCCATTGCCAGCGCGTCGGCTGGGAGGTTCAAGGCCGAGGAAGGGTCCCCGGGCAGGAGAATGGCATCCTCCATCTCCGGTGGGGTCAGTGGCTGCGGGATAAGCAGCCCGGGTGTATCCTCTTTCTGCTCCTCGGGACAGACGAGAGAGGGTGGGCAGAGGCCAGCGGCACTCTGCCCCGTTGCCAGCTCTTCTGCTGGGTAAGCGGGTGTGGGAACAAAGTCCAGGGGGTCGGATGGGGTCAACGGCTGCGGGATAAGCAGCCCGGGTAAATCCTCCTTCGGCTCCTCAGGGCAGATGATGGAGGGTGGGCAGAGGCCAGCGGCACTCTGCCGCATTGCCAGATCTTCTGCTGGGGAGGTGGGTACAGGAACAAAGTCCAGGGGGTTGGATGGGGTAAGCGGCTGCGGGATAAGCAGCTCGAGGGTATCCCCCTTCTGCTCCTCAGGGCAGATGGTGGAGGATGGGCAGAGGCCAGCGGCACTCTGTCCGGTTGCCCGCTCTTCTGCTGGGGAAGCGGGTGCAGGAATGACGTCCAGGCGGTTGGATGGGGTCAACGGCTGCGGGATAAGCAGCCCGGGTAAATCCTCCTTCGGCTCCTCGGCAGACGATGGAGGGTGGGCAGAGGCCAGCGGCACTCTGCCGCATTGCCAGATCTTCTGCTGGGGAGGTGGGTACAGGAACAAAGTCCAGGGGGTTGGATGGGGTAAGCGGCTGCAGGATAAGCAGCTCGAGGGTATCCCCCTTCTGCTCCTCAGGGCAGATGGTGGAGGATGGGCAGAGGCCAGCGGCACTCTGTCCGGTTGCCAGCTCTTCTGCTGGGGAAGCGGGTGCAGGAATGACGTCCAGGCAGTTGGATGGGGTCAACGGCTGCGGGATAAGCAGCTCGGGTAAATCCTCCTTCGGCTCCTCAGGGCAGACGATGGAGGGTGGGCAGAGGCCAGCGGCACTCTGCCGCATTGCCAGATCTTCTGCTGGGAGGTGGGTATAGGAACAAAGTCCAGGGGTCGGATGGGGTCAACGGCTGTGGATAAGCAGCTCAGGTAAATCCTCCTCTGCTCTCGGGGCAGATGAGGGAGGGTGGGCAGAGGCCAGCGGCACTCTGCCCCATTGCCAGCTCTTCTGCTGGGAGGTGGGTACAGGAACAAAGTCCAGGGGTCAGATGGGGTCAACGGCTGCGGGATAAGCAGCTCAGGTAAATCCTCCTTCTGCTCCTCGGGGCAGACGAGGGAGGTGGGCAGAGGCCAGCGGCACTCTGCCCCGTTGCCAGCTCTTCTGCTGGGAGGTGGGTACAGGAACAAAGTCCAGGGGTTGGATGGGGTAAGCAGCTGCGTGATAAGCAGCTCGGGGAAATCCTCCTTCTGCTCCTCGGGGCAGATGAGGAGGGTGGGCAGAGGCCAGCGGCACTCTGCCCCGTTGCCAGCTCTTCTGCTGCGGTAAACGGACACTGCCACAGTGTCTTCTTGCGGGGTGGAGGATAACTTCCTCACTGGGCCACTCGGACCCTTTACGCGCCCCATTCTGGTCGCTTGGCACCTGCCGTGCTTCTTCTGAGCTGGCCGGCTCATCTACTGTGTCCCGACGGGACCCATGGGAGCATCTCGGGCTCCAATACTTCAGTGTCACTTGGGCTGTCTGCTTCTTCCGCTAGACAGTCCCAGGTAAGGGCTCAGGCCTAGCTGTGGAGCGTCGTCGAACAGCCTTTTGTAGGCCTTTTCGAGCTCCCATTCCTGCTCAACCAGAAACTCCAGTTCCTCTGCCTCACGGTCATCGTCAGGTCTTCCAGTTCCTCATACCGGAGGTCCAGGAGTTGTTCCCGCCGCCACTCTGTGTCGTCCCCAAAACCGGGGTCTTTGCCCATCCTTGTATACAGCCCCTGTGCCGCCGTAGTCGAAGCCTTTTGTTGGGCCGCTGTCTGCTGTGCTGGGCATTAGTTGGGACGTAAACCACTGGAGGGCTCTGTAGCTGGTGTCCAGTATAATTTCGCTCTGGACCAGTTCACCTAGCTCCGTCAGCCATTCCTCTCAGGGCTGTGCTCCCAAAAAGGGCACCCGTAAGTACCACTGGTGCTCGAACCTCTCCGTATAAGTGGGAAGGGCTTCTTCAGGGCAGTCCTCCTCCTGTTGAATGGCTTCGTTCCACATCTCCTGGCGGACAAAATCTTTCCACCAGTGCTCGTCCTGCCAGGTACCAGGTGCATCCGCCTGGGCCTGGGCCATCGCCCTCCTTACTCTTCGCTGGAACCGGTCTCTTATGGACGGGGGTCCTGTGTCCTCAATTACAACTCCAGGCGCGCTGTAAATCACAAAAGAGGTATCGCTGGGGGTGTGGCGTCCTCGGATGCAGCTCCAGGCGAGCTGTAAGCCTCCATCCAAGGGTCGCTGGATGTGCGGTGTCCTCAATTACAACTCCAGGCGCGCTGTAAATCACAAAAGAGGTATCGCTGAGGGTGTAGATTCCTTGGATGAAGCTCCAGGCGTGCTGTAAACCTCGAACCAGGGTTCTACGGGGTTGAGGACGCTTATCAGTTGCTGGTCCATCCTGTGAAGCTCCTTCACCAGGGTTTTCTTATTTTTGTTGCCGGATTTCCTCCCCGAGTCTCCAACATGCCACGTAGGGTGTCCCTGGTGTAGTGACTGTACACCACCATGGCGAGGGTCTTCTTGGGGGGTGCAGAGAGCTATCCCACCGCTTGCCACCAATGTGACGGAATGGAGTATCCGCCTGCGGTCCTGCTCTATCTGACCCCCTTCTTTGGTGTTGCCAAGCCCGACTACCGAGTGGCACGGCACCCGGCGTCTCGAGCGGCTTGGGTAGAAGACCACGTGCGGTGGAGATCTGGAGAGTAGATGGGCACCCACGGTGGAAATCCGCCCGACTACCGAGTGGCACGGCACTCGGCGTCCCGAGCAGCGGATCTACTGACCATTGAAAGGCTGGAGACGGTCTGCGTGGTGAACCGCGGTTCGGTAGAGTCTCCTTGAAGATGCAGGCACGGCGCTGAGTCGAGGTTCCAATTCGGGGTGGTTGCGGTATCCCGAGGTACCAATTCAAGGTGGCGCAACGGCGCGGCGAATCGAGGTTCTGCTGCGGAGTTAAAATGACCCGTTCCTGGGTAGTGGTGAGATATAGCCGACGTGAAATGACACCACCAGGCAGAGCTGTATGTTTCAAACACTCAGATGATCTGAATCCTTTAATGAACAACGCCACTATTTATGCTCAAGAAGGACAGTCATAATTTGCATACCCATACTAATTAGGAGCCTACCCATACAATGAGGTATGGCAGTTATTTGCAATCAACATTCTTCACATTCTCTTAGCCTTCAGTCCACATAACATTTGTACATCTATTGTTCCAGCACATCAGATTAAACACACACTCTATCAGAGATCCCTTAAATTAAACATGTACCTAGATAATGGGGAAAATCCCTGACGCATAAATTACACAACAGCAAAGCTTGTTTACTGTTTTATACAAAGACACATTTACCTACAGGAATATAGTATTTTAAAACCAAAGCTATGTCATTTTTCACTAAACTAAATTAAACTAAAACCAAACGATGTAAAACATATTTAAAACCACACAATATAAATGAACATAAGGTCTTCCCCAAAGCAACGGTCTATGTCTTTTGGGGTTTTCGCCATGGAAATAAAAGTCTTGGGGTTTGACGTGGGGAGCGCTAAGTCAGTTCCATGACACCCATCATGCACTTCCTCCTCCCAGCCACGTACTAGTCCTTGAGGAACCCTCCCTTGAGGAATCCCCACCTTCAATGCCCCCACTACTTAAATATTCCTCCTCTTCCTCCTCCTTTCTGATCTGAGGACCCACAGGAATGCTGTCTGCGTAAAGACTTGGGCCTTGAGAGCTAGGGAAGGCCTCCTCTTCCTCCCGCTGCTCTGCCTCTAGTGCCACATCTATAATTCCCCACAGAGTGCGCTCCAGCAGAAACACTAAAGGAATTGTGTCACTGATGCATGCACTGTCCCTGCTCACCATCCTCATTGCCTCCTCAAATGGTGACAGTACAGTGCATCCATCCTTGATCATCAGCCACTGCGGGGGGGGGGGAAACCAAGTTGACCTGAATCTGTCCTTGTGCCATACTCACACAGATACTCATTGATGGCGCTCTGATGCTTGTGCAGACGCTGCAGCATTGCTAATGTCAAGTTCCACCTGGTGGGCATGTCACAGATCAGACGGTTTGTGGGAAGGTGGAATTCTCTTTGAATTTCTGCCAGGCGAACACTTGCTGGGAATGACTGTCTGAAGTGGCTGCAGACTTTTCTGGCATGGCTGAGAAGCTCTGCCAGCCCTGGGTACCTGGTTAGGAAACGCTCTACCACCAGATTGAGGACGTGTGCTAGGCATGGTACATGCGTCAACTTACCCTGGCATAGGGCGGAGAGAAGGTTGCTGCCATTATAACAGACGACCATTCCCAGCTGAAGCTGGCGTGATGTTATCCATCTCTGCACCTGCCTCTGCAGAGCTGACAGAATTTCTGGCCCGTTGTGGCTCATGTCCCCTAAACAAACCAGCAAAAGCACCAAATGGAATGTTTTTGCTTGAGCCATTGCGTAGCCCCTGCCCCGCATCTGTTTAACTGCCACTTCGCCAGAGACAGAGAAGGAGGAGGAGGAGGAAGAGGTGGTGGAGCAGACAGACCTCATACAAGCAGCTTTCTGGAGGCGTGGTGGATGAACAAGCTCCAGCACAAAGCCCCGTCTTGGATCCCTCCCAGCTGCAATCAGAGTTACCCAGTGTGCCGTGAAGGAAATGTAACAGCTCTGTCCATGCTTGCTGGACCACGTGTCTAAAGTCATGTGCACCTTGCTGCTGACTGCCTTTCCCAATGACTCCATAACATTGTCTTCCACGTGCTGGTATAGTGCTGGAATTGCCTTCCGTGAAAAGAAATGGCGTTTTGGAACCTGCCACTGGTACAGCACATTCAGCAAATTCACGGAAGGAAGCAGAGTCCACCAGCTGGAAAGTCAGCAGCTGTAATGTGAGTAATTTTGCTAAGCTGGCATTTAGACGCTGTGCTTGGGAGTGGTTGGGACTATATTTTTTCTTACGCTGCAGCAGCTGGGGCAACGTAATCTGACTGCGTAAATCTTCAGTTTATGGGATGCTGTCACATTCTGAGGAAGGACCTGGTACGCCCATTGCTGTAGCATCATCCCTGTCAGTGGAGGTTGCAGGCAATGACATGGCAGGATATATAGTGGGGGTAGAGACAGAGGAGGAGGACCTATGGAAAGTGTTGTGACAACGGGATGCGTGGCAGGTGGTCATATGTCGTCTCAAGCACGTGGTACCCAAGCTTGGGATGTCTTTCGAACGCTTGATCCTCATCTGACATAGATTACAAATAGCAACGGTGCGGTCTGCTGCACATTTCTTAAAGAACTCCCAGACAGCAGACTTTCTGCACATGTGCTTTAAGACAACAGTGCTCTGCACCTGAGCAGCTTTGACTTCTGATGCCTTGGACTGGCAACGGTTGCACATAGAGGACGTTCTGCCTCGTTTTTGTTGTGCCTCCTCCTCCTTCCTTGACTCCTCTGTTCGATCAGGCACTCAGGTGGAGTCAGTGACCTCATCATCATTATCACTCCTTATCTTCTTGTCACTGGAGCCAACCTCGCAATATGCTGCAGCTGCTGGGGGAACATGAGTGCCAGTTCTTTGTGTGTCACTGGCACCCCCTCTCTCTAGGCTGATTTTACTCCCTTCCTCAACCTTAGAGTTTGAATCAAAGCACTGAAGTTGCTGCGCATCCTCAAGCAGCATGACACTGACACTATCACTACAGTCAAACAATTCAGCTGACTCTGTGTATGATAGTGAGGCTACGGCAGGAAGAGCTGTGGACATGGAGGCTGATATAGATGTTTTGGCAGCTGAGGTGGACTGTAAACCACTACGAGCCTGGCTGGCAGAGGACTCGGAGGATGAGGATGGCCTGGTTAGCTAATCCTGCAAATCCTCTGTATGTTTCTACTGCTTAAGATGGCCAGCACCAGTTAGAAACAAGGACAAGCGTGCCCCTGCAGAGGATGCACCACGTCCACGATGACCAGGGGCACAGCCTTCCGGCACAGAGGCTGCTTGCCCTCTTATCTGTGTCTGGGAGCGCCTGCCTGTCCTTTTTGGTCTTTCTGACATGGTGAGGGATATATAGATTAAAGATATACAGAACTCTCATTCAACTCTGTTATAAAAATTTGAGATATGCAGAACTCTGATTCAACTGTGTTATCTAGAGTAAAAATTTCCAGAACTCTGGTATAACTCAGTCAGACACCCTGATAGCTGGCAGCCAGTGACAAGACACAGATTACAATTCCCAGAAACCTCCTATAAATCAGTGAGACCCCATGATGGGTGGCAGTGACAAGACACAAATTACAATTCCCAGGAACTTCCTATAAATCAGTGAGACCCCCTGATGGGTGGCAGTGACAAGACACAGATTAAAATTCGCAGAAATCTGCTAGAAGTATGTGGGACCCCCTGATAGCTGACAGTGACAAGACACAGATTACAATTCCCAGAAACCTCTTATAAATCAGTGCGAACCACCAATGGGTGGCAGTGAGAACACACAGATTACAATTCCAAGATATCTGCTAGAAGTGTGACCCCCCAACAGCTGCTGGCAGTGAGAACACACAGATTGCAACAATTCCCAGATATTTTGTAGAAGTGAGACCCCCACAATAGATGCTGGCAGTGAGAACACACAGATTACAACAATTCCCAGATATCTTGTAGAAGTGGGACCCCCACAATAGCTTCTGGCAGTGAGAACACACAGATTACAACAATTCCCAGATATATTGTAGAAGTGAGACCCCCACAATAGCTGCTGGCAGTGAGAGCACAGATTACAGCAATTCCCAGATATCTTGTAGAAGGGAGAACCCCCCCAATAGCTGCTGGCAGTGAGAACACACACTAACAGAACAGTCTCCTCTCAAAAAACACATGCTGGGGCTGCGAGGGACGCCTAATATAGTGTGCTGCGGGACTTAGCTCTGTGAGCCCATGATTGTGCAAAATTTGCCCAATCAGGACTCTGAGCCGTGATTAGCATAGTCTTGCACCTGACCTGTGGTCAGGTGTAAGGCTGTAGCCAATTACAAGCTTCAGGCCAGTGGAAAAGTGCATTGTGGTCCATTGTGGACGAACTTGAACCGAACACGCGGAAATGTTCAGAGTTCGGCGAACGGCCGATGTTCGATGCGAACTCCGAACAGATCAAAACTGAACATCGCTCATCCCTAATCCACACACTGCGAGGAAGTGCCTCACTGCGGTATAATTAATGCAGGATATGAATCCGCACACTACGGGGAAGCGCCTCTCTGCGGTATAAAGCTAGGGTCAGACTAACGCATTTTTCGCGTTGTCCGTGAAAAAGTGCGTTCGAACAAATGAACGCATTTTTTCACGGAATACGCGATAACGGTCATACGATGCGCATTTTCGTCTGTGATTTTGTACGGATCATCAATAAAACACTTTTTGCGTCTGGACGTTATGTTGGCCGGACATTAGCAGCGTCTGACGTCTCCTAATCACGCACACATGCCGCTAGCGGACGCAGCGCACTCTGTACGTCAGTACTAGCGGTTTGACGTTCTCGAAAAAATGCGTTCGTTTGCCACTTGCGTTGCGCGACCGCACTTTTGTGCGGCCGTTCTTCGTATGCTGCCCGGCATTGGATGTAATTTGCTGCTAGCACGGCCGTGATTTAGTGCGGCTAAACACACGTTAATACTGCGTTAGTCTGACCTTAGCCTAAGTAATGCAGCATATGAATGCACACACTGCGGGAAAGCAACTCTCTGCGGTTTAATTAATGCAGCATAAGGATCCATACACTGCTGGGAACAAGTGCCTCTGTGCGGTATAATTAAGGCTAGGGTCAGACTGAGGCAGTGCGAACGCGCGTTCTGGCGCACTTAATCACGGCCGCACTAGCAGCAGATGACGGGCAATGACGGCCAATATACGAAGTACGGTCGCACAAAAGTCCGGCCCTGCAACGCAAGTGGAAAATGAACGCATTTTTTCGAGAACGTGAAACCGCAGGTACGGTCGTACAGAGTGCGCTGCGTCCGCTAGCGGCGTGTTTGTGTGATTAGGAGACGTCAGACGCTGCTCATGTCCGGCCAACATAACGTCCAGATGCAAAAAGGGTTTTATTGATGATCCGTACAAAATCACGGACGAAAATGCGCATAGTATGACCGCTATCGCGTATTCTGTGAAAAAATGCGTCCATTCGTTCGAACGCACTTTTTCACAGACAACATAAAAATGCGTTCGTCTGACCCTAGCCTTATGCAGCATATGAATGCACACACTGCGGGAAAGCAACTCTCTGCGGTTTAATTAATGCAGCATATGAATCCACACACTGCTGGGAACAAGCGTCTCTCAGCGGTATAATTAATGCAGCATAAGAATTCACACACTGCTGGGAAGCGCCTCTCTGCGGTATAATTAATGCTGCATATGAATCCACACACTGCGGGGAAGCGCCTCTCTGCGGTATAATTAATGCAGCATATGAATCCACACACTGCGGGGAATAGTGATGGACCGTACACCCCCGTGTTTGTTTCGCGTTCGAACATCAACATTTGAAAAAGTTCGGATTTAAATGCGAACACGATTCGAACTCAATGCAAGTCAATGGGACTCGGACGTTTGAATTTTAGAGTGCCCTCCAAGAGGGCATATATGCAAGATATACAGGACATACTTGAAAACGAGAGAAATCTCAATGTATCCTTCCTGGTAAAATCCTTTATAAATAAATAAATAAATAAATAAATAAAAGGTGTATGGGGGTCCGGGTAGTGCCCTGGGGGACAGGAAACAAGGACAAAAAGTAAAAAAAAATCATTTTTAAAGGAACAGTGATTTTTCCATGACATAAAGGTTAAGAATAAAAATGAAAAATTCCTTCAAATATCGTGCCTAGGAGGTCCCCATAACCTTCAGTAGAAGTGGCGGATTTGTAAGATGTATAGAAACATTTAAAAAGAAAAAAATGACATTTTAAATTACAGTAAATGTTTTTTCCTTTAATCTATTCATAAACAACTGCTTGGGGCGGCAGCCTGTATGAAAAGAGGAGACGTTTTAGGACAAGCCGAACAAGATAACTGATTTTTTGCCTAAATTATGGTGAAACTTATGTAGGCTTTGGATGAAAGTAATAACAGGTGCATTAAAATTGGACCTTTGGTGCAGCTAGTGCCTTCACACCGTAACCCCTCTGAGGTATTGTGGAAAAGTGCAGGGGTGGACCCTGCCATCAAATATTAAAATAATATGAATCTGGAACACGCATCAGTGCACCCAAATATTGGGCCTTTGGTGAAATCTAGTGCCTTCACACCATAACCCCTCTGAGGCATTGTGTAAGAGTGCAAGGGTGGACCCTGCCTTTAAATATAAAAATAATATGAATCTGGTACACGCATCAGTGGCAGTGCACCCAAATATTGGGCCTTTGGTGCCAGCTAGTGCCTTCACAACGTAATCCCTCTGAGGTATTGTGGAAGAGTGCAGTGGTGGAGGTTTTGGGAATGCAGATGAGATCCCCGATCTATTCAGTTGCATTAGCATCAGGGGAGTGATAGCTGCTGATCCAGGACTGATTCTTTTTTATAAATGTCAGCCGGTCTACAGAGTCGGTGGACAGACGCACTCTTTTGTCTGTGACAAAACCTCCAGCGGCACTGAACGTCCTTTCAGAAAGCACGCTGGATGAAGGGCAACGTAGTAGCTGCATAGCATATTGGCTAAGTCCTGGCCAGTGATCCAGTCTCAACACCCAGTAAGCCAGTGGATCATCTGCTGTAAAGGTATCCAGGTCTTCCCTTGCCCCTAGGTAGTATGTGGTAGTATATGGTGAAGACGCTGGCAATGGGTGCCTACATTTGACACCCCTGGCTGTCGTGGACTAAAAAATTTGCAAAGGGCATCAGTCAAGCGGCCCCCTTCACCGCTCTTCCTCTGATAAACCCCAGCCTCAGAAGCATCTGTGTCATCATTTGGTAACATACCAGTGCCTGGAAAGGTGTTACACAAGTGTCACTTTAGAGCGTCCTCAAGTTGTTTCATCCTGTGCTCTCTCTGTGAGGGCAGGATGAGCTCTGCACCTTACCCTTGTATCATGGATCAAGAAGGGTTGCCAATCAGTAATGATTCCTCTCCTTGATAGCACGAATCCTGGGGTCCTTTAGCAGGCTTTGCAGTATTAGGGAGCCCATGCAGCGTAGGTTGGAGGTGGCATTAGCTTCCGAGTGTTCCTGGTCGCTGAGGATGACCGTATCGTGCACTTCCTCCTCCCAGCCACTTACTAGTCTTGGGTTTCTGGGCACACAAAACCCTCTCTTGAGGAATCCCCACCTTCAATGCCCCACAACTTAAAAATTCCTCCTCCTCCTCATCCTCCTCCTGTCTGATCTGAGGACTAGGGATGAGCCGAACACCCCCGCTTTCGGTTCGCATTTGAACTTTAACAATTTCAAAAGTTCAAGTTCGGACGCGAACCGTATCCGAACTCATTGCAAGTCAATGGGACTCCAAAGTTTGATTTTTAGAGTGCCCTCCAAGAGGGCATATATGCTAGATATTTGCCATAAAAGGTGTATGGGGTTCCTGGCAGTGCCCTGGGGGACGGGAAACAAGGACAAAAAGTTCAATTTTTTTTTTAAAGAAACAGTGAGTTTTCCATGAAATAAAGGTTAAGCATAAAAATGAAAAATTCCTTAAAATATCGTGCCTAGTTGTTCCCCATTAGTGATGAGCCGAACACCCCCGAGTTCGGTTCGCATTCGAACTCGAACTTTCCAAATGTTCGAATTCGAACTCGAACTTTCCAAATGTTCGAATTTGAACTCGAACTCAGTACAAGTCAATGGGACTCAAAATTCGCTTTTTAGAGTGCCCTCCAAGAGGGCATATATGCTAGATATTTGCCATAAAAGGTGTATGGGGGTCTGGGTAGGACAGGAAACAAGGACAAAAAGTTTAAAAAAAAAGGTTTTAAAGGAACAGTGAGTTTTCCATGAAATAAGGGTTAAAAAGAAAAACGAAAAATTGCCTAGGAGGTCCCCATAACCTGCCCTTGAAGTGGCGGATTTCTAGGATGTATAGAAACATTTAAAAACAAAAAATGACGTTTCAAATGACGGTAAATGCTTTTCCTTTAATCTATCCATAAACAACTGCTTGGGGCGGCAGCCTGTATAAAAAGACATTTTAGGATGCGCAGAAAAAGTTTAGTGATTTTTTGAGCTAAATTATGGTGAAACTTATGCAGGCTTTGGATGAAAGTATCAAAAGGTGCTTTAAAATTGGGTCTTTAGCGTCGGCAACAGTGCCATCACACAGTAACCCCTCTGAGGATATGAATCTGGTACAGGCGTCAGTGGCAGTGCACCCAAATATTGTGCCTTTGGTGCCAGGCCAGCAAGTGCCATCATACAGTAACCCCTCTGTGGTATTGTGGAAGAGTGCAGGGGTGGACCATGCGGTCAGGGCCGGTGCTAGACTATTTTGCGCCCTAGGCAAGACCAGCTACTTGCACCCCCCTCCAGAAAAAAACTAAAAAAACGACACAACATGAAACTGCTAAATTTCTTTTTATTTAAGAATAAAGTTTGAAAAGCACCAATAGTAAAGGTAAAATAAATATAAATAAACTGTATTAAACCATTTTAAATTAACTCTATTAAACAAATTAAAATTAACTGTATTGAACAAATATAAATTAAAGAAAAAAACCAATAAGAGTTGTCACGTAAGTTTCAATTTCAGACACATCAAAATTTCACTTTGCGTGCCTTATCCTTTGCAAATTTTCATCATGCGTATATATATATATTGCCCAGGCCAGCTCACATCATGCGTATATATATATTGCCCAGGCCAGCTCACATCATGCGTATATATATATTTTGCCCAGGCCAGCTCACATCATGCTCACAGACAGTCACAGATGCGCCATCATGCGTATGATATTGCCCAGGCCAGCTCACATCATGCGTATGTATATTGCCCAGGCCCAGGCCAGCTCACATCATGCGTATATATATTGCCCAGGCCAGCTCACATCGTGTGTATATATATATTGCCCAGGCCAGCCCACATCATGCGTATATATATTGCCCAGGCCAATCCCCTGGTGGAGATAGGGGGTTCAATTGAACCCTGATATCTCCAGGCATCTAGGGGGTCATGGAGGGTGTCAATCGAAAGGACTGAGTATGGCCTTTCGAATGATACCCAACATAACCAGATATAAAGTAAAAAAAATAAAAAAATTAAACAAAAATGTATTTTTTTGTGTGTTATTTTTATTAATGCAGCAATATTGTTCACCTTTCAATTGTAATGTGTACGATGATGCACTAATGATTTTTTTCTATGGGGTGTGTTTGCTATAAATCACATAATTCCCCCCACAAAATGTAACAAGTCCCCATTTCTAATTTTTGTACAAGCGCACCCTATAGAAAACATAAACACAAACGCTCATGTGCTAAAATGTGAAAAAAAAACACTTTACACACTGCAGATGATTAAATATTCAATTTTTATTGCATTTTTTGTCATAATATACAGGCAGGACATGACGTATACATATAAAAATTATATATTATGAATCTTGTGAGTCTCCTGGAAAGAACAATATCTAATATGTCTGTGTCATTTAATAAAATGTGGCTTCAAATCGCGTTTAAACATGATGAGCGAAAGCGGTAAAAATTAGCTGAGCACACAGCAGTGAAATGCAGTATATTAGAGGAAGATTTAGTAGAGAAATTAACACTTCTCAGAAGCACAGGTGTTGTTTGATATATCTGGAGACACCACACCCTCAGTATAGTCTACAATGTATCAAATTGATTAGACCAGACTAAATACACCTGTTGTTTATGCCGTTTGAAAACACAGGTCATTTAGAGGTGAGAATCTTTGCACGTACACATTTGTTTTTAATTCAATATCGAATAAACCGTTGCTTATAGTATTCTGCAGTAAAGAGTCTCTTTATTTCTAGATTTTTTAGTATTTTTTAAGCATTTTTTATACTTTTTTCATTTTTTTTTATTTTTTTCGAACTCGAACCGAACACGCCAAAAAGTTCGAAGTTCGCGAACTTGCAAACGGCCAAAGTTCGAATCGAACTCCGAACTGATCGAACCGAACAGCTCATCCCTAGTCCCCATAACCTGTCCGTGAAGTGGCGGATTTTTAGGATGTATAGAAACATTTTAAAACAAAAAAATGAAATTTCAAATAATAGTGAATTGTTTTCCTTTAATCTATTCATAAACAACTGCTTGGGGCGGCGGCCTGTATGAAAAGAGGAGACGTTTTAGGACACGCAGAACAAGTTTAGTGATTTTTTGGCTAAATTATGGTGAAACTTATGCTGGCTTTGGATGAAAGTAACAATAGGTGTTTTAAAATTGGGCCTTTAGTGTCCGCAACAGTGCCGTCACAATGTAACCCCTCTGAGGTATTGTGGAAGAGTGCAGGGTTGGACCCTGCGGTCAAATATTAAAATGATATGAATCTGGTACAGGCATCAGTGCACCCAAATATATTGCCTTTGGTGCCAGCTAGTGCCTTCACACCATAACCCCTCTGAGGTATTGTGGAAGAGTGCAGGGGTCGACCCGGCATTCAAATATTAAAATGATTGGAATCTAGTACACGCGTCAGTGCACCCAAATATTGGGCCTTTGGTGCCAGCTAGTGCCTTCACACCGTAACTAGGGATGAGCCGAACACCCCCGTGTTCGGTTTGCATTCGAACTCGAACAATTTCAAAAGTTCGAGTTCGAACGCGAACACGAACTGAACTCAATGCAAGTCAATGGGACTCAAAAGTTCGATTTTTAGAGTGCCCTGCAAGATGGCATATATGCAAGATATTTGCCATAAAAGGTATATGGGGTTCCGAGTAGTGCCCTGGGGACAGGAAACAAAAAGTTAGAATTTTTTTTTTAAGGGACAGTGAGTTTTCCATGAAATAAGGGTTAAAAATAAAAACAGGCTGAGTGACCTGCCCGCTAAGCACATAGAAGCATCTGCACCACAAACCCTCCAGATCAAAATGGATGACGATATTGCTGCCCTGGTTGTTGACATTGGCTCTAGTATGTGCAAAGCAGGCTTTGCTGGAGATGATGCTCCTCGTGCAGTTTTCCCATCAATCGTGGGTCGCCCCAGACACCAGGGTGTCATGGTTGGTATGGGACAAAAAGACATTTATGTTGGAGATGAAGCTCAAAGCAAGAGAGGTATCCTGACCTTAAAATACCCCATCGAACACGGAATTGTCACAAATTGGGATGACATGGAGAAGATCTGGCATCACACCTTCTACAATGAGTTGAGAGTTGCCCCAGAGGAACATCCAGTACTTCTGACTGAAGCCCCTCTGACCCCAAAAGCCAACCGTGAAAGATGACACAGATCATGTTTGAGACCTTCAACACACCAGCCATGTATGTTGCCATTCAGGCTGTGTTGTCTCTGTATGCCTCTGGACGGCCGAAACGATCGTCGGGGGTTGCTGCACCTCTCGTGCAGGGATGACGTCCTTGGCAAACAGCACTGGCCACCCTTTCTGGGTGAGAGCAGGCTGATTTGCATATGGAAAATTCTATCCTGTAATGGCACAATCAATCTAAAACCTTGTTTGTGAGACCTGAGTGGGCACCCACCGTAGAGCGGGCCATTGTGCTGTTGCTCGTTCTCAGGACCCTCACAAACACCCCCTTGTTTCTCACTGTAATTGTAAAGGGTCATCCAGACGTGGACCCCTTTGCTTGATGTGCCTAGAGGGGTGTCAGCTATACCCTCCTGACGAGGCCTAAAAAGGCCGAAACAATCGTCGGGGGTTGCTGCACCTCTCGTGCAGGGATGACGTCCTTGGCAATCAGCACTGGCCACCCTTTCTGGGTGAGAGCAGGCTGATTTGCATATGGCAAATTCATCCCTGTAATGGCACAATCAAGCTAAAACCTTGTTTGTGAGACCTGAGCGGGCACCCACCGTAGAGCAGGCCATTGTGCTGTTGCTCGTTCTCAGGACCCTCACAAACACCCCCCTTGTTTCTCACTGCCTCTGGACGTACCACTGGTATTGTCATGGACTCTGGTGATGGTGTCACACACACTGTGCCAATCTATGAAGGTTATGCTCTGCCTCATGCCATCTTGCGTCTGGATTTGGCTGGACGTGACCTGACAGACTACCTCATGAAGAGCCTGACTGAGAGGGGCTACAGCTTCACAACCACTGCTGAAAGAGAAATTTTTGTGACATAAAGGAGAAGCTCTGCTATGTTGCTCTTGACTTTGAGCAAGAGATGGCTACAGCTGCTTCCTCTTCCTCCCTGGAAAAGAGCTATGAATTGCCTGACGGTTAGGTCATCACCATTGGTAACGAGAGGTTCAGGTGCCCAGAAGCCTTATTCCAGCCTTCCTTCCTTGGCATGGAATCATGTGGCATTCATGAAACTACCTACAACTCCATCATGAAGTGTGACGTGAACATCCGTAAGGATCTGTATGCCAACACCGTTCTGTCTGGTGGCACAACAATGTATTCTGGAATCGCTGACAGAATGCAGAAGGAAATCACTGCACTGGCTCCCAGCACCATGAAAATCAAGATCATTGCCCCACCTGAGCGTAAACACTATGTCTGGATTGGAGGCTCCATCTTGGCCTCTCTATCCACCTTCCAACAAATGTGGATCAGCAAGCAGGAGTATGATGAATCTGGACTATCCATTGTCCACCGCAAATGCTTCTAAATGGACTAACCCATTTCAGACACCTGTGCAGGAAGATCACATTGGCATGGCTTTCCCCTACTGTTGTTGGCACTTGGCTCAGGATTCAATGATTGGAATGCAGAGATGGCAAGCATACAAACTACAATGCAACTGAGGACTGTACATTTCTTTTTCTTAGTCATTCCAAATGTATAATGCATTGTTGTGGAGTTAAGCTCCAATTAATGCTGCCCAGCTGGTGAGAGCCCTTAAAGAAATCATGGTGATCATATTGCTTGTATGTTCTGCTATGTACCCAAACAGGTCTTTTGTATCTTCAGCCTTGAACATTTTGTAACTTGTTTGATCCAGCAATGGACTCCACCCAACATCTGGAAGGTTTACAATGTCATTATCTCAGTAAGATGTGAGGTGTTAACCTGTGCACTTAAATGAAATAAAGTTACTATGTTTCACTTAAAAATAAAATAAAAAAAAAAAAAACAGAAAAATTCCTTCAAATATCGTGCCTAGGAGGTCCCCATAACCTGCCTGTGAAGAAATTTACGTATAGAAATATGTAAAAACCAAAAAATTACATTTCAAATGACAGTAAAGGGTTTTCCTTTAATCTATTCATAAATTTAATCTTTTCATAAGTTTAATCTATTCATAAGTGCCATCATACAGTAACCCCCCTGTGGTATTGTGGAAGAGTGCAGGGGTGGACCATGCGATCCTATATTAAAAAGATATGAATCTGGTAAAGGAGTTAATGCACCCAAATATTGTGCCTTTGGTGGCAGCGAGTGCATTCACACCGTAACCCTTTTGTGGTATTGTGGAAGAGTTCAGGGTTGGACCCTGCGGTCCAAAAGATTAAAATTATATAAATCTGGTAATATAGGCGTCAGTGTCAGTGCACCCAAATATTGTGCCTTTGGTGGCAGCAAGTGCCTTCACACCGTAACCCCTCTGTGGTATTGTGGAAGAGTACAGCGGTGGACCCTGCGGACCCAGATATTTTGTAGAAATGAGACCCCCACAATTGCTGGTGGCAGTGAGAACACAAAGATAACAACAATTCCCAGATATTTTGTAGAAATGATACCCCAAAATAGTTGGTGGTAGTGAGAACACAAAGATTAGAACAATTCCCAGATATTTTGTAGAAATGAGAAAACCACAATTGCTGGTGGCAGTGAGAACACAAAGATAACAACAATTCCCAGATATTTTGTAGAAATGAAACCCCCAAAATAGTTGGTGGTAGTGAGAACACAAAGATTAGAACAATTCCCAGATATTTTGTAGAAATGAGACCCCCACAATTGCTGCTGGCAGTGAGAACACAAAGATTAGAACAATTCCCAGATAATTTGTATAAATGACCCCCAAAATAGTTGGTGGCAGTGAGAACACAAAGATTACAACAATTCCCAGATATTTTGTAGAAATGAGACCCCCCCCAATTGCTGGTGGCAGACTGGCAGTGAGAAGACACACTAACAGAACAATCTTCTCTCAAAAAACACGTGCTGAAGGCTGTGTGAAGCCTTATATAGTGTGCTGCGGGACTTAGCTCGGTGAGCCCATGATTAGGCAAAATTTCAGGTTGGAGGAGGCATTTTTAGCTTCCGAGTCATCCTGGTCAATGAAGATGACCCCATCGCGCACTTCCTCCTCCCAGCCACGTACTAGTCCTTGGGTTTCTGGGCACACAAAACCCTCCCTTGAGGAATCCACACCTTCAATGCCCCTGCTACTTAAATATTCCTCCTCCTCCTCATCCTCCTCCTGTCTGATCTGAGAACCCGCAGGAATGCTCTCTGCGTAAAGACTGGGGCCTTGAGAGCTAGGGAAGGCCTCCTCTTCCTCCCGCTGCTCTGCCTCTAGTGCCACATCTATAATTCCACACAGAGTGCGCTCCAGCAGGAACACTAAAGGATTTGTGTCACTGATGCATGCACTGTCCCTGCTCACCATCCTCGTTGCCTGCTCAAATGGTGACAGTACAGTGCATGCATCCTTGATCATCAGCCACTGCGGGGGGGAAACAAGTTGACCTGAACCTGTCCTTGTGCCATACTCACACAGGTACTCATTGATGGCCCTCTGCTGCTTGTGCAGACGCTGCAGCATTACTAATGTTGAGTTCCACCTGGTGGGCATGTCACAGATCAGATGGTTTGTGGGAAGGTGGAATTCTCTTTGAATTTCTGCCAGGCAAACACTTGCTGGGAATGACCGTCTGAAGTGGCTGCAGACTTTTCTGGCTTGGCTGAGAAGCTGTGGACACCCTACCATTGTAGTGGACCTTCCAAACGATCGGCTGATCATTGGAATTGATTTCCTTAGGAGATTAATTTCCATAGTAGACTTCATCAATGAAGTTCTATTGTCGCAAACGACGGTACCCATCGTCTACGAGCGTTCCCACGAGCTGCTATTAAAACATAATTGTCACGTGGTGGAAGAAAGCTCTAACTGCATTGAGATTAATTCAAGAAACAGTCAAATGCCTGAAGTCACAATCCTGAAGGACAGCGATCCATCCAGAGATCCTGACATAGATGTCCACACAGTGACCATTCCGAAGGATAGAATCGAGAAAGTAATCCTTGACAGTGATGTACTAACAATTTCTCTCCACAGAATTTGCTCCGATTCTGCCGAACTGAGCACCCATTCTCAATCCCTTGCAAGGATTGAAGAGGTAGGTGGTCATTAGGCTTGTGCACCGATTTTTTTTTCGGTTCGATTCGGTTCGATTTGTTCGGATGTTTAAACTTTTCGATTCGGCTCGTTTCGACCGATTTCTGTTTCGATTCGGTTCGGTTCGACTCGTTTTTCGTGTACATTTTTTTTTCGGAATATCGACCATTTTTTTGTATTTTCGGGTCACTTTGCTCGTTTTTTGTATCGACTTTTCGTGATTTCGGAAATTTTCGTTTTTTCGGAACGTCTGTTCTCCTCGTTTCAAAGTGTCTAACTCTATTCGTTTTGACGTAAACTACTATGGTTTACTTTTTTATACTTTATATATTTTTTTATAATAAATTTTTGGTTTGTTTTTCGGATCCGATAATTCATTCTGTCGATACGATAATTCTGGCGATTCTATCGTGTTTTTTTTAAATTAAATAAAGATCCTTTTTTTCTTATGAATATACATTTCACAACTTTATTTAACCACTTCGCTGCTGAGGACGCGCTCAGCGCGTCCTCAGCAGTCCCGCTGGTGTGCTGAGGACGCGCTGAGCGCGTCCTCACATTGGGGTCAGCGTTCGGCCGGGTTCCGGCCGATCGCTGGCCCCTCCGGTGCGGGCTGACATCCTGGATGTCAGCCCGGCATCCGGACCAGCAGCCGCCAGAATTAGGTGTCATCGCGGGGGCGCGATGACACCTAATTCAGGCGCCCCCCGCATGTGCGGAGGAGGCGTCTGAAAGGGAGGGGGGGGAGGTCCTTCGGACCTCTCTCCCTCCCGATCGGCGGCGCACAGGGGGTTAACCCAGGCATCATTTGGAAGGGCACAGCCTGCCCTTCCAAATGATGCCTGGCATTAACCCCTGGGGAGCTGGATCGCGAATCGGCGCTGAAAAGCGCCGGTTCGCGATCCTTTCCCGGAGCTGGCCGACATCTTGGATGTCGGCCAAGCCTCCGGGAACTCCCCCAGAGGACTGGCGTCATCGTGCGTAGCACGATGACGCCAGTCCTAGACTTAACCCCTAACTGCCACCAACTGTGGAGATAGGGAGTTCCAATGAACTCCCTATCTCCCGATCCGTGGCAGCTAGGGGTTAAATTTTGGTATCGTTGGATCGGCCAGAGCATGGCCGTTCCAACGATACCAAACACTACAGTGAAAAATTTTGTAAAAAAAAAAAAAAGGAAAATTAAAAATAAAAAAAAATTAAAAAAAAAAATTAAAAAAAAAAAATTAAACACTTTTTTTTTATTTTTTTGGGTTTGTTAATGCAGCAATATTGTTCCCATTTCAATTATAATGTGAACAATGATGCTGCACTAACAATTTTTGTATGCGGTGCGTTTGTTAAAAATAGTGTCATTTTCCCCAAAAAAAAATGTAACGAGACCCCATCTCTAATTTTTTTAACAAGCGCACCCCATACAAAATATAACCGCAATTGCTCGCATGTTAAAATGTGGAAAAAAACACTTTACACATTGTAAATTATTGAAAATACATATTTTATTGCATTTTTTGTTATAATATACAGACATGACATAACGTATACATATAATAATGACATATTATGAATCTACCGAGTCTGACGGAAAGAACGTCTGGGTCATATACTAAAATAAGCCTTCAAAACACGTTTAAACATGATGCGCAAAACAGGTAAAAATGACCTCAGCATAGGGGCGGGAAAAGCCTCAGCAGCGAAAGGGTTAATCACATTAAAAAAATGGTATGAAAGCCAAGGAACAAAAAAAAAAGAACAAAACGATTTAAAAAACGCTAAACTGACCTGAATGGTCTGACTTCAAAAATAAAAACCAGAACAAAAAGGTTTTAAAACGGAAAAATAGTTGATCAAAATGATCTGAAACTAAAAAAAAACAAATAAAATGATTTAAAACAGACATAAAAATTAACCCGTTCGCTGCTGAGGCATTTCACGGCTTCCCTTCACGCCTGTGTGCGGCACTGCGGTCTGCTGCTGAGCTAATTTTTAACAGTTTCGCTCCTCTTTTTTAAACGCGTTTTTTTGAAGCCTTATTTTATAATATGACCCAGACATGTTATATATCGTTCTTTCCGGCAGACTCGGCAGATGATTCATAATATATCATTATCATATGTATGCGTCATGTCCTGTCTGTATATTATAACAAGAAATGCAATAAAATTAGAATTTTCAATGTTTGTTTTACAAGGTGTAAAGTGTTTTTTTCACATTTTAACATGCGAGTGTTTGCGGTTATATTTTATGAGTTGCGTTTGTTAAAAAAAATTGAAATGGGGACTTTTTTTGGGTGAAAATTACACTATTTTTAACAAACGCACCCCATACAAAAATCCTTAGTGCAGCATCATTGTTCACATTATAATTGAAATGGGAACAATATTGCTGCATTAACAAAACAAAACAAAAAACCTGTTTATTTTTTTTTATATTTTACTTTTTTAGAATTTTTAACATTGTCATGTTTGGTATTGTTGGAAAGGCCATGCTCTGGTCGATCCAAAGATACCAAACATTAACCAAACGATAGCTGCCGTGGATCGGGAGATAGGGGGTTCCAATGGTCGCAGTTAGGGGTTAACTCCAGAACTGACGTCATTGTGACGAGGTCTTGGGACTGTCGGCAGCTGCCGTTCCCCCACGCTGTTGTCTTTCTGCAAAGACGTGACCATGTTGGCGGGCATCGTCTTAGCGTGCAGCGTTGGGAGAGAGAGAGCTCATAGCTGGGAGGAGGTGTTGCGTGAAGCTGCAAACAGGGACAAATAAACTAGACCTGAGCTGCACTGAGGATCTTTGGGTTGTGTCGGAGAAGACTTCACGCAGTGCTGCCATCAATATTTTTTGATAAATTCTTGGTTATACAATGAATGTGACTGTGGACAAAAATCCATGTTGTTGTGACATCGCCTAAGCTTAACAAAACCATGCCACGTCGGTAATCAAATCTCAAGGCAGTACAACAAGGTTGTGTTAGTGTGTGACATTTTTTGGCCAGGCAGGAAGTGTAGAATGTGCACAGTCACATTCATGGCCACAAATATGTTGACAAATTTATGACAAAGGGTCCATAGAAATGTCAATAAATTTATGTACATATCATTTTAACAGTGTGGAAACCAAGCAATACATATTAACTTATTAAGTAAGGAAAAGCAACGCACACAAACAGGAAAATACAGAAAAAATAGAAAATTTATTTACAACATGGGGAACATGCCAAGGATGGCAAACTGCCCAACAGGGGCACAAAGTCACAAACAAACATAGGGGAGGAGGCTGGTCTCACTGCCGCTCCAGGATGTCAGCGGCATTGCTAATATGCTCCCGCAACTCCTGGAGCAATTCCTGTATGGCATCTATGGTGGTTACAGCCAGGCGTAACTCGCCGATCGCCATCCTATTTATCATCCTAATGCTGGATGTGTCCGGTCTGGCTTCTCCTTCTATATATCCAATAAATGAAAGAAGGAAAATACAGTAAGTAAAGCAGGTTTCTATTTTTGACTGAAAGTCTTGAAAAAATATAACAGTAGTATATACCAGTGCTGGCGGCCTCCTGAGGCTCTGACTCCTCCTCCGACTCCTCCTCCGACTCCTCCTCCTCCACCACCACCGTTAGCATTTCTTCCGGTGCTATATCTAAGAAATTAAAGAAATATAAAATACAGTAAACAACAAAACTGATTTATTTTTGAACAAAAGTCGATGCAAAATACAACAGTAAAAAAAACAACCTGGACTCGCGGCCTCCTGCTGCGGCTCCGGCTCCCTCTCTCCATCGCCCTGCTCCTCCTCTTCCTCCTCCTGCTCCTCCTCTTCCTCCTCCTGCTCCTCTTGTGCTATACATAAAAAAATTAATTAAAATACAGTAAACAAAAAATGTTTCTGTTTTTGACCAAAAGTCATTGCAAAATAAAACAGTATATACCAGCGCTGGTGGTCGCCCATGGCTCCTCCTCCTCCACTGGGGCACTGGTGCCCGCCGGGGCAGATGCTGCCTTCTTCCTGTCTTCTGCCAAATCCAAAAAATAACACGTAAATAATGCAGACTGGAAAAAATGGTATATCTATACAATATATTGCCGAAAGTATTGCGACACCCCTCCACTACCCCACTACCAGCTTGACCCACCACTACTCCCATCTCATAGTTCTAAAGTCACAAAATATTTATTTATTTCCTCTGCACATAGACATATATTACCGTTCTATTATATATTTTTTTCAGAAGTAAACATTACGTTTATTCAATAAAAACTATTATTTGTGTTGTGTGCATACAAAACGCATTGTGCGACTGCTTTTAGTTATTTTATAGATGCCTCAGCCTCAGTTTCACTTTCAGTTTCTGCTAATAAAACTGTGGATATTGCAGAAACAACAGAAACCCGCCATTTTGTTTTCAAATTTGCATCTAAAGCGTTCAATAATGACACTGCTGCAGCAAACTGAATTGCTGCGCTGCAACAATTCAGCAGCTGCTGAGGATTTATTGAACGCGGCTCTGTTTGGATGCACTTTCAGAAGAACTACATGTCCCATCCTACCACTTAGCAGAGACGCAGAGATTTTTGTTGATGCGCAGGTGGGAGCCAATATTGGGCAAGCTGAGGGTCATCTCGTATGCATCACTCAATCACAACAACCCCCCCCAGCACACTACAGTACACACAGTGCCAAAAGAAATCCAGCATTGTAACTTCATCTACATACATCAAATGTCACACTTTTCACGAATACGTAAAATCACAAAAAAGAAGAGCTATGGCAAAAATGCATGTATGACGAGTCGTGAAAACGCAAAGCTATACACAATCACATTGCATGAAAAAAGGACTAGATAAATCAACGTATTTCTGTGCACATTAGCACATGCAAGCACATTATTATTATTATACAGGATTTATATAGCGCCAACAGTTTGCGCAGCGCTTTACAATATAACATGACACTTACGTTTGGCTATGACATGCCGGATGTGCCTCAATTGCTCCTCCTCGCGCATCTTGAGGTCGGACCAGCGTTTTCGGAGCTGGTCCTTCGTCCGGTCCTTCCCGAACAGCTCCACGATGGTGGTGCGAACCTTATTGAGGATATGGTCCTTGCGGACGTTGTTCTTCCTGCCGTAAGGGCCCTTACGGCAGTCGTAGTCTTTGCGATCAAAGATGCGGACCAGCTCCAACATCTCCTCAAATGCCATGTTGCTGGCCCGCTTCTTCCTGGGTGGTGTCTCATGGGTGGAAGAAGATGAGGAGGTGTCCGTCTCCGAATGGCACTCGTCTCTTTCAGCCATGATAAATAATAAAATCAATATTTTTTGGCCTGTCAAAAAACTTGTCAAAAAACTGGCTCAATAAAGTTACGACATCTGCACGCACGCACATGCGCGACCCGCGGACGAATCGGATCCGACCCGATTACAAAGGAATTATCGTATCGACAGAATTATCGGATCATTGGAAACAAAAACAAGTGATACGCATTTACAAATACAAAATTTACAGAATCAGCGTTATAACCAATAATAGTTAAATATACGATGTCCAGAATTACCGAAATGGAACCGAAATCACGAATGGAACCGAAATCATGAATAGAGCGAAAATAAATTTCGATTTGACACATTTCAAGTCCATTCGAAAATTCCGAAAATATTTCGTTTCGGCTCGGAAAACTTTTCGGATCTGTCGGTTTTCAGGTCCGATCCGATTCGGAAATTCGGCTGAATCCGAAAAAAAGAATCGGGAAATTTCGTGAAAATCCCGAATTTCCGAAACCCGAAACGCACATCCCTAGTGGTCATTTGTTTTTCCCCTACAGGTTCACGACCTGGGAAGGACACGACGGGCTAAACTGGATCTGAAAGCAGAATCTAGCTATGTCAGCCATAGCTTTTTAAAGCAAATTGCAAACCCAAAGTTGATCAGGTATATTTCCCCACAGGACCATCAGGTGGAAAAACCTGGACGGTGACCCAATGAGTTACAATGCGGTAGGGAAATGTTTGTTGTCTATCGCCATAGGCAACAAGACGGCCACGCATGTGTATACGGTAATCAATGACCCACGATACCAGATGTATGTAGGTAATGACCTTCTACACAGATTCGCAATGCAGGTGGAATTGATCAATCTTAATCTCTGGTAAAGATTAAAAGGAAATCCGGAAGGATTCCCTAATGAGGAGCAAGCTTTAAGGTTTGGACAGCAAATGCCATACGCAGCGACTGTCCAAGTAGCCAAAGAGGTTACAATCCCTAAGGGGGATAATCGATTTCTCCTACCAATATAGGTCAAGAAAGGACAAAGATTGGAAAATACAAATGCACTAATTTGTTTGTCTAACTTGATGCAACAATTAGGTCTGAAGGTAATCCACACTCCAATGGTAAACCTCCAGCAGTACCCACTGCACATTGTTGTGTACAACCTGGCTCCCTCTATTGTGACCTTACCTAAGGGAACCACTGCAGGCCTAGCTCTGGATTCAGACTACTACACCCTGGGATTTCAAAATAATGTCATAGGCATTATCCCTGATGAATATCTCCAGGAAGAACAAATTGTATAGTAAACCTTCCATTGTTCACCAGAAGGGTTATTTAATATCCACTCTGTGTATCCTTTCAGCTCTGAAGAAGGCACATGCCATGTGGAGGAATCGTCCCTGATCTTCAACCAGACGCTAAATGAAACTGAATACCGGTCATTCAGCGATCAACAGGAAAAGGTAGGTGACCGAAAAGGTGACTTAACGTCTAGGCTCGAAGAGACCTATGAGATAAGCGTTCCTGAAATCTTTCACGGATTTCAGGAAAGGGTCATAGAGCAAATCTCCTCAGCTGATGCGTGCACCGGTTGTGCAGAACGTCAACAGCTAAGGGAGCTCTTAACGGAGTTCAAAGAGATTTTTTGCCAAAGATTCCTACAACTGCGGGTCAACTGACCTTCATGTCGCTAGAATCCATACTGATCCCGATGCACCACCTATTTATATCAAGTGACATAGGCTTCTGCTGGCCTCTTATGAGTCGCTTGAGGAAATCATAAGGAATCTAGAGGAAAGGGGGATTATCAGGCCTGTACACAGTTCGTATAATAACCCAATTCTAGGAATCCTTAAGCCTAATGGGCAATGGCGTTTGTGCGCCAATCTGCGGAAGATCAACAAACGTGTGTACATGTCAGGATGGGCTGTGCCACACATTGACCAATGTGCCTGGCTTTAAGGCTAAGGTCAGACTAACGCAGTATTAATGTGCATTTAGCCGCACTAAATCACAGCCGCGCTAGCAGCATATTACGTCCAATGCCGGGCAGCATAAAAAGAACGGCCGCACAAAAGTGCGGCCGCGCAACGCCAGTGGCAAACGAACGCATTTTTTAGAGAACATCAAACCGCTAGTACTGACGTACAGAGTGTGCTGCGTCCACTAGCGGCATGTGTGTGTGAATAGGAGACGTCAGACGCTGCTAATGTCCGGCCAACATCACGTCCAGACGCAAAAAGTGTTTTATTGATAACAAATAAAATGTACAAAATCATGGACGAAAATGCGCATCGTATGACCGCTATCGCGTATTCCGTGAAAAAATGTGTACATTCGATCGAACGCACTTTTTCACGACAATGTGAAAAATGCGTTAGTCTGACCCTAGCCTTACCCCTTAGGCACCGGGTTGAACTTCGGCGCCTTGCGGCGCCGAAGTGCGGCCTAGCTCTGGTGGGGGCCGCCATCTTGGATGGCATCTCCACCCCTGGGTCCCCCCTCACTGCCTGACGTCCTCATGGATAGCGTGATGACGTCAGATAGCCGGGGAACCGCTAGCTGCCCGGAATCCCCTGGTGGAGATAGGTAGTTCATTTGAACCCCGATATCCCCGAACCGTGGCAGCTAGGGGGTCATGGAGGGTGTCAATCGAAAGGTCTGAGCATGGCCTTTCGAATGATACCCAACATGACCAGGTATAAAGTAAAACAATTAAAATAAAAAAAACATGTATTTTTTTTGTGTGTTATTTTTATTAATGCAGCAATATTGTTCACATTTTAATTATAATGTGAATAATGATGCTGCACTAATGATTTTTTTCTATGGTGTGCGTTTTCGAAAAATCACATAATTCCCCCCAAAAATTTAATAAGTCCCCATTTCAAATTTTTGTACAAGCGCACCCCATAGAAAATATAACCGCAAATGTTCATGTGATAAAAGGTGAAAAAAACCACGCTGCAGATGATTAAAAATTCAAGTTTTATTGCATTTTTTGTTATAATATACAGGCAGAACATGACATATACATATGAAAATGATATATTATGAATCTGCCGAGTCTGCCGGAAAGAACGATATATAATATGTCTGGGTCGTAAAATAAAATGTGGCTTCAAATCTCGTTTAAACATGATGAGCGAAAGCGGTAAAAATTAGCTCAGCACTCAGTGGTGAAATGCCTCAGCAGTGAAAGGGTTAAAGGAACAGTGAGTATTCCATAAAATAAGGGTTAAAAATAAAAATGAAAAATTCCTTCAAATATCGTGCCTAGGAGGTCCCCATAACCCTGCTGTGAAGTGGCGTATTTGTAAGATGTATGGAAACATCGCCATCACAGACCCACTCACGACACCTGGCACTCCCAGTCTGCATACAATGTATCAAATTCATGAGACCGGACTAATTAGAAGCACATGTTATTTCCAAACACTAATTAAACACCTGTTGTTTTTGCCGTTTGAGAGCACAGGTCATTTAGAGGTGAGAATATTTGCACCTAGACATTAGTTTTTAATTCAATATCTAATAAACCGTTGCTTATAATATTCTGCAGTAAAGAGTCTCTTTATTTCTAGATTTTTTAGTATTTTTAAAGCATTTTTTATACTTTTTAAAAAAAAAAAAATCGAACACGCCAAAAAGTTCAAAGTTCGCGAACTTGCGAACGGCCAAAGTTCGAATCGAACTCAAAACTGATCGAACCGAACAGCTCATCCCTATGCCTGATGCCACAGAATGAGGTACCTTATCCTATGTTGATGACATTCTGGTGAAAAGTATTTCATTTGGAAAACACATCCAGGAATTAAAACATGTTCTTAGCCAATTGAAGGAGGCTAAGAATTTAGAAACTTTCTTTACAAAAGGCACAATTTTCCCGGACGAGGGTCAACTTTCTTGGCCACGAAGTGACCACAGAGGGACTAAATCCTCAGAGGAAGAAAGTGGAAGCGGTGCTAAACACCAAGAACCAAAACCAACCTCAAAGAGCTAAGATCGTTCCTAGGTCTCATGAATTACTCCCGTACAGTCAGGTCCAGAAATATTGGGACATCGACACAATTCTAACATCTTTGGCTCTATAGACCACCACAATGGAGTTGGAATGAAACAAATACAATGTGCTTTAACTGCAGACTGTCAGCTTTAATTTGAGGGTGTGTACATCCAACTCAGGTGAACGGTGTAGGACTTACAGCAGTTTGCAGATGTGCCTCCTACTTGTTAAGGGACCAAAGGTAAAGGGACAGAATAATAATCATAAATCAAACTTTCCCTTCTTAATACTTGGTTGCAAATCCTTTGCAGTCAATCACAGCCTGAAGTCTGGAAAGCATAGATATCACCAGACGCTGGGTTTCATCCCTGGTGATGCTCTGCCAGGCCTCTACTGCAACTGTCTTCAGTTCCTGCTTGTTCTTGGAGCATTTTCCCTTCAGTTTTGTCTTCAGCAAGTGAAATGCATGCTCAATGGGATTCAGGTCAGGTGATTGACTTGGCCATTGCACAACATTCCACTTCTGTCCCTTCAAAAACTCTTTGGTTGCTTTTGCAGTATGCTTTGGGTCATTTTCCATCTGCACTGTGAAGCGCCGTCCAATGAGTTCTGCAGCATTTGACTGAATGTGAGCAGATAATATTGCCCGAAACACTTCAGAATTCATCCTGCTGCTTTTGTCAGCAGTCACATCATCAATAAATACAAGAGAACCAGTTCCATTGGCAGCCATACATGCCCATGCCATGACACTACCACCACCATGCTTCACTGATGAGGTGGTATGCTTAGGATCATGAGCAGTTCCTTTCCTTCTCCATACTCTTCTCTTCCCATCACTCTGTTACAAGTTGATCTTGGTCTCCTCTGCCCATAGGATCTTGTTCCAGAACTGTGAAGGCTTTGTTAGGTGTTGTTTGGGAAACTCTAATCTGGCCTTCCTGTTTTCGAGGCTCACCAATGGTTTACATCTTGTGGTGAACCCTCTGTATTCACTCTGGTGAAGTCTTCTCTTGATTGTTGACTTTGACACACATACACCTACCTCCTGGAGAGTGTTCTTGATCTGGCCAACTGTTGTCAAGGGTGTTTTCTGCACCAGGAAAATAATTCTTCGGTCATCCACCACAGTTGTTTTCCGTGGTCTCCCAGGTCTTTTGGTATTGCTGAGCTCACCGATGCGTTCCTTCTTTTTGAGAATGTTCCAAACAGTTGTTTTGGCCACACCTATTTGTCATGGAGCTGATGTAACGCTCCATGCTTCAAACCCCAAGAGACTTTATGTTCATTTATATCGTGTGTTTTTAAATATTTTACATCGTTTGGTTTTAGTTTAAATTAGTTTAGTGTAAAATGGCGTAACTTTAGTTTTAAAAATACTTATATTCCTGTAGGTAAATGTGTTTTTGTGTATACAGTAAACAAGCTTTACTGCTGTGTAATTTATGCACCAGGGCTTTTCCCATTATCTAGCTGCATGTTTAATTCAAGGGATCTGTGATAGTGTGTGTTTAATCTGATGTGTTAGAACAATGGATTATACAAATGTTGTGTGAGCTGAAGGCTAAAGAATGTAAAGAATGTTTATTGTAAATAACTGACATAATGTAATTAGTATATTGGTAAAACGAGGTGCGTCATTTATGCAAATTATGACTGTTGGACTTCAGCTTAAATGGTGGCGTTTTGTTCATTAAAAAGTCAGAGAACTCTCAAGCTCAGAGAGAGAGGATCCTGTTGGAACATACAGCCGCGTCTGGTGTTTCATTCAGCGACGCTACACTACACTATCACCCTCAGAAGGTACTGAGCCGCCTTCTGGAAATTCCTAATGGCTCCAGGGCAGAGGAACAGAAGCAGGCGGGTCAAGCTACTTGAGGCGCTGAGGACAGCGCTCCCAGTAGCCGGGCTGACCGCAACGAAGGGGTGTCTGGAGAGCCAGGACAGACGGAAGAGAACGGTTTCATCACACTATTGTTCTTGCTATCTCTCTGATGGGTTTGTTTTGTTTCTTCAGCCTAATGGCTTGCTTCACTGATAGTGACAGCTCTTTGGATCTCATCTTGAGAGTTGACAGCAACAGATTCCAAATGCATCTAGAACACTTGAAATGAACTCTGGGCCTTTTATCTGCACATTGTATTTGGGGTAATGAGGGAATATCACACACCTGGCCATGGAAGAGCTGAGAAGCCAATTGTCTCATTACCTTTGGTCCCTTAACAAGTGGAAGGCACATCTGCAAACTGCTGTAAATCCTACACCGTTCACCTGAGTTGGATGTACATACCCTCAAATTAAAGTTGACAGTCTGCAGTTAAAGCACATTGTGTTTGTTTCATTCCAACTCCATTGCGGTGGTGTATAGAGCCAAAGATGTTAGAATTATGTTGATGTCCCAATATTTCTGGACCTGACTGTAAATTCATTGATAACTATGCAGAGATTACAAAACCTCTCTTTTAGTTGTTAAAGTAAGGAGAAAAATGGGAGTGGAATTCCATCCACAACAGAGCTGTGGATGAACTGAAAAGGAAACTTGTTCAGGCCCCATGTCTTGTTTATCCTGAAGGAGGTAAGCCATTCTTTCTTGAAACAGGATTCACCTGCAAAAGCATGAGCGCAGTTTTGTATCAGAAGCAAGAGGACATGAACAAAATAATCGCATTTGCCAGTAAGTCCTTATTCGCTGTTGAAGTAAAATTCAATGACTGTAAGAAAGCAATACTAGCGACAGTATGGGCCTTGCAAAATTTTCAAAGCTATATTCAAGGCGAGAAAATTGTTGTAGAAACGGCACATCAGCCTTTGCAATACTTGCAAAGTGAGAGGATACAAATGGGTAATCTTTCTAACAGTAGGATAACTGCGTGGACACTTTCCCTAATGGGATGGCCCCTGGAAATCCGTTATAAGAAAAATAGATGAAATCCAGTAGCGCAAGGGCTGGCAGAACTCCATGACTGTACTGCTCTCGACCATGATCAGGAGTCAGTCACGGATGATTACCTCGAGGAACAATTGAGATCACCATACAAAACGTATGAAGAGGAATACTGCAAAATATTACTGCATGTCTATGTAGACGGTTGTTCTTATCACGTCACCAGAGATGGTCACAGACAACTGGTAGCAGGCATTGGAATCGTTTGGTGTGATAATCACACCAATGTGTGGATCAATGTGTGATAATCACACCAATGTGTTACAAGGTTATGACATTGGCTCCAAAAGTAGCCAAGTCGCGGAGCTCACAGCTGTGTACAAAGCAGTGCAAATGGCAATCGAATATGGTCTAAGGGAATGTGTAATAATCACAATCTCCCAGGTTGGAAGAGATCCAGTATGCAGTGAGGAAACCAGTGAAGCAGTGTAAGATGTTCTAGAAGATTGACGACATGGTAACCACCAACGGACTGACGATCTACTGGAAAAAGGCAAAAGGCCACTCCAAAGATCCAAGCCTGGATAAAAATGGTAATGATTTGGCAGATACTCTAGCTAAGCAAGGAGCTGTCAAGGGAGAGTTTCTGGATGTAGAAGACCTCATGGGCCCACTCCATGTAAACGCAGTAACCCGCAGACAGACCCAGAAAGAATCCGAAAATGATGTCGCACAGTGGAGCCAAGATTCTCCCAGCGAAGATCTCATTACCAGCCAAAAGGGGGATCCCATAATTGGTGCCTTCTATAAACACATAGAAGATCCCCGGAACAACCCCATATCTGATGAGGATTGTGAAGGTAAAGAAGATCTGCAGATTCTGATGAGAGTTAAATCACAATTTCATTTACAGGATGGATTGTTGATGAGGACGACGAAGAATGTAATATTATAATGGGTAGTACCGACAGTCTTCCGAGGTTTGATGCTTCAACATGCTCACGATGCACCTACAGCAGGGCATAGAGGGGAAAAGATAACATATGAACTACTACGTGATTATGCTTATTGGCCTCACATGTTGCAAGATGTCCAAACTTACTGCCAGGGATGTCTTATCTGTCCTCAATTCCAGCCACAGTCTCCCACTCACCGAGCACCCTTGATGAAAAGAGCAATAATGCCTTTGCCCTGGTCTGATATCGAAATTGACTTTATTGGACCAGTAACACCTTCATCAAGAGGAAACAAATATTTGTTGACAGTCACCTGTTTATTCACCAACTGGGTAGAATGTTTACCATGCAAAACATGCAGCTCAAGTGTTTGTGCATCTATGCTGATTAACCATGTATTTTCCAGATTTGGACTACCACAAAGCATCAAATTCGATCGCGGAAGCCACTTCACCAGTGAAGTGATGGCTAAAATGTGGGAAATCCTAGGAGTCAAGAGGAAACCACATATCGCTTACCGACCAGCTTCAAGTGGTGGAGGCGAAAGGTACAATCAGTCCGTTGTAAATATTCTGAAGAAATTTGTCAATGAATCTGGCAAAGACTGGGACATCAAATTACCACTGGTTCTAATGGCCATAAGAGCCACACCCAGTACGGCTACAAAACTCTCTCCTTTTGAGATGATTACAGGTAGGAAGATGGTTTTACCTCAACACCTGTTGTATCACACTGCGGACCAGAACCTGATCAATGCAACTTTGGCCCATCAGTACATTGAGAACTTGCGAAAGCACCTACACAATGCTTTTGCATTTGCCCAAAGGAACCTTGAGAAAGCAGCAAGCAGCAATAAAACCTCCTACGATTTGAAAGCCTTCAAGAAGGAGTACCAGATCTCAGACCAGGTTTATCTCTCTAATTTCTCTCGTAACCAGGTGAAGGAAAGGAAATTCCTACCGTCATGGAAAGGACCTTATTTTATCATTGATAAGATCTCAACTGTAGCTTACAAGATCCGAATTTCAAAGTGAACAGAAAATGTAGAGAAATGGGTTCACATTAACCAATTGCGTGCTTGTCATCCTAGGTTTCCATTGTAGCAAATAGAAGAGGAATCGGATGGCAAAAACATAAGACATTCACAACCAGAAGGAGAATGAAACAAGCCTGGAGAAGTATAATACTGTACTAACTTGCTTTGTTCTTATCCATGACCATTCCAGATACCTATTCCGCTTGGGGTTCCCTACTTTAGACGAGATTTTATTTAATAAAATCGGGGAAAGGGGGATATCAAAACTGCAAGGGATAGGAAAGAATGGGATTGTGAAATGTATCCGATTACTGAATAAATGCTGTGAATAACTTTCTCTCCCTGAGAAGGAAAAGAAGAAAAATTGTATATTTAGTATGAAAATACTTATACTGTTTTTCTTGTCTCCAGAGGCTACACTAAGCCGTAAGAAATAATATCCAAGGACCACGCGATTATCTGAATTATTCTGTTGTTGTGCCAAGAATTTCGGATGGAACCGATCACTGTGCCAGGACCATCATCTGGGATCATGTTGCAAGATATGCCGAGATTCATCTTGACAGACAAGAAAATCCTATCCGGGAAAATTTGTGTCAACCTGGACCCAAGTATCTCCATCAGAGAGAAATTCAACACTTCCAGACTTATCTCACCAGAAATCTGACAATGGTACCTGATGCATCTCATACCCAGGAGAAGGAGTAAGCTACATACTCGTAAAAAAAAACATGGCTCTGAAAAGTTCCAAGTGAAAATATCATGAAACCGTGAATGCAGTTCTGATCCATGACAATTGGCTCATCAGCACTCATTTATCAAACATGAGCGTGTTCCGGAAAGACCAAGTACTGAATAAAGTTCTGACTCTTCCCTCACCCGTGTTCTTTATCAAAGTACCCCAGCAGGAAACGATTGATAGTCGTACCATGTACCCAGTCATCATCGGGGAAGTTGTCGGGAAAGGTGAAAGCATTGATATTTTTCAAAAGCAGAAGATTCTTGCTGGAGCACAGGCCAATTCATACAGTTGAAATGACTATCCGCAAAGATGATATCTCCGACGTATCCGGATACCTTTTAGCAGATGAAACTCTGTTCGAACTGCTAACCAGAATGCTCTGAAGGGAACTTGTCGAAACGTGTTGCTGATCATCATCTTCTGCTGGCTAACATCTCTCACTGTAAAATTTGTGATGTTGATTAACCCTTTACTAAATGAGTTTAAATATCAAGTGTTCTTTCTTACTGACATTAACCTCTTAATGAGGACACTCAGTAGGAAAAGGGGGATATGTCGGGTAAGGGCTATCAGAGACAAAATGGCGTCAGCATCCATTTTGTTTTCTGAACACATAGATAAGATGCATCACCAGAGTTTACAGTATATACTCAGTTATATTTGCACCTGCGTATATCCTAAATGCTTTATATAATCAATATATATACTACACATATATATAGGAGTAAGAAATGTTAGTTTAGAGAATAAAACGATTTAGTAGACATTTTCTGTTATAATGGGAATATACTAACGAGAGTGAATTTAAAAGGGAATTGTTTTTCTGTTCTCTGAGCTACTCCAAGGCCGAATACAAGATTAGTTGCTTGTTAATTGTTATCTAAGTTTCCATAGTAGTAGGGAGTATAGGAGTATACCTTGCACCGAAAGCGGGAGTCCAATTAACATTATGAGAAAGTGAATTGTTTTGGATTAAACTAGATAATAATATGGCGTCACAGGTGTCAATTAGGGGACCAGGTGTAGTACAAAATTTTGTTATACCACATTGCCCTCAAGAGACGAGAAATAACCTGTAAAATTGAAATATATGGCTTATTTCAAGTTTAGAAACAAATTTTGTGATTGGTCAATGAGAAAAGGAGGTGTGGAATTAGAAGATATACTGCGCAAGCGAGAGAGTTCGGGGACTTCTTCACGAACATGCTGGGGACAGTCACTCACATTCCAACATCCACACAAGCACTTCGAGGACTCTTGGGGCCATGCAATGGGTCACAAGTGAGATGACACTTACACTCCAACAAAGGAGACCTTCATTCTCACTCATGCACTCTCAAGTCTAAATTGACTAATACTCTCACTGGATCACTAATTCACTCTGGTATTTCCAGATATTCAGAGATACACTACATATCCCACTATCCATAATTAAACAGCGACAGATCTCCATAGAGATCAAACAGAAACGCATTATACAACCCAGAGGATTATAATTGCATGCTGATCGCTGCTCAAGACTGCTACGAAGTCAATCAGAGGTAAGTATATGGAGGAGTGATTGATTTTAATTGAAAAGTTGATAAAGTGTTAATCTGTCTTTAGCCAAACTCGTATTCCATAAATCATTAATTATTATATTATAGATTGCGAATAAGGCATTGATAGTCACTACTGCAGCGTGATTATTGAATACCAAGATTCTTATTAAAATACAATAATAAATCAGATATTATTATTATATTATATATTACAAGGTGGAAAGCCTGCCCAGAGGGCAGTCTATTGTGGATATACTGCCCCAGCTCATGGATATATGCCCCAGCTCATGGATATACTGCCCCAGCACGTGGATATACTGCCCCAGCACGTGGATATACTGCCCCAGCTCGGGGGATATATGCCCCAGCTCGTGGATATACTGCCCCAGCAAGTGGATATACTGCCCCAGCACGTGGATATACTGCCCCAGCTCATGGATATATGCCCCAGCTCATGGATATACTGCCCCAGCTCATGGATATACTGCCCCAGCACATGGATATACTGCCCCAGCACATGGATATTGCCCCAGCTCATGGATATACTGCCCCAGCTCATGGATATACTGCCCCAGCTCATGGATATATTGCCCCAGCTCATGGATATACTGCCCCAGCACATGGATATTGCCCCAGCTCATGGATATTGCCCCAGCTCGTGGATATATTGCCCCAGCTCGTGGATATATTGCCCCAGCTTGTGGATACTGCCCCAGCTCCTGGATATACTGCCCCAGCTCCTGGATATACTGCCCCAGCTCCTGGATATACTGCCCCCCAAGCTCTCATGGATATGGCCCAGCTCAGACCCCAGACCAGACATGGGGCGGCTGTTCGAATGCTCTATCGGCATTCGGACAGCAGCCCCTGGAGCTCCTGCATACTTACCTGCTGAGCGACGAAGGGAAAGTTTCCCTGCTTCCGCTCGTTGAAGGACCCAAGCCGCGGTCACGTGGGACTCCCATGTGACCGCGGCTTCGGTCCTTCAAAGAGTGGAAGCGAGGGAACTTTCCCTTCACCGCTCAGGGGTTGGATGCGCGCGGCAGCCGGGTAGAGGCTGCAAGCGCAGCCTCTACCCGGCTGCTGCATTTGCATCTTGTAACTGCCGCGGCGAGCGCACAGCCGGCTCGTGCCGCGGCGGTTGCATGCACGCGCAGCCAACCGCCGCTGGTTGCGCGTGCATGCGCAGAGGAGGCTTGGCGACAAACACGCCAAGCCTTACTCTTTTATAGTATAGGATATCTGTATCATAGTTAAATTGATTGCGAGTGGCTGTGGATAATAAATTCTACTGTCTTCTTTATAAGTTGGCTTAATTTTCCAAGCGGAATAGATATTCTGAAGTGGATATGTAGATCAAGCAAAACAGGCTATGTTTAAAATGTGTAATCTCTGATATGTGATTAGTGTAACAAATACTCATACAATTGTTAACTGTTTAAGTAAAAATATATACGTTGATGTAATAAAAACTCTTTTGTTGCATCATTGGCTGGACATGATCTGTGTTTGATATACTTCAATTAACTGATATATCCTATGGTTTTATGAATCTGTATACATACGAAAAGAGATGTAAATTATGTCCATCTTGGATCTTCTGGAATAATTGGATAAGGCGTGGTTTATTGATTAATCAATTGAGGTTATAAAAGAATGAGAGATTAATGTGGTTCTGCGTTAATTCCGATCATATCTGCTACATTATATGTATTGCTGATAAGGGTTGTGTCTCATTTCTTCTAACTATCGATATCAAGTTGCATAGAGATTAATGACACTCCATACCTGTAGGCATTTCACTGAGATCAACGTCTTTCCAACCAAAAACATCTGACAAGCTGCTGATCCAGGACTGATTCATTTTTATAAATGTCAGCCGGTCTACAGAGTCAGTGGACAGACGCACTCTTTTGTCTGTGACAAAACCTCCAGCGGCACTGAGCGTCCTTTCAGAAAGCACGCTGGATGAAGGGCAACCTAATAGCGCCATAGCATATTGGCTAAGTTCTGGCCAGTGAGCCAATCTCAACACCCAGTAAGTCAGTGGATCATCTGCTGTAAAGTTATCCAGGTCTGTCCTTGCCCCTAGGTAATCCTGCACCATACGATGAAGACGCTGGCAATGGGTGCCTACATTTGACGTCCCTGGGCGTCGTGGACTAAAAAAATTAAAAATCAGTCAAGTGGCCCCGGCCTTCACCGCTTTTCCTCTGATCATCCGCATCCTCAGAAGCACCTGTGTCATCACTTAGTAACTTACCAGTGCCCGGAAAAGGTGTTACACAAGTGTTGCTTTAGAGCGTCCTCAAGTTGTTTCATCCTGTGCTCCCTCTGTGAGGGCAGGATGAGCTCTGCAACCTTACTCTTTTATCATGGATCAAGAAGGGTTGCCAATTAGTAATGATCCTTCTCCTTGATAGCACAAATCCTGGGGTCCTTTAGCAGGCTTTGCAGGATAAGGGAGCCCATGCAGTGTAGGTTGGAGGTGGCATTAGCTTCAGAGTGTTCCTGGTCGCTGAGGATGACCGTATCGTGCACTACCTACTCCCAGTCACGTACTAGTACTTGGGTTTCTGGGGACACAAAACCTTCCCTTGAGGAATCCCCACCTTCAATGCCCCACTACTTAAATATTCATCCTCATCCTCATCCTCCTCATCCTCCTCCTGACTGATCTGAGGACCCGCAGGAATGCTGTTGGCATAAAGACTGGGGCCTTGAGATCTAGGGAAGTCCTCCTCTTCCTCCCGCTGCTCTGCCTCTAGAGCCACATCTATAATTCCCCGCAGAGTGTGCTCCAGCAGGAAAACTAAAGGAATTGTGTCACTGATGCATGCACTGTCCCTGCTCACCATCCTCGTTGCCTCCTCAAATGGTGACAGTACAGTGCATGCATCCTGGATCATCAGCCACTGCGGGGGGGGGGTAAACAACAAGTTGACCTGAACCTGTCCTTGTGCCATACTCACACAGGTACTCATTGATGGCCCTCTGCTGCTTGTGCAGACGCTGCAGCATTGCCAATGTCGAGTTCCACCTGGTGGGCATGTCACAGATCAGGCGGTTTGTGGGAAGGTGGAATTCTCTTTGAATTTCTGCCAGGCAAACACTTGCTGGGAATGACCATCTGAAGTGGCTGCAGTCTTTTCTGGTCTGGCTGAGAAGCTCTGCCAGCCCTGGGTACCTGGTTAGGAAACGCTGCACCACCAGATTTAGGATGTGTGCTAGGCATGGTACATGCATCAACTTACCCAGGCGGAGAGAAGGTTGCTGCCATTATCACAGACGACCATTCCCAGCTGAAGCTGGCATGGTGTTAACCATCTCTGCACCTGCCCCTGCAGAGCTGACAGAATTTCTGGCCCGGTGTGGCTCCTGTCCCCTAACAAACCAGCTCAAGCACAGTATGGCATCTTTTTGCTTGAGCCACTGCGTAGCCGCTGCCACGTGTCGGTTTAACTTCCACTTCGCTAGAGCCATTGAAGGAGGAGGAGGAGGTGGAGGAAGAGGAAGAGGTGGTGGAGCAGACAGACCTTACATATGCAGCTTTCTGGAGGCGTGGTGGATGAGCAAGCTCCAGCACAGAGCCCCATCCTGGATCCCTCCCAGCCTGCAAGCAGAGTTACCCAGTGTGCCGTGAAGGAAATGTAACGGCCCTGTCCATGCTTGCTGTACCACGTGTCTAAAGTAATGTGCACCTTGTTGCTGACTGCCTTTCCCAATGACTACATAACATTGTCTTCCACGTGCTGGTATAGTGCTGGAATGGCCTTCCGTGAAAAGAAATGGCATTTTGGAAACTGCCACTGTGGTACATCACATTCGGAAAATTCACGGAAGGAAGCAGAGTCCACCAGCTGGAAAGGCAGCAGCTGTAATGCAAGTAATTTTGTCAAGCTGGCATTTAAATGTTGTGCATGTGGATGGTTGGGACAATATTTTTTCTTCCGCTGCAGCAGCTGGGGCAACTAAATCTGACTGCATAAATCTGCAGCTGATGGGATGCTGTCACATTCTGATGGACCTGGTACACCCATTTCTGTAGCATCATTCCTGTCAGTGGAGCTTGTAGGTAATGACATGGCAGGACATATAGTGGGGGTTGAGAAAGATGAGGAGGAGGAGGACCTATGCAAAGTGTTGTGCCAATGGGATGTGTGTCAGGTGGTCATATGCCGCCTCAATCATGTGGTACCCAAGTGTCTGAGGTCTTTCCCACACTTCATCCTCTTCCGACAACAGCGCTGCGCTCTGCACCTGAGCAGCTCTGACATCTGATGCCTTGGACTGGCTACGTTGCTCATAGAGGACGTTCTGCCTCGTTTTTGTTGTGCCTCCTCCCTTGACTCCTCTGTTCGATCAGGCACCCAGGTGGAGTCAGTGACCTCATCATCGTCATCACCCCCTATCTCTTCATTACTGGAGCCAACCTCGCAATATGCTGCAGCTGCTGGGGGGAACATGAGTGCCAGTTCTTTGTATGTCACTGGCACCCCTTCCCTCTAGGCTGATTATACTCCCTTCCTCAACCTCAGAGTTTGAATCAGAGCACTGGAGTTGCTGCGCATCCTCAAGCAGCATGTCACTGTCACTGTAGTCAAACAATTCAGCTGACTCCTCCGTGTGTGATAGTTAGTGAGGCTACGGCAGGAGTAGCTGTGGACATGGAGATTGAATTAGATGTTTTGGCAGCTGAGGTGGACTTTAAACCACTACAAGTCTGGCTGGCAGAGGACTCGGAGGATGAGGATGGCCTGGTTAACCAATCCTGCAAATCCTCTGTATGTTGCTGCTGCTTAAGACGGCCAGCACCAGTTACAAAGGAGAAGCGTGCCCCTGCAGAGGATGCACCACGTCCATGATGACCTGGGGCAAAGCCATCTGACACATAGGCTGCTTGCCCTTTTATCTGTGTCTGGAAGCATCTGCCTGTCCTTTTTGGTCTTTCTGACATGGTGAGTGATATATAGATTAAAGATATACAGATTTTCCAGAACAATGCTATAAATCAGTGATACACCCTGATAGCCTTTGCAGTGGCAACACACAGATTCAAATTCACACAACTCTGGTATAAATCAGTGATACAGCCTGATAGCTTTTTCAGTGGCAACACACAGATTCAAATTCACACAACTCTGGTATAAATCAGTGAAACAGCCTGATAGCTGGCAGTGCCAACACACAGATTAAAATTCCCAGAACTCTGGTATAAATCAGTGATAAAGCCCGATAGCCTGGCAGCAGCTGGCAGTGAGAAGACACAGATTACAATTCCCAGATATCTGCTAGAAGTATGTGGGACCCTCTGATATCTGGCAGTGAGAAAACACAGATTACAATTCCCAGATATCTGCTAGAAGTATGTGGGACCCCCCGATAGCTGGCAGTGAGAATACACGTATTACAATTCCCAGATATCTGCTAGAAGTCTGTGAGACCCCAATAGCTGGCAGTGAGAAGACACAGATTACAATTCCCAGATATCTGCTAGAAGTATTTGGGACCCCATGATAGCTGGCAGTGAGAAGACACAGATTACAATTCCCAGATATCTGCTAGAAGTCTTTGAGACCCCAATAGCTGGCAGTAAGAAGACACAGATTACAATTCCCAGATATCTGATGGAAGTCTGTGAGACCCCAATAGCTGGAAGTAAGAAGACACAGATTACAATTCCCAGATATCTGCTAGAAGTATTTGGGACCCCCTGATAGCTGGCAGTGAGAAGACCCAGATTACATTTCCCATATATCTGCTAGAAGTATATGGGACCCCCTAATAGCTGGCAGTGAGAAGACACAGATTACAATTCCCAGATATCTGCTAGAAGTCTGTGAAACCCCAATAGCTGGCAGTGAGAAGACAAAGATTACAATTCCCAGATATCTGCTAGACGTATGTGGGACCCCCTGATAGCTGGCAGTGAGAACACACAGATTACAATTCCCAGATATCTGCTAGAGGTATGTGGGACCCTGCTATACCTGGCAGTGAGAAGACACAGATTACAATTCACAGAAATCTGCTAGACGTCTGTGAGACACATATAAAAGAACAATCTCCTCTCACTCCTGCAAAAAAAACACGTGCTGAGGCTGCGGGGAAACCTTATATTGTGTGCTGCGGTACTTAGCTCTGTGTGCCCATGATTGGGAAAAATTTGCCCAATCAAGAATCTGAGCCCTGATTGGCATAGTCTTCCACCTGTTGTGCACCTGACCTGTGGTCAAGTGCAAGGCTGTAGCCAATTACAAGCTTCAGGCCAGTGGAAAAGTGCATTGTGGTCCATTGTGATGCATTATGGGTGAACACGCGGCGAACACGCGGAAATGTTCGATATTCGTCGAACGGCCGAACGGGCAATGTTCGAATCAAACTCATGTTCGGATCGATCCGCCAGCCCATCCTTACTGAAGACCCGCAGGAATGCTGTCTGCATAAAGACTGGGGCCATGAGAGCTTGGGAAGTCCTCCTCTTCCTCCCGCTGCTCTGCCTCTAGTGCCACATCTATAATTCCCCACAGAGTGTCGCTCCAGCAAAAACACTAAAGAAATTGTGTCACTGATGCAGGCACTGTCCCTGCTCACCATCCTCGTTGCCTGCTCAAATGGTCACAGTACAGTGCATGCATCCTTTATCATCAGCCACTGCGGGGGGAAAAAACAAGTGGACCTGAACCTGTCCTTGTGCCATACTCACACAGGTACTCATTGATGGCCCTCTGCTGCTTGTACAGATGCTGCAGCATTGCCAATGTCGAGTTCCACCTGGTGGGCATGTCACAGATCAGACGTTTGTGGGAAGGTGGAATTCTCTTTGAATTTCTGCCAGGCGAACATCTTGCTGGAAATGACCATCTGAAATGGCTGCAGACTTTTCTGGTCTGGCTGAGAAGCTCTGGCAGCCCTGGGTACCTGGTTAGGAAACGCTGTACCACCAGATTTAGGACGTTTGCTAGGCATGGTACATGCATCAACTTACCCAGGCGTAGGGCAGAGAGAAGGTTGCTGCCATTATCAAAGATGACCATTTCCAGCTCAAGCTGGAGATCCTGGATGTGTGCTTTGAGACAACAGCGCTCTGCACCTTAGCAGCTCTGACATCTGATGCCTTGGACTGGCTAGTGCTACGGTTGGTCATTGAGGATGTTGTGCCTCATGTTTGTTGTGCCTCCTCCTCCTCACTTGACTCCTCTGTTCGATCAGGCACCCAGGTGGAGTTAGTGACTTCATCATCACCCCCTATCTCCTCGTCACTTGTCGGTATATTAATGGAAAAAATTTAAATGGATGCCTGTAGCCATCTTGTTTAATGTAAAGTCTTTCTTTTTCAATTTTCCCTAGTTTTAGAAATGGACAGAGATTTTTTTTTAAATAGTTCATGGCTTGGTGAAACCTTAAGAGTTTTTTTTTAAAATGCCAGACGTGATGTTATAAACGATAAAATGTCTTTATGTGATATACTGCTGAGTTAAATGCCAGACATGTCATATTTAAATTTATTGGTTTGTTTTAACAAGTCTTTGAATGAAAAGAGGAGTAGAGATATTAATTTAATTTTGACAGGAGAGAACCAAAGACAGATTGATTTTTTGACCTGAGATAAGATATATAAAAAATTTAATTGTGGAATTAATTTGAAGGGCAACACTGCCCTCTAGAGGCATAGTAAATATTATATTAATATAAAGAATGTAATATTTAAATGAAAAGGGTAGATTGTCAGTGACGTCAAATTGACTATAATTGGAGCTGTACTGTTTGTTACAAGGCACTTCAGACCATCACAGGACACAGTGCACTTCAGATCATACTAAGAAAAATAATGCATTCAGATTTCTAGGACATAATGCATTCAGATCATCTCAGGACACGATAATGCATTCAAGATAAAACATATCACTTAATTAGGACCACACCTCTAACTCACATGCATTGAATAATACTCACATGCAATGCTAATTTTCACATATTCCAAAACAATATTTTACATGAAGATTATTGCTGCTGTAACTCATTGAAAACCCGCAAATTTAAGGTTAATGTAATTATATATATCTGGAGTATTTCTTGCAATAGATAGACTGAGATATCTCTGATTACTGTTAGATCCAGAGTCTTCAAAATATTTCTAAATCTGCAGAAAGAGATATGAAGAAGAATCGGATATAAGGATTTTATCCTAAAGAAACTGTTGCAAAAATTAAATACAAATATATATATATAAATATATTGAATTTGGAAATTACTGTGATTGAAATTAATAAGCAAGGAATTATATAACTAATATAAAAAGCAGAAGATTAGAAGTTTAATTCTCGATATTAGGGGTGGATTGACTAAATAAGTTTGTATTACTTATCATTCTAGAAATAGAATAAGTGACAGCTCATCTTTTGTTGATCCACGTAGCATAGAGAGATACATATATCTCTACAAGATCTAGCTTGTTAAACATTGGTTTGCTGGGAAATACATGTTAATTGTTTTCATTAAGCAGAAATGTTTATTAACCATTTGTGTATAGTTACTAAATTATATTATAATAATATAATAAATTATATTAATCATATATGCAGTTACTAACAGGAGATACATATATTGAGAAGCTAGTGTCTATGTGCTGATGGATGGATATGTTGTTTATAAATCTTTGTTTATGATATGAGATTTGAAACTTTTTTGTATACTTAATAAATATATATATTTTTATCCAATTATTGATTAGTGTCTTCTTCAAAGCAAAACACAGACAATTAAAAGAATTTAGGAGAATTTCTAGGAAATATAAACGATTGATATTTGTGTCTCATATAAGTTTCTTATTGAACATAAATCTCGACATGTTGTAGTCAAGTGCAGAGATAAATCCCTACACACTGGAGCCAACTTGGCAGTATGCTGCAGCTGCTGGGGCAACATGAGTGCCAGTTATTTGTGTGTCATCACTGGCACCCCTTCCTCTAGGTTGATTATAATCCCTTCCTCAACCTCAGAGATTGAATCAGAGCACTGTATTTGCTGCGCATCCTCAAGCAGCATGTCACTGTCATTGTAGTCAAACAATTCAGCTGTCTCCTCCGTGTGTGATAGTGAGGCTACAGCTGGAGTAGCTGTGGACATGTAGGCTGCATTAGATGTTTTGGCAGCTGAGGTGGACTGTAAAGCACTACAAGCCTGGCTGGCAGAGCACTCGGAGGATGAGGGTGGTCTGGTTAGCCAAACCACCAAATCCTCTGTATGTTGCTGCTGCTTAAGAAGACGGCCAGCACCAGTTAGAAAGGAGAAGCATGCCCCTGCAGAGGATGCACCACGTCCACCATGACCAGAGGCACAGCCTTCCGACACACAGGCTGCTTGCCCTCTTATCTGTGTCTGGGAGCATCTGCCTGTCCTTTTTGGTCTTTCTGACATGGTGAATGATATATAAAGTAGATTAAATATATACAGAACTCTGATTCAACTCTGGTATAAAGATTAAAGATTTGCAGAACTCTGGTATAACTCAGTGAGACACCCTGATAGCTGGCATCCAGTGACAAGACACAGATTACAATTCCCAGAAACCTACTATAAATCAGTGAGACCCCTTGATGGGTGCCAGTGACAAGACACAAATTACAATTCGCAGAAATCTGCTACAAGTCAGTGAGACCCCCTGATAGGACCCCCTGATAGCTGGCAACAGTTACAAGACACAGATTACAATTTGCAGAAATCTGCTAGAAGTATGTGGGACCCCCTGATAGCTGGCAGTGAGAAGACGCAGATTACAAGTCCCAGAAACCTCTTATAAATGAGTGAGAATTTTGTAGAAATTACTGACCCCCAAAATAGTTGCTGGTGGCAGTGAGAACACACAGATTACGTCAATTACCAGATATTTTGGAGAAATTACTTACCCCCAAAATAGTTGCTGGTAGCAGTGACAAGACACAGATTACCTCAATTCCCAAATATTTTGTAGAAATTACTGACCCCCAAAATACTGGGTGGCAGTGACAAGACACAGATTACCTCAATTCCCAGATATTTTGGAGCAATTACTGACCCCCCAAAATTCTGGGTGGCAGTGACAAGACACAGATTACCTCAATTCCCAAATATTTTGTAGAAATTACTGACCCCCCAAAATACTGGGTGGCAGTGACAAGACACAGATTACCTCAATTCCCAGATATTTTGGAGCAATTACTGACCCCCCAAAATTCTGGGTGGCAGTGACAAGACACAGATTACCTCAATTCCCATATATTTTGTAGAAATTACTGACCCCCCAAATACTGGGTGGCAGTGAGTGAGAACACACGGATTATAACACTTCCCAAATATTTTGTAGAAATTACGAACCCACCAAAATACTGGGTGGCAGTGACAAGACACAAATTACCTCAATTCCCAAATATTTTGTAGAAATTACTGACTCCCCAAAATTCAGGGAGGCAATGACAAGACACAGATTACCTCAATTCCCAAACATTTTGTAGAAATTACTGACCCCCCAAAACAGTTGCTGGTGGCAGTGACAAGACACAGATTACCTCAATTCTCAAATATTTTGTAGAAATTACTGACCCCCCTAAAATTCTGGGTGGCAGTGACAAGACACAGATTACCTCAATTCCCAAATATTTTGTAGAAATTACTGACCCCCAAAATTCAGGGTAGCAGTGACAAAACACAGATTACCTCAATTCCCAAATATTTTGTAGAAATTACTGACCCCCCAAAATAGTTGCTGGTGGCAGTGACAAAACACAGATTACCTCAATTCCCAAATATTTTGTAGAAATTACTGACCCCCCAAAATTCAGGGTGGCAGTGACAAGACACAGATTACCTTAATTCCCAAATATTTTGTAGAAATTACTGACCCCCAAAATACTGGGTGGCAGTGACAAGACACAAATTAACTCAATTCCCAAATATTTTGTAGAAATTACTGACCCCCAAAATTCTGGGTGGCAGTGACAAGACACAGATTACCTCAATTCCAAAATATTTTGCAGAAATTACTGACCCCCAAAATTCAGGGTGGCAGTGACAAGACACAGATTACCTCAATTCCCAAATTTTTTGCAGAAATTACTGACCCCCAAAATAGTTGCTGGCAGTGAGAACACACAGATTACCACAATTCCCAGATATTTTGTAGATATGAGACCCCCAAAATAGTTGCTGGCAGTGAGAACACAGATTAGAACAATTCCCAGATATTTTGTAGAAATGAGACCCCGCCAGTAGCTGGTGGCAGACTGGCAGTGAGAACACACACTAACACATGAACAATCTCCTCTCAAATCTCCTCTCAAACGCGTGTTGAAGCGCTGTGTGAAACCTTATATAGTGTTCTGCTGGACTTAGCTCTGTTTGCCCATGATTGGGCAAAATTTGCCCAATCAGGACTCTGAGCCGTGATTGGCATAGTCTTGAACCTGTCTTGAACCTGACCTGTGGTCAGGTGCAAGGCTGCAGCCAATTACAAGCTTCAGGCCAGTGGAAAAGTACATTGTGGTCCATTGTGGTGCATTGTGGGCGAACATGTGGCGAACATGCGGAAATGTTCATAGTTCGCGAACATGCGAACAGGCGATGTTCGAATCGAACTCCGAACCGATTGAACCGAACAGCTCATCCCTATTCTTAACCTTTATTTCATGGAAAACTCACTGTTCCTTTAAATATTTTTTTTTTTTTTTACTTTTTGTCCTCTTTTCCTGTCCCCCAGGGCACTACCCGGACCCCCATTCACCTTTTATGGCAAATATCTTGCATATATGCCCTCTTGGAGGGCACTCTAAAAATCGAACGTTCGAGTCCCATTGACATGCATTGAGTTCGAATCGTGTTCGCGTTCGAACCCGAACTTTTGAAATTGTTCGAGTTCGAATGCGAACCGAACACTGTGGTGTTCGGCTCATCACTATTGCTAATATCTCAAAAAGAAAAGCAGCGCAAATGTTAATTTTTGCTGCACAAAACCGCACAAACGTAGCACTAACCAAACACAGTGGATTTTTAGTGCCGATTGTAGGGGGGCCAGCTTCACTCAGCTCCCTGAGCTGGTCCATTGGCTCTAGAGGGGTGATTGTAATACTTTACAACTGTATTAGTGTATTGATTTTCCGGTACCATCTGCACTTGGCATCTTTCTCTGTTTTCTCTTAAAACCAATGGCTACTATCATGGATTGAGCAGCTGAAGGGTACGCCCGATGAAGTGCCCTTACAAGCATATTATAAGCATGTGGTTGCTCTAAACCATGTGAGTGGTTTAATATTACGACATTAGCATAAAAATTCTTTTCAAGCTACACTATAGGGGTTATTCACAGAGATCCAAACATGCCCTAAAAATGAGTAATTTCCCCATAAGGTGCATGTTTGTGGCTGTTCACAAAGCAGACAGTTTGCCAAATTTTGACGAATTTCCAGCAAGATACGGTGCTTTACGATGCAGTGGAATCCCCATAGAGAAGCTCTGGTTAACCTATTCATAGAACACCGAACAGCAGTAAAAAGTTGTTGAAGTGTCCTGATGTTCAGTGCTTTCATTCAGCAGGTTTAAGCGGGTGAATCCCATAGGTTTCATTGTTAAAAATATTCCTGTTTTTATTTAATATTCAATAAAATGTTTATTCTTTTAATCTGCAGCAAAAAGTCTCTTTTTTTAGCATTTTTTTAAGCATTTTTCAAGATCTTTTTGGCAGAGCTAATTTTTACGCGTTTTGAAGCCATATTTTATTATATGACCCAGACATATTATATATCGTTCTTTCCGGCAGACTCGGCAGATTCATAATATATCATTATTTTATGTATACGTCTTGTCCTGCCCGAATATTATAACAAAAAATGCAATAAAATTAGAATTTTCAATAATTTACAACTTGTAAAGTGTTTTTTTTCACATTTTAACATGCAAATGTTTGCGGTTATATTTTCTATGAGCTGCGCTTGTTGAAAAAAATTAGAGATGGGGACTCGTTACATTTTTTTTGGGGGAAAATTACACAATGTTTAACAAACGCACCCCATACAAAAATCGGTAGTGCAACATCATTGTTCACTTTATAATTGAAATGGGAACAATATTGCTGCATTAACAAAACAAAACAAAAAAAAACTTGTTTATTTTTTCTTATTTCATTTTTTTTAAAATATTTTTTATTTTCATTTTTATTTATTATTATTTTTTCTTAAACTGTAACCTAGACATGTTTGGTATCATTGGAAAGGCCATCCAACGATACCAAACATTAACCCCTAGCTACCACGGATCGGGAGATAGGGGGTTCATTGGAACCCTCTATCTCCACCATTGGTGGCAGCTAGGGGTTAACTCCAGAACTTTATCCGAGGTCCCGATGTAAAAAAAAAATATAGATGAAGTCTATTTTTTTTCACATCGGGACTTTGGATAGATTGACAATTTTTTTTTTTAAAAAATAGTCAAAATCTATCCAAAGTCCCAATGTTTCAAATCAGAACTTGGGATAGAGTAAGTCCGCCGTTAAACACATAAGCAGTCTGATTTTCTAAAGATCAGGACGCTGGATAGCAACAGGTTGTTGCTATCCAGGGTGCTGATCTTTAGAAAATCAGACTGCTTATGTGTTTAACGGCAGACTGACTTTAATGGCACACTTACTCTGGATAGAGTAAGTCGTCAGGGGGAGATCCAGGAAGCTTGGCTGACATCCAAGATGTTGGCCAGCTCCGGGAGAGGATCCTGCTGCCCCGTACGGAAGGGGAGGGAGAGAGGCTTAAAGGATCTTCCCCCCTCCCTTTCAGGCACCTTCCCCGCACTCGCGGGGGGGGGGGCGCCTGCAATAGATGTCAACGTGCCACCGCAATGACATCTATTAGTGCCCACGGAGGTTCCGGATGCTGGGCTGACTTCAAGGATGTCAGCCCGCACCGGGGGCACAGCAATTGGCCAGAACTTACAACTTACAGCAATTAACTCACTCAGCAAACCCATCAGCAGATAGCAACATATACAAATAGACAATAACATTATTCATACATAACACAGATTACGCAAACACTCTGTCACTACAGGCACAGAGTGATTTCAACATAAGAGAGGGCAGGGAAATAATGTAGAACATCAAGCCTGCACCTCCGAAATACATCTCTATGCCCATGTACCCCACGCTCAAAGTGACGCATGTCACACCCTCCATTTTCAGAGACTTTATTCCACATTCCCTGTCCAAGATTATCAGCCTTGTTTTGCATATTTTGTTTTATCACCCACAATAAACCCTCTGTTTACATTTTACTTGCCGTATTCTCTGCGCAATGATCTTTAACTCAGTAATATGGGTCCCACCTCAGCTCATGCCAGGTGCCACCATGACACCTACATACCTACCCTGCTGTCTTTCACATATTCTGCATTCCCTGTAATAAATATGGCCTGTTTGCAACTGTTCACCTGCTTGTCGTGCTTTTATCCATTGCATTTTGGATTCATTCCTGCCACAACCACTGCAAATACTGGTATAAATATGTTCACCTCTAATCCATCTCAAGATTACATTTGTAAATATTGGAGAAATCCATACCTTACACAACTGTATTTTTTGTAGAGGTATACACTGACCAGCTACAATTTTAAAACGGACAGGTGATGTGAATAACATTGATTATATTGTAAAAATGGCACCTGTTAAGGCGTGAGCTTTATCACTTCCTTCAAACGCTCCCTGAAAACATTGCTATTTAGGGAAGCCTACCACCCAACTCACTGACGCAACCATCAATCACTCTCACCTTACAGTCCTCTCCTCCTGTTTCCAACCCCAACCCTCCTAGATTGTGAGTTCCTACGGGAATAGGGCCCTCATCTCCTCCTGTACTGTTTGTCAAATGTTGTTCAATGTATTGTAACCCTGTCTGTACTGTGCTTATTGTACAGCGCTGCGGAATATGCTGGCGCTTTATAAATTAATAATAATAATAATAATAATAATATCAGGCAGCGAGTGAATAGTCAGTTCTTGAATTTCATGTAATGGAAACAGGAAAAATGGGCAAACGAAAAGATCAGAGTATGTTGGACAATGGCATAATAGTGAATGGGTTGGATCATCTTCAAAATGACTGAAGATCAATAAAAAGTAGAACTGTTGAATGCTTATTTTTCTTCAGTATATATAGTTACATAGGCTGAAAAAAGACATGTGTCTATTGGGTTCAGCCTCTCACACATCACCAAATCCTTCTCCTGCTTTGATTTCCCTAACTCAGTACCATTTAGGGTATAAGTTGCTTGTGTGTTCTTCACTCCAAAGTGCATATCTTCGCATTTATCTACATTAAATTTAATCTGCCATTTAAGTGCCCAGTCCCCCAATCTATCTAAATCCCTCTGCAGCGAAGAAACGTCCTGTTCACATTGTATTACTTTTCCTAGTTTTGTGTCATCTGCAAACACTGACACATGACTTCTGTTACCTAGTTCAAGGTAATTTATAAATAAATTTAATAGAATTGGTCCGATAACAGACCCCTGAGGGACACCACTTACCACTGATGTCCATCTTAAAAATGTACCATTTATGACCACTCTCTGTACTCTATCTTTTGGCCAGTTTTCTATCCAAGAACAAGTATTTTCATCTAGACCAATTTTTCTTAATTTAAATAGTAACCTCTTGTGTGGAACTGTGTCGAAAGCTTTGGCAAAATCCAAGTAAATCACATCCACTGCATTCCCCTGATCTATACTTCTACTTACTTCATCATAGAACACAATTAGGTTAGTCTGACATGATCTCTGTTTCATAAAACCATGCTGATTTTTGCCAATTACATTATACCTCCTAATAATTAATAATAATAATATATTTATTTATATTGTATACATATATAAATATTTATATTTTAATAATAATTAATTATACCTCCTGAATATTATTCCTTAGTAATCCCTCAAATACTTTCCCAGCCACAGATGTTAAGCTCACAGGTCTACAATTTCCAGGCACAAATTTTAAACCTTTCTTAAATATAGGGACCACGTCAGCTTTTCTCCAATCCGCTGGTACAATTCCTGAAAGAAAAGAATCTTGAAAGATTAAGAACAGAGGTTTACATATTTCAACACATAGCTTCATCAGTACTCATGGGTGAATTCCATCCGGCCCTGGGGCTTTATTCACATTCACATTGTTTAATTGCTGCAAAACCTTGTCCTCCTGAGTCAACCAGTCACTTTTTATTAGTAAGCTGTTATCAATGAATTGCATGTCTCCTGTTATAGGTTTATCTTTGACAAATACTGAAGAAAATAATGATTCAAAATGTCTGCCTTATCTTGATCTTCAGTTAACAATACCGCTGACTCAGATTTTAGTGAACCTACATTTTCACTCATGGGTTTTTTAGAATTTATGTAACTAAAGAATCTTTTAGGGTTGGTCTTGCTCTCTGGCTATTTCTTTTTCATATTCTAGTTTAGCCCATCTAATCGCTTTTTTACATACTTTATTGGCTGCCCTGTATGCTTTATAGGATGCCTCAGATTTATCAGATTTAAAAGCTTTAAATGCCTTCTATTTATTTTTCATTTCCTTGGCTACCTTCCTACTAAGAGGCAGTATGTAGAGTCCTCGCGCTTGTACAAATAGTCCAGTGGGTGAGTGATACTTCAAAGTGATCTAGAAAACATAACAGAAGACACACATTGTGCAGTACATCCTTATGACACCTGAATTCTAGACAATTGGTAATGAACTCACTTGGTTCTGAGCCCCATAAAGTCGGCTCTGAACTTTACAGGCATGAATATGTAGATGTAATCTCACCAGCCCCGTCCTACCGGCGGCAATCTGCAGTGGTAGCCTGGTCCATAGATGAAATGTTAGGTCCCCAGAGTATATCACAGGCAAGACGTCAGCAGGGTAGATGGATAAAATAGATTTATTATAGCACTAACGCGTTTCGACCTATTTGGTCTTCATCAAAGTGCATAAAATACATGTATTTTATGCACTTTGATAAAGACCAAATAGGTCAAAACGCGTTAGTGCTATAATAAATCTATTTTATCCATCTACCCTGCTGACGTCTTGCCTGTGATATACTATGGGGACCTAACATTTCATCTATGGACCAGGCTACCACTGCAGATCGCCGCCGGTAGGACGGGGCTGGTGAGATTACATCTACATATTCATGCCTGTATAGTTCAGAGCCGACTTTATGGGGCTCAGAACCAAGTGAGTTGATTACCAATTGTCTAGAATTCAGGTGTCATAAGGATGTACTGCGCAATGTGTGTCTCCTGTTATGTTTTCTAGATCACTTTAAAGTATCACTCACCCACTGGACTATTTGTACAAGCGCGAGGACTCTACATACTGCCTCTATCTATTGACTATTTGCACTTGGGAATGTGCATTTTGTGCCCTGGCTGCTATATAAGACTGTCCGTTTTCACACCATCTGCGCCATTTACCACCTCCATTTTCTTCTACCTTCCTACTAAGCCACATTGTTTTCAGTCTGTTTCTTTTATTTTTATTAACCAGTGGAATATATTGTGACGTGTACTTTTCTAGTGTTAGTTTAAAGATATTCCATTTATCCTCAGTGTTTTTCCCATGGAAGAGTTTCTGTCAGTCAATGACATTGAGAGCTTCCTTTATTTTAATGAAGCTGGCCTTTTTAAAATTATGGGCCATATTACATACTTGGTGCTAACTTAACCAGAGCTGTTGTAAACTTCCCAGAGCCATTATAGTCTATGGAGGTTTTAAGTTTACAACAGCTCTGGTTAAGTTAGCACCAAGTATGTAATATGGCCCTATATGTTTTAGCATGCCCCCTATTAATGTGTTATTTTGAGTTTATTTCAAAGGACACCATATTATGGTCACTGTTTCCCAACTGCTCACTTACATGAATATTTGAGAAAAGATCCACATTATTTGTTATAACCAGATCCAGACAGTTATCCTCTCTAGTTGGTGTTTCTACCAGTTGTGTCATGAAGGTATCATTTAACAGGTTCAGAAACCGGATTCCCTTCACTGAATTACTAGTCCCACTATCCCAATTAGTGTCCGGGTAATTGAAATCTCCAATAATTAATGTGCTACCACGATGTGGTAGCCTTCCTAATGTGCTCTAACAGTTGTTCTTCCTCATCATTATCTATATTAGGTGGTTTATAGCATATACCAACCAATAGTTGACTTCCCTGTTTATTCCCCAAAGAAATATTTATCCATAAGGATTCCACATTTCCCTCATAACTTACCAGGTGTGTAATATTTGGCTTTAAATCCTCATTTACGTACAAACATACTCCACCCCCTTTCTTATGTTTCCTATCCCTTCTAAACAATGCATAACCATGTAAGTTTACAGCCCAGTCATGCATTTCATCCCACCACGTTTCAGTTATACCTATTATGTCGTATTGCTTAGTGTATGCTATTGCCTCTAGTTCCCCATCTTGTTATTGAGGCAGCTTGCATTAGCAAGCATACATGTATACATACATATATATCAAAGAGGAACCTATGACAAGACCTATGTAAATCATTGATAAAAACTTCCTAATAAAATGTGATTGGCTGACTCAAGAAAAGGTGCTGCAGCAACTAATTAAAAGTGAATGTGAACAAAGCCCTGAGGCCAAATGGAATTCACGGCGAGTACTGGGGCAGTTACAGTTTACAAGTACTTATACAGTGCTAACAGGTTTTGTAGTGCTTCACAATGGGAGAAGCACAAAAGTGAGACATAATAAATAATGATACAGTATCAGCAGAAAACCCTGCCTGTAGGATATTTGTCCTGATAAAACAGCACTTGAAACAAGTGCTCAGACAGACATCCCATGAGCTTACAATCTAACAGAGGTATGTGAAACAAGAATGAGCAGGGGGAAGGTGGACAGAAATAAGATAGCAGAGATTGATTGGGAAGGACCCGAAGCTTGGGCTTGTTTGGGTAATTAACAAAGTGGAAGCAGCGGGAACGAAAAGCTACAAGTTTTAGCCTGGAACTGGGTGGGACTGTGGATCGGAAGGGCGGGTGGGACAGCAAAGTAAAAATACAGGATCTGGAAATGGAGATGGTGGTGAATGGATACTTAGTTTCATAGACCTGTGAGCTTAACATCTGTGGCTGGGAACGTATTTGAGTAGTTATGAAGGGATAATATTCAGGGATTCATTGGGAGGCATAATCTCATTAGCAGGAAACAGCATGCATTTATGAAACACAGATCATGGCAGACTAACCTTATTGCATTCTATGAAGAAGTACAGAAAAATATAGATCAGGGGATACAGTGGATGTGATTTATTTTGATTTTGCCAAAGCCTTTGACACAGTTCCACACAAAAGATTACTATTTAAATTAGGAAAAATTGGTCTATATGAAAAGTCTTCTATTTGGATAGAACACTGGATAAAAGAGAGGGCCCTATCATCTCCTTAAATGAGGTGATAGCGTTACGCCCAGATCATTATCGGGTTGAAAAATTCGTTAGCGCATCGGTAATAGCGTTTTTTAGTGCAAACTTACTGTACTTTGCTCTCCCTATACTTAACAAGGAGACTACAAAGTGTAAGCAAGGAGTAATTAGGATCACAAGTCCTAAACTAATTACTAACCACTCTTGCTAACTGAAAACTTAGCCACAGCTCTATGCTGTAGCTAACTGATCCCACTTTTGCAGGATCAGATAGCAGCAGCTGGAGCCCCTCCCCCAAAAATTATGTACTCACCTCTCATCCCGTGACGAGAATGGCGGCCTGTTCTGCCGCTTCTGGCTGCCGGGATGAAAGTGAGATTTGGGATAAAATGTCCCCTGTCTCCTGCCATGATCATTCCTTGTACCTGCAGTCTTTAACGAGAGGCGAGATCCTGCAGGTCATGTGAACTGGCAGCAGAAGCCTCCATGGAGTCCTATGGCAAGGCTAGCAGCCGTTACAGGGCAGGCTGCTGAATTCAGCGCCTGCCTCGTAATCTACCTGTAAAACGGGGATGCTAAGGGTAAATTTGTGACTGCAAATTTTTCCCCTTAGCATCCCTTTTTGGCTTAGGGCACATGATACTGCCCAGAGTAAAGAGAGTGGTCATAAATGGCAAATTCTCAAGATGGACACCAGTGTTAAGTGGTGTTCCCAGGGGCAGACTGACCCATCGGGCACTCGGGTGCCGCCCAAGGGCCCAGATTGGAGGGGGGCCTGGATTGGCCTTGATTGCCCCTGCAATCCAGGCAGGGGTCGGGCAAAGTGTCTCTCATTTACTCGCAGCGTGTGGGATCCAACTCCTACATGCTGCGTTGGAAGTTTAGGCCCCGCCGAGGAGAAGAGCAGGAAGATGTCAGACGAGGCTGCCAGCCCAGCCAGCAGCAGCTCACATGGAGATGCGCTGGCCCCACCCCCTCTCACAGCACTGAGCAGCTGCAGGAAGCAGAATTAAGAGCCTCCCCTGCTAATGTGCTGGAAGTGTCCAGCACGTGTGGGGAGGGAGAGTGGAGACAGCCTAGCAGATACAACAACAGAGGCAGCAAGGGATTCCATCCTAGAGTCAGTATGTAACTAACATGTGTGTGGATGGTGTGCCTGTGTGTGTATGGATTGTGAGTGTGTATGGATTGTGTGGGTGGTGTGTGTGTATGGATGGTGTGTGTGTGTGTATGGATGGTGTGTGTGGATGGATGCTGTGTGTGTGTATGGATTGTGTGTGTTTGAATGGATGGTGTGTGTGTATGGATTGTGAGTGGATGGATGGATTGTGTGTGTGTGGATGGTGTGTGTGGGTGGATGGTGTGTGGGTGTGTGTGTGGATGGTGTGTGAGTGTGGGGGGGTGGATGGTGTTTCTGTGGATGGATGGTGTGTGTGTGGATGGATGGTGTGTGGATGGATGGTGTGTGTGTGGATTGATTTGGTGTGTGTGTAGATGGATTCGGTGTGTGTGTGAATGGATTTGGTGTGTGTGGATGGTGATGGTGTGTGTGGATTTTGTGTGTGTGGATGGATGGTGTGTGGGTGGATGGTGGGTGTGTGTGGATGGATAGTGGGTGTGTGTGGATGGATGGTGTGTGGATGGTTTGTGTGCATGGATGGTGTATGGGTGTGTGTGCGTGTATGGTGTATGTGTGTATGGATGTGTGTTTGTGTATGTGTGTGGATGGTGTGTGTGGATGGTGGGTATGTGTGTGCGGATGGTGTGTGTGTGTGTGGGGATGGTGGTGTATGGATGTGTGTGTGGGAATATTGTGTGTGTGTGGGGATGGTGTGTGTGTGGTGGTGTGGGTGTGGTTGTGTGTAGGGGTGGTGTGTGGTTGTGTGTAGGGGTGGTGTGTTTTTGTTTGTAGGGGTGGTGTGTGTGGGGGAGGGATGGTGTGTGGATGGTATGTGTGGATGTTGTGTGTGGATGGTGTGTGTGGCTGGTGTGTGTGTGTGTATCTGTATGCGGATGGTGTGTGTGTGGTTGGTGTGTGGGGGGATGGTGGTGTGTGTGTGGGGGGATATTGTGTGTGGATGGTGTGTGTGGTTGTGTGTATGGGTGGTGTGTGGTTGTGTGTAGGGGTGGTGTGGTTGTTTGTAGGGGTGGTGTGTGTGGGGGAGGGATGGTGTGTGGAAGGCATGTGTGTATGTGTGTGGATGGTGTGTGTGGTTGGTGGGTGTGTGTATGTGTGTGCGGATGGTGTGTGTGTGTATGTGTGTGCGGATGGTGTGTGTGGGGGGATGGTGGTGTGTGGGTGTGTATGGGGATGGTGTGTGTGGGGGTGGTGTGGGTGTGTGTGTGGTTGTGTGTAGGGGTGGTGTGTGGTTGTGTGTAGGGGTGGTGTGTGGTTGTGTGTAGGTGTGGTGGTGTGTGGTTGTGTGTAGGGGTGGTGTGTGGAGGAGGGATGGTGTGTGGATGGCATGTGTGGATGGTGTGTGGATGGCTGGTGTGTGTTTGGATGGTGTGTGTGTATGTGTGTGTGGGGATGGTGGTATGTGTGTGTGGGGATGGTGGAATGTGTGTGTGGGGATGGTGGAATGTGTGTGTTTGTGTGGGGATGGTGGTGTGTGTGTGGGATGGTGGTGTGTTGGTGTGTGTGGGGATGGTGTGTGGGTGTGTGTAGGGGTGGTGTGGATTTGTATGTGGGGATGGTGTGTGTGTGTGTGTGGTTGTGTGTAGGGGTGGTGTGTGGTTGTTTGTAGGGGTGGTGTGTGTGGGGGAGGGATGGTGTGTGGATGTTGTGTGTGGATGGTGTGTGTGGCTGGTGTGTGTGTATGTGTATGCGGATAGTGTGTGTGTGGATGATGTGTGTGGGGGGATTGTGGTGTGTGGGTGTGTGTGGGGGGATATTGTGTGTGTGTGTGTGGATGGTGTGTGTGGGGGTGGTGTGGGTGTGTGTGTGGTTGTGTGTATGGGTGGTGTGTGGTTGTTTGTAGGGGTGGTGTGTATGGGGGAGGGATGGTGTGTGGATGGCATGTGTGTATGTGTGTGGATGGTGTGTGTGGATGGTGGGTGTGTGTATGTGTGTGCGGATGGTGTGTGTGTGTGTATGTGTGTGGGTGTGTGTGGGGGGATGGTGGTGTGTGGGTGTGTGTGGGGGATATGGGTTGTGTGTGTGTGTGGATGGTGTGTGTGGGGGTGGTGTGGGGGTGTGTGTGGTTATGTGTAGGGGTGGTTTGTGGTTGTGTGTAGGTGTGGTTGTGTGTAGGGGTGGTGTGTGGGGGATGGATGTTGTGTGGATGGCATGTGTGGACGGTGTGTGTGTGGCTGGTGTGTGTTTGGATGGTGTGTATGTGGGGGGATGGTGGTATGTGTGTGTGTGGGGATGGTGGAATGTGTGTGTGGGGATGGTGGAATGTGTGTGTTTGTGGGGGGATGGTGGTGTGTGTGTGGGTGTGTGTGGGGATGGTGTGTGGGTGTGTGTAGGGGTGGTGTGGGTTTGTATGTGGGGATGGTGTGTGTGTGTGTGGGGGATGGTTTGTGTTGGGATGGTGTTTGTAGGGGTGGTGTGTTGTTGTGTGTAGGGATGGTGTGGGTGTGTGTGATACGCTCATACTGTGAGTTGTATTGCTCATTACTGTGAATTGTATTGCTGTGGAGCTCTGTGATAAGCTCATACACACGGCGCATTATTGTGAGTTTTATTGCTGTGGAGCTCTGTGATACGCTCATACACACCGCACATTACAGTGAGTTTTATTTCTGTGGAGCTCTGTAATGTGCAGTGTTTACAAGTGTAGTGTACAGCATCTTATAAACCTGAAAAGTGATCGGCAGTTTCCCACATTTGCAAGAAGGACCTTCTGTGCCGCAGCACAGCCTTAGCTGCAATAAGTGGGTGATGGCTGTTGCAGCAGAGCAGTTGCCATCTGTAAGTCTGGAGGGGGCACAATGGATTCCCCAATTCGCTGTTGGGCCCGAGTATATTTTATTTAATGTGTTTTTTTGGGGGTTTGACTTTTTGTGGCCAGGATCTCCTATTGCCCGAGGGCCCCATTAGTTGTCAGTCCGCCCCTGGGTGTCCCTCATGGGTCTCTTATAGGACCACTTTTAATTGAAACAGGCATCAATAGTGACCTGTCAGTGTTTGCAGATAACACACAGCTAGTAAAGGTAATACAATGTGAGCTGGATATCACTTCACTGCAGAGGGATTTAGATAGATTGGGGGACTGGACACTCAAATGGCAGATGACATTTAATGTAGATAAATGCAAGTTTGCACACTTTAGAGTGTGGAACACACAAGCAATGTATACCATAAATTGTACTGAGTTAGGGAAATGGTTTGAGGAATATGAGGGGAACCAATATGATATTAAGCAGCTGGTTTAAAGGTATTTCTTTTTTAATAAATATATACAACACTAGCTTTTGCCCGCGGCTTCGCTCGCGTGGATTTTAGGATTTGTTAAAATTGTTTTTTAAAAGAAACTTGAGGTTTTTTTGGTAGAACCCCCCTTTCCCCCCACTTGGGATTTTTGGAAAATTGTAAAACACGTGTTTTTTTATTTTTCAAGAGGAACGTAAGTGCCAAATTTCACACCTGTAACATCTTTGGTTTTTGAAATATAGGTATACTGATAAAAGTATTCACATCCCTTTCCCCCAACCCCCTTAACTGGATTTTCAGAAAATGGTAAAACATGTTTTCTTTTGCACGAAGATTGTAAATATCGAATTCACACCTGTAACATCATTGGTTTTTGAAATATAGGTATAGTGATAAAGGTATTCATCCCCCTTTTTGCCCCCCCACTGGATTTTTGGAAAATGGTAAAATATGTGTTGTTTTATTTTCAAGACGAATCTAAATACCAATTTTCACGTCTGTAACATCTTCTGTTTTTGAGATATAGGTATCCTGTTGAAAAGTATTCACCCCCTTTTTTCACCCACCACGTGGGATTCTTGGAAAATGGTAAAACATGTGTTTTTTTATTTTTCAAGAAGATTGTAAGTGCCAGATTTCACACCTGTAACATCTTTGGTTTTTGGAAATATAGGTATACTGATAAAAGTATCCAACCCCCTTTTTCCCCCTCCCACTGGATTTTTGGAAAATGGTAAAATAGGTGTTTTTTTGTTTCTCAAGACAAATCTAAATACCAATTTTCACATCTGTAACATCTTCTGTTTTTGAGATGTAGGTATCCTGTTTAAAAGTATTCACCCCCTTTTTTTTACCCCCCCCCACTTGGATTTTTGGAAAATGGTAAAACACGTGTTTCTTTATTTTCAAAAGATTGTAATTACCAAACTTCACACCTGTAACATCTTGGTTTTTGAACTATAGATATACTGATAAAAGTATTCAGAACCCTTTCCCTCGACCCCCCCCCCCCTTATTTGGATTTGTGGAAAATGGCAAAACACGTTTTTTTTTTTCTAGAAGATTTTAAATACCAAATGTCACACCTGTAAAATCTTTGGTTTTAGAAATATAGGTATACTGATAAAAGTATTCAACCCCCCCTTTTTGCCCCCCTCCCACTGAATTTTTGGAAAATGGTAAAATTGGGTTTTTTCTTTGTTTTTCGACGAATCTAAATACCAATTTTCACGTATGTAACAACTTCTGTTTTTGAGATATAGGTATCCTGTTTAAAAGTATTCAGCCCCCCTTTTTTCATCCCCACCTGGGATTTTTGGAAAATGGTAAAACACCTGTTTTTATTTTTCAAGAAGATTGTAAATACCAAATTTCACATCTGTAACATCTTTGGTTTTTGAAATATAGGTATAATGATAAAAATATTCAGACCCCTTTCCCCCGATTGGATTTGTGGAACATGGCAAAAAACATGTTTGGTTTTTTTCACAAAGATTGTAAATACCAAATTTCACACCCGTAACATCTTCGGTTTTTGAAATATAGGTATACTGATAAAGGTATTCAACCCCTGTTTTTGCCCCCCCCCAAGGAATTTTCAGAACATGGTAAAATATGTGTTTTTTTATTTTTCAAGACGAGTCTAAATACCGATTTTCACATCTGTAGCATCTTCTGTTTTTGAGCTATAGGTATCCTGTTTAAAATATTCAACCCCCTTTTTCACCCCCTTATGGGTGGATTTTCCAAAAATCCTTCCTTAGTGGGCGCCTAAATCATAAAAACAGTGCACCTTCAAAATTTCACATTCCTAGGTTAAACGATTTCAGCTGGGCGTTAATGAGTCAGTCAGTCAGTCAGTCAGTCAGGACTTCCGCGTTTATATATATATAGATGTATTTAACCCCCCATTTTGGCCCCCCCATGGAATTTTCAGAAAATGGTAAAATACATGTTTTTTTATTTGTCAAGACGAATCTAAATACCGATTTTCACGTCTGTACCCTCTTCTGTTTTTAAGATATAGGTACCCTGTTTAAAATATTTAAAATATTCAACCCCCTTTTTTGGCCCCCAGTTGAATTTTTGAAAAACGGTAAAATACGTGTTTTTTTATTTGTCAAGAAGAATCTAAATACCGATTTTCACATCTGTAACATCTTCTGTTTTTGAGCTATAGGTATCGTGTTTAAAATTTTCAACCCCCTTTTTCACCCCCTTAGGGGCGGAGTTTCCAAAAATCCTTCCTTAGTGGGTGCTCACATGATAAAAACAGTGCACCTTCAAAATTTCACATTCCTAGGTTAAACGGTTTCAGCTGGGCGTTGATGAGTCAATCAGTCAGGACTTTCGTGTTTATGATAAAAGTATTCAAACCCCCTTTTTGCCCCCCAAAGGAATTTTCAGAAAATGGTAAAATACATGTTTTTTTATTTGTCAAGATGAATCTAAATACCGATTTTCACGTCTGTACCATCTTCTGTTTTTAAGATATAGGTATCCTGTTTAAAATATTTAAAATATTCAACCCCCTTTTTTCGCCCCCCCGGTTGAATTTTTTAAAAACAGTAAAATGTTTTTTTATTTTTCAAGACGAATCTAAATACCAATTTTCACATCTGTAGCATCTTCTGTTTTTGAGCTATAGGTATCCTGTTTAAAATATTCAACCCCCTTTTCACCCCCTTAGGGGCGGAGTTTCCAAAAATCCTTCCTTAGTGAGTGCCTACATCATAAAAACAGTGCACCTTCAAAATTTCACGTTCCTAGGTTAAACGGTTTCAGCTGGGCGTTGATCAGTCAGTCAGTCAGTCAGTCAGGACTTTCGCGTTTATACAGTTGTGTTCAAAATTATTCAACCCCCACTGAAATTGAGTGTTTTGGCCAGTTTGACATTGATTTTGATCATTCAGTCATCTTGCTTACAATTAAATCAAAGAGGCACGTGTAGGTCAGACAAATATAACATAACATTTATAATGAAATAACCACAAATGTCTTTTCTGTGCTCACATCATTATCAGTTTTATTCAACCCCCAAGTGACATTCAATCTTAGTACTTAGTACAACATCCTTTTACAGTTATAACAGCTTTTAAACGTGAAGCATAGCTTGACACAAGTGTCTTGCTGCGATCTACGGGTATCTTCACCCATTCGTCATGGGCAAAAGCCTCCAGTTCAGTCACATTCTTAGGCTTGCGCACTGCAACTGCTTTCTTTAAGTCCCACCAGAGGTTCTCAATCGGATTTAAGTCAGGTGACTGCGATGGCCACTCCAAAATGTTCCAGCCTTTAATCTGCAACCATGGTCTAGTGGACTTGGAGGTATGCTTGGGATCATTGTCCTATTGAAAGGTCCAACGTCTCCCAAGCCTCAGGTTTGTGACGGACTGCTTCACATTGTCATCCAATATCTCCTGGTACTGAAGAGAATTCATGGTACCTTGCTGAAGCTTCCCTGTACCTGCTAGACTTGTGCACCGATTTTTTTTTCGGTTCGATACGGTTCGTTCGTATTTTGTAAATTTTCGTTTCGGTCGATTTCCGTTTCGTTACGTTTCGTTTTCGTTTCGTTTTTCGTATCGACTTTTTCCCGTAATTTCAGAAATTTTCGTGTTTTTCGGAATGTCTGTTCTCCTCGTTTCAAAGTGTCTATTCGTTTTGACGTAAACTAATGGTTTTTCGGATCCGATATTTCTGTTGATACGATAATTCTGTCGATACGATAATTCTGCCATTGAGATTTCTCATGTTTTACAAGAAGGATACATTGAGATTTCTCTGGTTTCACAAGAAGGATACATTGAGATTTCTCTGGTTTTCCAGGAAGGATACATTGAAATTTCTCATGTTTTACAAGAAGGATACATTGAGATGGGAATGATACAAAATTACAGAATCAGCGATATAACCAAAAAATACGTTGTCCGAAATTACTGAAATGAAACCGAAATCAGGAATGGAGCCAAAATTACGAATGGAACGAAAATAATTTTCGATTTTACACATATCTAGTCCATTCGAAAATTCCGAACAAATTTTCGTTTCGTTTCGTAAATTTTTTCGGATCTGCTGTTTTCAGATCTGAAAATTTTCGTAAAATCGGCCGAATCCGAATGCACGAATTGGGAAATTTCGGGAAAATTCCGAAATTCCGAAACCCGAAATGCACATCCCTAGTACCTGCAGAAGCAAAACAGCCCCAAAGCATGATTGACCCCCCGCCATGCTTCACAGTAGGCAAGTGTCACATCTCGGCCTTGCCCCCTGCTGGTGGTAGCAGGGATTCCTGTTTGTTTTTGTTTTCAGGCTGCAGGCCATCTGTTGGGCTTATTGGTCTGCGGTCACATGACCTGTTCTGCCCTATATGTAGGACCAGGATTCCCCTTGATCCTTGGACCAGGATAGTCTTTCTTGCCTAGTCCCTGTGTGCTGGTTAACTTTGATATTCTGTGTATGACCTCTGGCTCATGTGTTTAGGATCTCTCTCTTGTCTGACCCCTCAAGTTATGATATTCCGTGTATGACCTTTGGCTCTTGTATTTGGATCTCTCTTCTGTCTGTCCCCTGTACTGTACCGTGCTTATTTATCCGTGTATACCTGCATTCATTGTATGTCTGGTTTATGTTTTATACACCTTGCAGACCTAGCCTAGTTAGTATTTCGAGACCACCTTTCAAGGATCTCAGTCAGGGTTTAGGGATCTTTTTAGCTTCTGTTAATATCTTGGTTTGTTCCCTGGAATCTGTATACCTGCATTCATTGTATGTCTGGTTTAGTGATCTTTCTAATTCCTGTAATATCCTGGTTTGTTCCCTGGAATCTGTATACCTGCCCTTAAGGCTTCAATCGCTGCAGATTGGGCTCCCCATCACCCTATAGGGGGCTCACCGTTACAGCAAGGTGTTCTTTTCTTCATAGGCCTTGTTCTTCCTCCTCCAAACATAGCGTTGATCCATGGGCCCAAACAGTTCTAATTTTGTTTCATCAGTCCACAGAACACTATCCCAAAACTTCTGTGGTTTGTCCACATGACTTTTGGCATACTGCAGTCGACTCTTCTTATTCTTTGGAGACAGCAAGGGGGTGCGCCTGGGAGTTCTGGCATGGAGGCCTTCATTACGCAGTGTGCGCCGTATTGTCTGAGCTGAAACTTCAGTACCCACATCTGACAAATATTTTCTCAGTTCCTCAGCAGTCACACGGGGACTTTTCTCCACTCTACGCTTCAGGTAGCGCTCAGCAGTCGAAGTCAGCATCTTCTTTCTGCCACGACCAGGTAGCGTTTCAACAGTGCCCTTTGCCTTGAATTTGCAAATGATGCTTCCTATGGTCTCTCTTGGTATGTTTAACATCTTTGCAATCTTCTTATAGCCATTTCCCTTCCTGTGAAGAGTAATCACCTCTTCTCTTGTCTTCCTGGACCATTCTCTTGACTTCACCATGTTTGTAACCACACCAGTAAATGTCTAGAAGGAGCTGAGTATCACAGTCATTTTAAAGCTGCCTAATTGGTGCTTATTATGCTTTATTGCTGCTCCGTGACATCCACAGGTGTTTTCAATAGCTGGTTGAAAACACTTGAATGAACCCCTGTTCTTCAGAGTGGTAGTCTTTAAGGGGTTGAAAAATTGTGTCAATGAAGAATTCACAAAAGAAACATTTACTACTGTATTACAAAACCAATTGATGACATTTTAGTTGCATATACATAGTTACATAGTTACATAGTTATATAGGCTGAAAAAAGACATGCGTCCATCGGGTTCAGCCTCTCCCACATAACCTACTGCTGTTGATCCAAAAGAAGGCAAAAAACCCAGTCTGAAATGCTCGCCAATATGCAACATACTGGGAAAAAATTCCTTCTTGACCCCAGAATGGCAGTCAGATTTCTCCTTGGATCAAGAAGCTTTTACCCACATATTAAATATTATAACCCTTAATATTCTGTGTCTGCAGGAAGTCATCCAGTCGCTTTTTAAAAGTCTGTACAGACTCTGACCCAACCACCTCAACAGGCAGAGAATTCCACAGCTTTATTGTTCTCACCGTAAAATAACCCTTCCTATGCTTCAAGCTAAATTTTCTTTCTTCCAGTCTAAATGGATGACCCCGTGTCCTGTGTATAGTCCTGTTAATGAATAGGTTATCAGACAATGGTTGATAATGGCCTCGTATATATTTATATAAGGTTATCAGATCCCCTCTAAGGCGCCTTTTCTCTAAACTAAACAGGTTTAAGCTTGTTAGTCTTTCCTCATAACTTAACCCTTCCATCCCCCTTATTAATTTAGTTGCCCGTCTCTGCACTTTTTCTAGCGATATAATATCTTTTTTCAAGACAGGTGCCCAAAATTGCACGGCATATTCGAGGTGCGGCCTGACCATTGATTTATACAGAGGCAAAATTATGTTTTCATCCCGTGAGTGAACTCCCCTTTTAATGCATGCCAGTACTTTGCTGGCCTTGGCGGCTGCTGTTTGACATTGCACATTGTTACTTAGTTTGAAGTCTATGATTATTCCCAAATCCTTCTCCTGCTTGGATTTCCCTAACTCCGTACCATTTAGGGTATAAATTGCTTGTGTGTTCTTCACTCCAAAGTGCATAACTTTGCATTTATCTAGATTAAATTTCATCTGCCATTGAAGTGCCCAGTCCCCCAATCTATCTAAATCCCTCTGCAGCGAAGTAACATCCTGCTCACATTGTATTTCTTTTCCTAGCTTTGTGTCATCTGCAAACACTGATACATGACTTTCAATGCCTATCTCAAGGTCATTTATAAATAAATTGAATAATATTGGTCCTACAACAGACCCCTGAGGGACACCACTTACCACTGGTGTCCATCTTGAAAATGTACCATTTATGACCACTCTCTGTACCCTATCTTTTATCCAGTTTTCTATCCAAGAACAAGTATTTTCATCTAGACCATTTTTTCTTAATTTAAATAGTAACCTTTTGTGTGGAACTGTGTCGAAAGCTTTGGCAAAATCTAAGTAAATCACATCCACTGCGACCCCCTGATCTATACTTCTACTTACTTCCTCATAGAACGTAATTAGGTTAGTCTGACATGATCTGTGTTTCATGAAACCATGCTGATTTTTGCCAATTACATTATACCTCCCAATAAATTCCTGAATATTATCCCTTAGTAACCCCTCAAATACTTTCCCAGCCACAGATGTTAAGCTCACAGGTCTATAATTCCCAGGCACAAATTTTAAACCTTTCTTAAATATAGGGACCACGTCAGCTTTTCTCCAATCCTCTGGTACTATTCCTGAAATAAAAGAATCTTGAAAGATTAAGAACAGAGGTTTGCATATTTCAACACATAGCTCTCTCAGTACTCGCGGATGAATTCCATCTGGCCCTGGGGCTTTATTAACATTCACATTGTTTAATTTCTGTAAAACCTTGTCCTGAGTCAACCAGTCACTTTGTATTAGTAAGTTTTTATTAATGAATTTCATGTCTCCTGTTATAGGTTTCTCTTTGATAAATACTGAAGAAAAATAATCATTTAAAATTTCTGCCTTATCCTGATCTTCAGTTAACAATAGCCCTGACTCAGATTTTAGTGAACCTACATTTTCACTCTTGGGTTTTTTAGAATTTATGTACCTAAAGAATCTTTTAGGGTTGGTCTTGCTCTCTTTGGCTATTTCTTTTTCATTATCTAGTTTAGCCCATCTAATCGCATTTTTACATGCTTTATTGGCTACCATATATGCTTTATAGGATGCCTCAGATTTATCAGATTTAAAAACTTTAAATGCCTTCTTTTTATTTTTCATTTCCTTAGTTACCTTCCTACTAAGCCACATTGGTTTCAGTCTGTTTCTTTTATATTTATTAACCAGTGGAATATATTGTGACGTGTACTTTTCTAGTGTTAGTTTAAAGATATTCCACTTATCCTCAGTGTTTTTCCCGTGAAAGAGTTTCTGCCAGTCAATGACATTGAGAGCTTCCTTTATTTTAATAAAGTTGGCCTTTTTAAAATTATAGATTTTAGCATGCCCCTTATGAATGTGTTTTTTTGAGTTTATTTCAAAAGTCACCATATTATGGTCGCTATTTCCCAACTGTTCCTTTACATTAATATTTGAGAAAAGATCCACATTATTTGTTATAACCAGGTCCAGACAGTTATCCTCTCTAGTTGGTGTTTCTACCAGTTGTGACATGAAGGTATCATTTAAAATGTTCAGAAACCGGATTCCCTTTGCTGAATTACTAGTCCCACTATCCCAATTAATGTCCGGGTAATTAAAATCTCCAATAATTAAAGTGCTACCATGATCTGCAGCCTTCCTAATTTGCTCTAACAGTTGTTCTTCCTCATCATTATCTATATTAGGTGGTTTATAGCATATGCCAACCAATAGTTGACTTCCCTGTTTATTCCCCAACAAAATATTTACCCATAAGGATTCCACATTTCCCTCATCACTTTCCAGTTGTGTAATATTAGGCTTTAAATCCTGATTTACATATAAACACACTCCACCCCCTTTCTTATGTTTCCTATCCCTTCTAAACAATGTATAACCGTTTAAGTTTACAGCCCAGTCATGCGTTTCGTCCCACCACGTTTCTGTTATTCCAATTATTCCAATTATTCCATGGTTCTTTAAAAAGTCCTTGTAGGATTTCATTCTGAATACAATTACAAATGTACACTAAATTCCCTAAAACCCTTTACAGCATTGGGGGTTGAATAATTTTGAACACAACTGTATATATAGATACTATGATTTTCACATAAGGTTAATTTACAAACACACACTACTAGAACTATAACTTATTTGGTGTTTCCTTTTTCTTTTTTTCTCAAAGAATCACTACTGCTTAGGAAAATGGCACTGTTTAGGAACATATCTAATTTGTAACAACTGTAGAGCTGTCGGGAACATATTACTGGGATTCAAACTTTCACAATAGAAATAGGGTAACTATCCTTGAATTTCAGCTCTTTGTGATACATCAATGAGCTTACAATGTGCTGAATTAGAGGCATATTAATGGCCAAATGCATTGCAAGCCCATTCATTCCAGCCTAAATCTTCTTATGCAAATATGCCATGAATCGAGTTCAAAGTATAGGGTTTAAAATTGAGCTTCAGCACACACTAAGACAACTCCTTGTTGCTTTTCAGCAGAAGCAGCAGGGCTTAGATCGAAAGTGACATGAGAAAACTTTGGGAACTTGTTTTGATAACTGAACATGATCTTGTTATCATAATCTGGTGCTGCTAACTTGCACAGAATTTGAAACCTCAGAGAGAGAGATAATCTTGCCCATTGTAGTTGTATGTAGTGAATTCTTGGCTTGGTGAACGCTATCATTGAGTAGAACAGTCTGAGTCTTTTCAAACACATCTTTTCATGCCAAGATCTTTTTATCTGATGGTAATTACTGAAGCTATTATTGCAAAGCATGAAGTATTGCTGCATTTATAAAAAGGTTCTACAAAAATATCAAGGGAACAATTAAAATGGTGGCCTTTCATTAAACAGAGAGGATGGTAAAAAGAGCAACTCAAATATTTTACAGGATTGGAAAAACATCATATAGCAGTAGAGGTGCCAGCAGCCAGGTTTTAACATGAATGAAACTTGCAATTTAGGTTGTGGCATGACCATGAAAGAAAAGGAATCATCTGAGTTTAGTTTTCTAGATATAAAAAAGAACCCGATGTTCTTTTACTCCACAAGCTGTGTGAACTCAACAAAAATAAATAAATAAAATAACCAGTTTCCTTGAACATGTGACTCGGGAATTGTTAGGTTTTATCAAACACAAGAGTAATGCCATGCAAACAAATTAAATAGATAGGCATGTCTAAATAAATTAGAAACTAACACTGCATAAACGGGTATATAAATTATTAGGAAAAAAAACCAGTAGAAGTGGCAAAGCATTTTTCCAGTCTTAGGGCTAAATTAGTTGTGATAAACATTTTTTTCAAATGCAAAATAGATTGACCAATATTTATGTAGCCTAACCTTTAGATAGAAATTAATACCAGGGTTATTCAGAGAGCACCAAAATGTCACTGGCATTTTGGTGCTCTCCTCTTCCCCGCACTTTGGCTAGTCCGGTTCGCTGACCCTGCGGTAAATTCAGCATTCACCTCAGGGTCTCTGAAGTGCACAGAACAAGCCACCAAATGCATCTGTAAATCTGGTGCACACATCCAAAAACCACACTGAAAGCTTTCAGACAATCTGACACAAAATTGACGACCTGCCAAACAGAGCGCTGGCCAGCCACTGGTAAAAGCCGACAAGCCAACAAACGGTTAAAAAAAATGCAACTTTTAAAAGATATAAAAATGTATATGAAAAAGATATGGTAAGTGACCACTACATGTACCACCCCCAAAATCCTGTAGCTAGGCCAGATAATTAGTCCCTAAACCAGAAACATGAAAATGTATACGTATCTGCTCGACGCGACCTGGATCGCCCTCAGGGTTTAAATGGCTCCCTCAAAAAGCGAAATCCACATGGATATATACAAGGAAGCAAGAAAACATAATAGAGCAGCAAATCTCAATAAAATATATTGATATAAATTAGCATATAGTTGTTCCACTCACAAATCTAGAGCCCTATCACTGGCTCTGAGTGGGTCAACGCATTATAAAGTACTCCAGGGCTCTTCCGTGGTAAACCACACCTTATTGGAATGATATCTTGCCGTAGCAATAGATACATAGGAAGGGCAAAAAGAAAATCTCTTTGTGTATATCTGGTTTATGCAATATATAAGCAGTTTAGAGACAAATTTGAACTCCCACTTGGTGGAGCTTATTCAAGCTCTAGGTGAGGCGCCTATGGATTTGTTGAATGGGTCAAATCCAAGAAAACCGCCACGACAGCAGGGACTCAATTTTTAATGCAGCACTGGGCTCCCTTGATATTTACCGGTCATACCAATCCAGAATTCACAGTCAGCAGCCTCCATGTTTTGCCCTCTGTAAATTATCCGCAGCTGTGAAGACCAAGGAGACAGATAAAAAGTTCAGTTGTGCTTTTCTTTTCAAATTAATATTTATTAAAGGTTTTAAAACTTTTTTAAAACAAAAGCAGTCAACTAATTAGGGAAACAGAAAAAAAAAAGGGAAAGTGGGGGGGGAATTCCATCTATCTCATAAAACGTTTACAATATAATATTCAAGTAGTACAACAATGAGTACAAATAAGTATACAGTGACATTAAACATTGTAGTTATTTCCATAAGTATACAAAGCGTGGCCATTAATATTACCTGCAGTCTTATCTTCTCATATGTTCCAAAAATATTTCAACTTCGAGGTAAATGGAGATTTTCAAGTGTCTTTTGGATGACTTCATCGCATGTAGGGGTTGTGGTAGGTTTCCAATGTCTTGGAATGATAGCTACTGCTGCAATTAATATATGTCCTATTATTATTTTGTCCACTTTGAGAGTGTTATCTGGAAATTGTTTGACAAGTAAAAGTTGGGGTGAAAAAGCACTAATATGAGATGTAACACTAAGGACGAGTTTTATACTACTTTCCAGTATCTACGAAGTTTTGAACAATGCCACCAAATGTGTGCCATGGTGCCTTCACCTCCACATTCTCTCCAACACCTGTTTGAAACTGAGGAGTCTAATAAATGGAGTTTAGCGGGGGTGAAGTACCACTTGTAAATTATTTTATGGTGCATTTCTATATGATTCGAACATTGTGTGATATCCTTTAGAGCCCTTGTAATGGAAAACCATTCTTCCAGGCTGAACTGCAAGTTTAATTCCCTCTCCCACGCCAACATGAAATTAACTTCGCTGATTGTATTATTTTTTAAGGAGCAATAACAAAAGGAAATCATATTCCACTGCTGTGGATTATGTAAGCAAATATTTTCTAGGCCCGACGATTGCAAAGTTGTCATTTGTGGTCTAACTCCAGGATGCAAAACCATTGCTTCAAAATATCCTAGTGTCTTCTAGATCCTCACACAAATTATATTTCTCCTTCATTATGTTAAATGACATCAGTGAGTTGCTTGTCCTCAGGACCCTCACAAACCTCTTTTTTCTCACTACTAGTATACTACTAGTGATGGGCCGAACACCCCCGTGTTCGGCTCGCATTCAAACACGAACATTTGAAAAAGTTTGGATTCGAACCCGAACACAATTCGAACTCAATGCAAGTCAATGGGACTCGAACGCTCGAATTTTAGAGTGCCCTCCAAGAGGGCATATATGCAAGATATTTGCCATAAAAGGTGTATAGGGGTCTGGGTAGTGCCCTGGGGGACAGGAAACAAGCACTAAAAGTTAAAAAAAAAAAGTTTTTAGAGGAACAGTGATTTTTCCATGACATAAAAGTTAAGAATAAAAATGATAAATTCCTTCAAATATCGTGCCTAGGAGGTCCCCATAACCTGCCCGTGAAGTGGCGGATTTGTAGGATGTATAGAAAAATTTAAAAATAAAAAAATGACATTTCAAATGACGGTAAATGGTTTTCCTTTAATCTATTCATAAACAACTGTTTGGGGCGGCAGTCTGTATGAAAAGAGGAGATGTTTTAGGACACGCAGAACAAGTTTAGTGATTTTTTGGCTAAATTATGGTGAAACCTATGCAGGCTTTGGATGAAAGTAACAACAGGTGCATTAAAATTGAGCCTTTGGTGCCAGCTAGTACCTTCACACCGTAACCCCTCTGAGGTATTGTGGAAGAGTGCAGGGGTGGACCCTGCCATCAAATATTAAAATGATATGAATCTGGTACACGCGTCAGTGCATCCAAATATTGGGTCTTTGGTGCCAGCTAGTGCCTTCACACCGTAACCCCTCTGAGGTATTGTGGAAGAGTGCAGGGGTGGACCCTTGCCCCATGGCTGTCCTGCACCATATGGTGATGACGCTGGCAATGGGTGCCTACATTTGACGTCCCTGGGTGTCGTGGACTAAAAAAATTGCAAAAGGCATCAGTCAAGCGGCCCCCTTCACCGCTCTTTTTCTGATAAACTGCAGCCTCAGAAGCACCTGTGTCATCACTTGGTAACCTACTGTTGGGATTTATCTCTGCACGTGCCTACAATACGTCGAGATTTATATTCAATAAGAAACTTATACGAGACACAAATATCAATCGTTTATATTTCCTAGAAATTCTCCTAAATTTTTTTAATTGTCTGTGTTTTGCTTTGAAGAATACACTAATCAATAATCGGATAAAAATATACATATTTATTACGTATTCAAAAAAGTTTCAAATCTCATAAACAAAAATTTATAAACCACAATCCATCCATCAGCACATAGACACTAGCTTCTCATATATGTATCTCCTGTTAGTAACTGCATATATAATTAATATCATTTACCTTATCAGTTAATAACTATACACAAATGGTTAATAAACATTTCTGCTTAACAAAACATATATTATATTTCCCAGCAAACCAATGTTTAACAAGCTAGATCTTGTAGAGTTATATGTATCTCTCTATGCTACGTGGATCAACAAAAGATGAGCTATCACTGATTCTATTTTTAGAATGATAAGTAACAAAAACTTATTTAGTGAATCCTCCCCTAATATCGAGAATTAAGCTTCTAATCTTCTGCTTTTTGTATTGTAGTTATGTAATTCCTTGCTTATTAATTTCAATCACAGTAATTTCCAAATTCAATTTATATATATCGGTATATCAATCGTACAACCATTTCTTTAGGATAAATCCTTATATCCGATTCTTCTTCATATCTCTATCTGCAGATATAGAAATATTTTGAAGACTCTAGATCTAACAGTAATCGGCTCCAATTATAGTCAATTTGACGTCACTAGCAATATAGCTCTTTCCATCTAAATATTATATTAAATATAACATGTACTATACCTCAAGAGGGCAGTGTTGCACTTCTAATTATTTCCACCATTTAATTTTAATATCTCTTATCTCAGGTCAAAGGTCAATCTTTCTTAACAAAGACCTTCTATTTTCAGTCTTAGACTTTATGTCTCTCCTGCCAAAATTAGATTTATATTTCCACTTCTCTCAAAAAAAATTCTGGGTCTCTTTATCAGTTGAATTTCTTTCTAGTTAAAATCAACAGAATCTATTCTTCAATAATTATACTATTTACCAGTTATACTCAACAAATACTTATTGGAGCATCTATTTTCTATTGTAAATATAATAAAATATACCTTGATTATAAGAATATATTTCGTGAATATAATCATACATTTACAAAATTTTAACTTTTATTCCTATACCCAAAGAGAAAATATATTTTTGTTTTAAAGGCTTGTTAAGACAAACCAATAAATTTAAATATGACATGTCTGGCACTTAGCTTCAGCATTATATCACATAAAGACATTTTAAGGTTCCCTCATGTCTGGCATTTATAAAAAAAAAAACTCTTAGTTTCACCTAGCCGTGAACTATTTAAAAAAAATCTCTGTTAATTTCTAAAACTAGGGAAAATTGAAAAAGAAAGACTTTCCATTTAAAACAAGATGGCTACAAGTATCCATTTTACTTTTTCCTCCTTCTAATATACCCAACACTAAAAGTGCCTGGAAATGTGTTACACAAGTGTCGCTTTAGAGCGTCCTCAAGTTGTTTCATCCTGTCCTCCCTCTGTGAGGGCAGGATGAGCTCTGCAACCTTACCCTTGTATCGTGGATCAAGAAGGGTTGCCAACCAGTAATGATCCCTCTCCTTAATAGCACAAATCCTGGGGTCCTTTAGCAGGCTTTTAAGGATAAGGAAGCCCATGCAGCATAGATTGGAGGTGGCATTAGCCTCCGAGTGTTCCTGGTAGCTGAGGATGACCGTATCGTGCACCACCTCCTCCCAGCCATGTACTAGTCCTTTGGTTTCTGGGCACACAAAACCCTCCCTTGAGGAATCCCCACCTTCAATGCCCCCACAACTTAAATATTCCTCCTCCTCCTCCTCATCCTCTTCCTGTCTGATCTGAGGACCCGCAGGAATGCTGTCTGCATAAAGACTGGGGCCTTGAGAGCTAGGGAAGACCTCCTCTTCCTCCCGCTGCTCTGCCTCTAGTGCCACATCTATCATTCCCCGCAGAGTGCGCTCCAGGAGGAACACTAAAGGAATTGTGTCACTGATGCATGCACTGTCCTCGTTGCCTCCTCAAATGGTGACAGTACAGTGCATGCATCTTTGATCATCAGCCACTGCGGGGCGAAAAAACAAGTTGACCTGAACCTGTCCTTGTGCCATACTCACACAGGTACTCATTGATGGCCCTCTGCTGCTTGTGCAGATGCTGCAGCATTGGCAATGTCGAGTTCCACCTGGTGGGCATGTCACAGATCAGACGGTTTGTGGGAATGTGGAATTCTTTTTGAGAATGACCGTCTGAAGTGGCTGCAGACTTTTCTGGTCTGGATAAGAAGCTATGCCAGCCCTGGGTACCTGGTTACGAAATGCTGTACCACCAGATTTAGGACGTGTGCTGGGCATGGTACATGTGTCAACTTACCCAGACGTAAGGTGGAGAGAAGGTTGCTGCCATTATCACAGACGACCATTCCCAGCTCAAGGTGGCGTGGTGTTAACCATCTCTGCGCCTGCCCCTGCAGAGCAGACAGAATTTCTGGCCCGGTGTGGCTCCTGTCCCCTAAACAAACCAGCTCAAGCACAGTATGGCATCTTTTTGCTTGAGCCATTGCGTAGCCCCTGCCACGCGTCGGTTTAACTGCCACTTCGCCAGAGACAGAGAAGGAGGAGGAAGAAGAAGAGGTGGTGGAGCAGACAGACTTCATATAAGCAGCTGTCTGGAGGCGTGGTGGATGAACAAGCTGTAGCACAGAGCCTCGTCCTGGATCCCTCCCAGCTGCAAGCAGAGTTACCCATTGTGCCGTGAAGGAAATGTAATGGCCCTGTCCATGCTTGCTGGACCACGTGTCTAAAGTAATGTGCACCTTGCTGCTGACTGCCTTTCCCAATGACTCCATAACATTGTCTTCCACGTGCTGGTATAGTGCTGGAGTGGCCTTCCGTGAAAAGAACTAGCGTTGTGGAACCTGTCACTGTGGTACAGCACATTCGGAAAATTCACGGAAGGAGGCAGAGTCCACCAGCTGGAAAGGCAGAAGCTGTAATGCGAGTAATTTTGCTAAGCTGGCATTTAGACGCTGTGCAAGGGGATGGTTGGGACAATATTTTTTCTTACGCTGCAGCAGCTGGGGCAATGAAATCTGACTGCGTAAATCTGCAGTTGATGGGATGCTGTCACATTCTGAGGAAGGACCTGGTACATCCATTACTATAACATTATCCCTGTCAGTGGATGTTGTAGAAATGGCATGACATATAGTGGGGGTAGAGACAGATGAGGACCGATGGGAAGTGTTGTGCCAATGGGATGGATGACAGGTGGTCATATGTCGCTTCAAGCATGTTGTACCCAAGCGCCTGATGTTTCTCCCACGTTTGATCCTCTTCAGACATAGCTTACAAATAGCATCGCTGTGGTCTGCTGCACATGTCGAAGAACTCCCAGACAGCAGAGTTTCTGGATGTGTGCTTTGAGATAACAGCACTCTGCACCTGAGCAGCTCTGACATCTGATGCCTTGGACTGGCTACGGTTGGTCATAGAGGACGTTGTGCCTCGTTTTTGTTGTGCCTCCTCCTCCTCCTCACTTGACTCCTCTGTTCGATCTGGCACCCAGGTGGAGTCCGTGAACTCATCATCGTCATCACCCCCTATGTCCTCATCACTGGAGCCAACTTGGCAGTATGCTGCAGCTGCTGGGGGAACATGAGTGCCAGTTCTTTGTGTATCACTGGCACCCCTCCCTCTAGGCTTATTATACTCCCTTCCTCAACCTCAGAGTGTAAATCAGAGCAATGGAGTTGCTGCACATCCTCAAGCAGCATGTCACTGTCATTGTAATCAAACAATTCAGCTGACTCCTCTGTGTATGATGGTGAGGCTACGGCAGGAGTAGCTGTGGACATGGAAGCTGAATTAGTTGTTTTGGCAGCTGAGGTGGACTGTAAACCACTACAAGCCTGGCTGGCAGAGGACTCGGAGGACTCGGATGGCCTGGTTAGCCAATCCTGCAAATCCTCTGTATGTTGCTGCTGCTTAAGATGGCCAGCACCAGTTAGAAAGGGCAAGCGTGCCCCTGCAGAGGATGCACCAGGTCCATGACGACCAGGGGCACAGCCTTCCGACACACAGGCTGCTTGCCCTCTTATCTGTGTCTGGGAGCGTCTGCCTGTCCTTTTTGGTCTTTCTGACATGGTGAGTGATAAATAGATTACAGATATACAGAACTCTGATTCAACTCTGGTATAAAAATTGGAGGTATGCAGAACTCTGATTCAACTCTGGTATATACATTGGAGATATGCAGAACTCTGATTCAACTCTGGTATATAGATTGGAGATATTCAGAACTCTGATTCAACTCTGGTATATAGATTGGAGATATGCAGAACTCTGATTTAACTCTGGTATAAAGATTGGAGATATGCAGAACTCTGATTAAACTCTAGTATAAAGATTGGAGATATGCAGAACTATGATTCAACTCTGGTATATATATTGGAGATATGCAGATCTCTGATTAAACTGTGTTATCTAGATTAAAGATATTCAGAACTCTGCTATAACTCAGTGATACACCCTGTCCCTGATAGCTGGCAGTGCCAAGACACAGATTAAAATTCCCAGAACTCTGGTATAAATCAGTGATACACTCTGATAGCTGGCAGTGCCAACACACAGTTTCAAATTCACAGAACTCTGGTATAAATCAGTGATATACCCTGATAGCTGGCAGCGCCAATACACAGATTAAAATTCCCAGAACTCTGGTATAAATCAGTGATACACTCTGATAGCTGACAGTGCCAACACACAGATTCAAATTCACAGAACTCTGGTATAACTCAGTGATACACCCTGATAGCCTGGCAGTGGAAACACACAGATTCAAATTCCCAGAACTCTGGTATAAATCAGTGATACACCCTGATAGCTGGCAGTGCCAACACACAGATTCAAATTCCCAGAACTCTGATATAATTCAGTGATACACCCTGATAGCCTTGCAGTGCCAACACACAGATTAAATTCCCAGAACTCTGGTATAAATCAGTGATACACCCTCATAGCTGGCAGTGCAAACACACAGATTCAAATTCCCAGAACTCTGGTATAAGTCAGTGATACACCCTGATAGCTGGCAGTGCCAACACACAGATTAAAATTCCCAGAACTCTGGTATAAGTCAGTTATTTACCCTGATAGCTGGCAGTGCCAACACACAGATTAAAATTCCCAGAACTCTGGTATAAATCAGTGATACACCCTGATAGCTGGCAGTGCGAACACACAGATTCAAATTCCCAGAACTCTGATATAACTCAGTGATACACCCTGATAGCTGGCAGTGCCAACACACAGATTCAAATTCCCAGAACTCTGGTATAACTCAGTGATACACCCTGATAGCTGGAAGTGCCAACACACAGATTCAAATTCCCAGTAACTCTGGTATAACTCAGTGATACACCCTGATAGCCTGGCAGTGCCAACACACAGATTAAAATTCCCAGAACTCTAGTATAAGTCAGTGATACATCCTGATAGGCTTGCAGTGCCAACACACAGATTCAAATTCCCAGTAACTCTGGTATAACTCAGTGAAACACCCTGATAGCTGGTAGTGCCAACACACAGATTAAAATTCTCAGATCTTTGGTATAAGTCAGTGAAACACCCTGATAGCTGGCAGTGCCAACACACAGATTCAAATTTCCAGAACTCTGGTATTACTCAGTGATACACCCTGATAGCCTGGCAGTGCCAACACACATATTAAAATTCCCAGAACTCTGGTATAAATCAGTGATACACCCTGATAGCTGGCTGTGCCAAGACACAGATTCAAATTCCCAGAACTCTGGTATAAGTCAGTGATACACCCTGATAGCTGGCAGTGCCAACACAGATTCAAATTCCCAGAACTCTGGTATATCTCGGTAATACACCCTGATATGCAACAATCTCCTCTCCTCTCTGATTCACTCCTGCAACAAACACACATGCTGGGGCTGCGGGGAAGCCTTATATAGTGTGCTGCGGGACTTTGCTCTGTGAGCCCATGATTGGGCAAAATTTGAGCCCTGATTGGCATAGTCTTGCAACAGTCTTGCACCTGACCTGTGGTCACGTGCAAGGCTGTAGCCAATTACAAGCTTCAGGCCAGTTGAAAAGTGCATTGTGGTTCATTGTGGGCGAACACGCGGCGAACACACGGAAATGTTCACTGTTCGACGAATGGTCAAACGGCCAATGTTCGATGCAAACTCATGTTCGCATTGAACCGCCAGCCCATCCCTACTAGTATACAGGATAATCCAGACCCCTTGCTCGAGGTGCCTAGAGGGATGTCAGCTATACCCTCCTGGCGAGGCCTAAAAGGGCCAAAACGATCATCGGGGTTGCTGCATCTCTATTGCAGGGATGATGACCTTAGCAATCAGTACTGGCCACCCTTTCTGGGTAAGAGCAGGCTGATTTGCATATGGACATTCGTCCCTGTAATGGCACAATTGAGCAAAAACCCTGTGAGACCTGAGCGGGCCTCACTGTAGAGCAGGCCACTAGTGCAGCTGCTCGTCCTCAGGACCCTCACAAACCTCTTTTTTCCCTGAAAAAAACACATCTATTTTGAATAATTGGTTTGAATGTCATATATTTGGGTCTATTTGTATATCATATTTCTTACAATTGACAGAGGCATCGCTCGAGAGAATGTCTTATCTGGGTGTTTCACTGCGAGTAAATTGTCCCCTGCTTTTAGGGAAAGTTTAGTTGAACGGGACATGGTTTTAATGTAGTCTTTTCTTATTTGTGAGCCAAAATAGATCTAATAGAGTTTGCGGATGTAATTTAGAATTTTCTATATCTAGCCATTTGGAAGTGTGTATGGGGGAGTTAAATTGTACTGCATGGCCGCATTAGTTGCATAATAGTATTGCATGAAGTCTGGGAGACCAAGAAGACAACAATTTTTTGTATTTTGTAGTGTTGTCAATTTAATCCTGCAAGATTTATGCCTCCAGATGAAGCCCAGTAATTCAGAATGTACTTTTCTAAAGAATGACATGGGTATCATAAGAGGAATAGTCCTCAAATAATATAGGAATCTTGGTAATATATTCATCGTAATCGTTGCTATTCTGCCTATTAAAGAAAGTTCAAATTCTCCCCATATTTGTAAATCTAATTTCATCTGCGTCCATGCTCTAGCCAGATTATTATAGTGCATTCTTGTTAGGTTCTTAGTGAGATGAATGCCTAGGAAAGAGAGATATATCTCCCTTCAGTCAAAGAGAAATCTCTGCCTCAGCGCAGTCAGCACGGGCCGCGTAATGTAGAACGGCATGGCCTGAGTTTTTAAACTATTAACTTTATAATAGGACACTGTCCAAATAATTTTAATATATCAAATACTGCTGGGATTGATGATTTAGGATTAGATAATGACAATGATGTGTAGTGTTACCAATTTTAATACCCTCAATTTCGGAAGATGATCTAATGGCCACAGCCAGGGGTTCAATAGCTAAAATAAATAACAACCCCAACCCTCCCAGATTGTGAGTTCCTACGGGAATAGGGCCCTCATCTCCTCCTGTACTGTTTGTCAAATGTTGTTCAATGTATTGTAACCCTGTCTATACTGTGCTTATTGTACAGCGCTGCGGAATATGCTGGCGCTTTATAAATAAAGAATAATAATAATAATAAAAAAAGGTGATAGAGGGCATCCCTGTCTGGTGACTTTAGTCAGGGTGAAGGGTTCGGACTCAAACCCCGAAGCAAAGACAGTGGCTGAGGGGCTGCAATACAGTGCGAACACAGTGGTGATGAACTGATCAGGTAGGTTCATTCTGACCAGTGCTTCCCTCTGATAGTCCCAATGAATTCTGACTAATGCCTTCTCTGCATCCAAAGATAGGAGTGAAGGCACCTTAGCAGAATGTATGTGTTGGATTATATCAATAAATCTGCGGGTACTATTTGGAGGCTTGTCTCCCCAACACAAATCCGACCTGATCATTGTCAATTAGGGTTGGTATTATTCTAGATAATCGGTTTGCTAAAATTTTAGCATACAGCTTGGTGCCATTGTTGATCAAGGATATCGGCCTAAAATTTGGACATGAAATAGGCGGTTTTCCATCTTTTGGAAGTGTAACTATTTTTGCCCTGATGTTCTCATTTCGTATAATTACCTTTTGCAAGTAAGTATTAAAACGTTGTGTAATAGGTGGCAGCAAGAGGCCTGAAAACTTCTAATATTGCGTTGTGTATCCGTCTGGTCCTGGGGCTTTTCCTGAAGGTGTTTGTTGGATTACTTGTAATACTTTGTCTGCTGAGATGGGAGCTTCCACATAATCACTTTCTGTATGTGGCACTATTGGTAATTTGGTTTTGTCTAGGAAGTAACAGACCTGTGTGTCCTTGGCATAATGTTCATTAATATTAATTTTTAAATTGTATAGTTCAGAATAATATGCTGCAAACAAGTTACTTATCTTCAACATGGGTACATAATAAAAAATGAAGCAGAAAACAAAATACATTGGTGTAGTATGTCCCATACAATATGTAGAATGTAGTATCTTATCATAGATCCACTCACAAAGCAGGAGCCCTATCACTGGTTCTGAGCGGGTCCATGCCTCCGGGTTGTTTCCTGGAAATTTCTCAGGTAACCCACACCTCAGTTACGGAGATTTCTCGCCACAATAGTTGATATACAGGAAGGTAAAAAACAGAAAATCTCTCAGTGTATATCTGGCATTGTAAAGATGGTGATTATATCATAGCAATTGGCAACTCACATTTGTTGGAGCTTATCCAAGCTCGAGGTAAGGCGCACATGGATTTTGTTACTGGTCAAATCCAATGAAAAAAACATCCTGCATGCAGGAACTGGTTCTTTAACTTTTTTTTAAAATAAAGTGAAATAAAGTTTAAAAACTAGACTTGAGTCCAGAACGCGTTTCGCCGCTAACACGCGGCTTCATCAGCTGGTTTACAGGCTAAAATTTCCATACATGCTTATATAATCAACTAAATTAAGACAAATGTTCCCACATGTCCTTAATTGGTGGTCAGCGTGCGTTTATCTTGAGAGCCACCTGAAATCCCTAGCATTGAATTTCATGCTGACCAGATACATATCCATCTCTACTCTTTCTTGGTTTAGGGGAAACCACTAACCATCTGGTCCAGCTGGGTATTTCGGTGGTGGTACATATTGTGGGCACTTAACATTGTTTCTGTTGAAGTTACTTATCTTGGTCGGGTTAGTTATTTTATGGTTTTGTTTATCTATCAGATATTCTATTTTTGATGTATGCTTTAAAAATTTAGAGGCCAGAAGGGAAGAGGTTTTATTCCGTTTAGCATAAAAACACTGTTTAAGTCTTTTCAATGCAAGTGTATTGCAGTCGGATATCATCTATTTTCTTCCTCATATTTGTTATAGAAACTGTTAGAAAGGGAGAAGGGTTGGTTTTGTTAATTTAATTCGGATCAGTTGGTTTTTCGTTGGAGTTATTTCATTTTTTTATTGCTTATTTATGTCAGATGTTTTTGGTGCGAGAGACGTTGATCTCAGTGAGATACCTCCAGGTATGGAGTGTCACTGATCTCCAGGCAATTTGATATCGATAGTTAGAAGAAAAGAGACACAACCCTTATCAGCAATACATATAATGTAGCAGATATGATCGGAATTAACGCAGGACCACATTAAGCTTTCATTCTTTTATAACCTCAATCAAGCCACGCCTTAACAATTATTCCAGAAGATCCAAAATGGACATAACTTACATTTGTACATACAAGTGCACCTGACACGACAGATACACTACAGATTCTACCTGAACAATATTAATAAAACATAACTTTTAATATAACTAAATAAAAGGGTGAAAAGACATTGGTCAAATTCATGAGCCACAGATAAACATAGGTGACAAAACATTTAAAAAAAGAAAAGAAAGAAAGTAGGATACTTGATGTGATAAACCCACCTAGTCTATATGAGACTGGGAAACCAATAGTGGAACTTAGCGAGACCCAGTGGTATGAACTAATTGCCGATTCGCTATTGCCGCACTTTAGTGTCAATGTCTGGCTAAGTGTAAGCACATAAACACAATTCTGAGGATTCAATCGAGGTGTACAGGGATTTTCCATTAATGCAGAATGTCAAGCCCAATTTATCACCAACACTCCAGGTTGCAACCAAGATAACTTTTGAAATTTAGGAGATTTGGGGGATAAGGAGCTAACCAATCACGCAATCCTACAACAATAGAAATGAATCACACAAGGATGTAACTCATGGTCTCAAAGATTTTAAAATCACAGAGAGCACACCCGTGATCACTCTGTGATTTTAAATCCTTGAATTATATCAAACACCGATCATTTCCAGCCAGTGATGCAACAAAAGTGTTTTTATTGCAATAACGTATATATACAGGGTGAGCCAGTCAAACCTGTATTTTTGAAATGACTGTAAAAAATAAACGGATGGATATTTCTAAATTTTATTGTTACTATCTTAACCCTTTCACTGCTGTGCCATTTCACGGCTGTGTGCTGAGGTCATTTTTACCGCTTTTGCTCATCACGTTTAAACACGTTTTGAAAGCCACGTTTTATTATAATGACCCAGACATATTATATATCGTTCTTTCCGGCAGACTCGGCAGATTCATAATATCTCATTATTATATGTATACGTCATGTCCTGTCTGTATATTATAACAAAAAATGCAATAAAATTAGAATTTTCAAAAATTTACAACGTGTAAAGTGTTTTTTTTTCACATTTTAACATGCGAGCAATTGCGGTTATATTTTCTAGGAGTTGCGCTTGTTAAAAAAAATTAGAAACGGGGTCTCGTTACATTTTTTGGGGGAAAATTACGCGATTTTTAACAAATGCACCGCATACAAAAATCGTTAGTGCAGCATCATTGTTCACTTTATAATTGAAATGGGAACAATATTGCTGCATTAACAAAACAAAAACAAAAAAAATTACTTTTTTGTTTTCTATTATTTTTTTTAAATATATATATATTTTTATTACTTTTTACATGGTCATGGTATCGTTGGAAAGGCCATGCTCTGGAGGTGCACAGGAGGTGCATAGCACAGGAGGTGCACTTGGCAGGACGCGCTGAGCGCGTCCTTAGCAGCCAAGTGGTTAATGTACATTAAAAAGCATTTAAGAAACAACATTCACTGTTTAAAAATAACTCCAGTAAGATGGTGTCCTTCCCGATTGAGACATTCTTGTAGGCGATTTCTGAAACAGCCCATCGCATCACGGAGCATACGCTGAGGAATTCTCTCACTCTGTCGACGCGCCGATCTCCGAGGGCTTCTTTCCACAGCAACTCTCACGCGGTCAATATTCGCGGGAGTTCGCACTGATCTTGCACTGCCACCCCTTCTGCTTCTCGTTTCACCAATTGCTTCAAAGTTTGTCACCCACAATTTGATTGAATTAACAGACGGCACTGGCTTATTTCGATTAATTTGAAAATTCTTCCGGAAACGACGCTGAGTGGCTGTATAACTACCACTTTGGTAAAACGCTTTCACAGCGAATGAACGTTGTTGTTTAGACCACTGCTCCATGACGACTGAAATGCTTAGTTGTGGGGGACACAATGGTAACCTTGCTAACTCGCTCCGCCCACTTTCACGGCTCTCCCGCCCTTTTCAAAAATGCAGGTTTGACTGGCTCACCCTGTATATATACTAGTTCTTAAGCTGCCCGGAGGGCAGTCTATTGTTGTTGTTGCCAGCTCAGAATCTGTGTCCACATATTGCTTTTCAATGTCCTATCCAAGTGTATCGCTATATATAAATGCGTTTGTAATGCGTCCTTCGCCGTCCCATCCGCAACGGGAGGGCCGAGTGTGCAGCTGTGATGGATGCGGCTGACTGCGCATTACAAAGGCATTTATATGTTAGAGCAGGCTCCTCTTCCATTCCTAGATTGTAAGCTCACGTGATCGGCTCCTCTTCCCTCTTAAACTGTAAACTCACGTGTGCGCGGGCTCCTCTTTCCCCTCTTAGATTGTAAGCTCACGTGAGCGGGCTCCTCTTTTCCCTCTTAGATTGTAAGCTCACGGGAGCAGGTTCAAGGTGGTGGTGCTGGATGGGTGCCCAGTTGGAGGGATTCCAATACTTCACCTTGTTCCGGCGCCGTGTTCACATGTCCCCAGATCTCTGGTTTGAACCCAGCACCATCCTGGTTCCAGCTTCCCAGCTTCTCCTGGCACCAGGGACCACAGGCGGCACTCACAGCCTCCCCTGCACCAGCCACCGGGGATAAAAGTTTGCCCAGGGTCTGGGGGTGACTCAGGGCAGGGGTGTGAGGGCAGATGGGCGAGGGAGAGGCGCTATGTGCGAGGGACAAAAAAAAATTGCTGATCCTTTGGAGAGATCTGGAGATCTGGGATGCAGTTCTTTGAATTGCTGTGTTGTGCAAATGGCTTCTGCAATAATAAACATATATGTGTGTGTATATATAGGGTGTATATGGGGGGGTTGCAGGGTGTGTATATATACACACACTGGGGTTATAGGGTGTGTATATATATATATGGGAGTAACGGTGTATCTACATATATATTGGGGTTGTAGGGTGTATATGTATTGGGATTACAGGGTGTGTATATATGGGGTTACAGGGTATATATATATATATTGGGGTTTACAGTGTGTGTATGTATTGGGGTTAGAGGGTTTGTATATGTTGGGGTTTACAGGGTGTGTATATCCTTTATAAATAAATAAATATTGAGGTTTACAGGGTGTATATATATTGGGGTTACAGGGCATGTATATATGGGGTCACAGGGTGGGTATATATATGGGGTTAGAGGGTGTGTATACAGGGCCGGATTAAGATCTCTATGGGCCTGGAGCTGAATATTGTGGTGGGCTTTTTTTTTAATTTAGTGAAATGAAAAATATTTTTGGTTATTTACTAGTGCGGATACAGGTATATCTAACCAGGCAGATACTGTGTGATTAATTTTTCATTCAGATTTCAATCATTTAGGCTAGAGTCAGACGAATGGGATTTCTACGGACTGTGCGTCCGTGCACTGCGGACGTTTGTTAGAAAGGAAGATGCAGTAGTGGCCACACAGTCCGTGATCACGTCCGTGATTCTTGACGGTCAATATAAAAAAGCAAAATATGAGTAACCAAATTAATTGCAGATTAAAAAAACAAGGGAAAAATGGTATAAAAAGCCATATTGGGGAAGGTGGGGTTTTCCCAAGATGGATGAAGTCCAAGTATTTGTGTTTGCTGCTACTGGCTACCTGTACCTCAAGAACAAGCGAAAACGGCGATCATGGGTTTATCCCATCATCGCTGCCAGATACACGCTGGGCCACTTTGTGACGCTGTACAGGCCACAGCGAGAAAGGGACCCGGCAAAGTTCTTCAACTACCTGCCGATGTCCATCCCCTCCTTCGACGAACTGTTGTTGAAGGTACGCTAGTCGTTGATGAAGAGGGACACCAACATGAGGGACGCCATACCAGCGGAGGAGATGCTGGTCATCACGTTGCGGTAAGTACCATCAAACACCAGCATTCACGCCTTTGCTGCCAGTCAGCAGACATGTGCTCGATGTCCAGAGCCCCCATTGTCGGTGTGTTGTGATATGCCCACTAGCCCATTCGCACAAGCATACCCATACACATCGCATAATATCACACTTGCTCAATGAATGACAGTGAAAGCAACATAAATGTTTTATCCACAATAATGGTAATTCTAAACAAAATAACATATACACACTATACGTTACTGAACATAACATTAATAATACATAAACTAAAGAGTCCACAAACATGTGGCAAACAACAATGCAGAGCATAAAACAAGTGATTAATAAAGTAAATAACTACAAATCCTCATCATTTGGAGTATCTGGGTCATAAGGACCGGGTATGTAACCTCGGTTGTACTCAACTGAAGGGGTGGTTGTGACCTAGCACCAGGGGATATGGGTTGGTGTGGAGGCTCCGGCTGCCGGTAATAACCACCGGCATATTGTGTTTGGGCCACTGCACTGCGAGGCACAGGAGGTACTGGAGGCCGGCTCAAGATGCTGTCGATGGTGTCCAATGTTCTCCGGTGGTACTCCATCTTCTGAGCCAGGCTCATCTAGTGCAACATGGGCAGACACGAATGATGGAAAGTCATGTCATTGTCGTCCCAGAACCTGCAGCGTGGAGGTGGTGGTGCTGCTGGATGGTGAGCATCCATGAATGTCACCATGGCATGCTCAAATTTAGTACCCGGTAGCCTTCTCCTTTTCGGCGCCGGTCTGGTGGTGTCCGATCTTGCAGTAGCTGGCTGCTGTGCAGCGGTCTCCTACTCCAACTGCTAGTCTGCTCCAGCCTGTTCCATATCTTTGGAGCAGGTGGCAGAAGCACATGGCTGCACGTGTTGCTGTGCCCCGGATGTCGACGGGACATCCATGCTGCCCACCATAGGTCTTGGTTCGAGGGTCCGTCGCAGGAATGAAAGCTGCTCAGCATATATATAACTGTTGGCCCCCCTCGCCACTGATCCTGAGCGTGCTGATTCTGCATCTTTTTTGAGGACCCTGGTGTAATTGTCCCTGACCATCCTCCATTTGACAATGACGTCATGTGCTGCAAAACAGAAGAATTATATTAGGTGCGGATCATGGAATGTGATCATAACACACATTTATTTCTTTATTTTTGGTATCTTGCCAGTGGATGCAGTCTGCAGGACCTGCATTATAATTTCCGCGTCGGCAGATCTACAGCTGGGGAGAGCGTCCGCAAGGTGTGCCAGACATATGGGACACGTTGAGGGAGGAATGTTTGACTACACCCACAGACGAGGCGTGGGCACGAATTGCTGTGGGATTTCTGGACAGAGAGAACTTTCCGAACTGCCTGGGAGCCATGGATGGCAAACATGTCCTCATAGTGAAGCCACTGCAGAGTGGCTCACTGTATCACAATTATAAACATTATTTTTCGATTGGCCTACTGGCAGTGGCAGATGCCAACTATAATTTTGTCTGTGTGGATGTGGGTCATACGGGAAAGATTCTGACTCCACACTGTTCAGGAACTCCACACTGTGGAATGCAATAGAGAGTGGTAGCCTGCACATCCCCAGACCCGCTCCTTTGCCTGGCAAAGACGTGGCAGTCCCCTATGCCTTTGTGGGGGGGAGGCATTCGGCTTGTCCACACATCTCCTGCGGCCATACTCAGGGACACACCTGACTGTGAAGAAGCGGGTGTTTAATGATAGGCTGTCGCAGGCGAGATGGTATGTTGAGTGTAGATTTGACATACTGAGCAACAAGTGGAGGATTTTTCATAGGCCGCTAGATGTGCACCTAGATTTTTGTGTAGATATAGTGAAATGCTGTTGTGTGTTGCATAATTTCGTTAGTGCGTGGGGTGGTTATAATTTTGATGACTTCTTGTCTGTTTCTGGTTTGGAGGAATTTATTAATGATGATGTTATGCCTGTGAATTGACACAGCAACAGGTATCATGATGCCTTGGCAAATTATTTCACTAGCGAAGCAGGTCAGGTGCCCTGGCAGATGGGGAGCCTTTGACATGTGACGTTCATAAATTTGTTTGCCATTTACATTTATTTTATATTCAGTGTGCATTTGATTATGAATATAATAATCATATACTCACTCTGCACTTTCTGTTCGTGATCAGACCATGTGTCATATGCAGGGTACACCGCCCTTGCCACAGCAGTCCATGCGTTCACCTTCCTGATCTTGTCTTTTTAATGTTGGCTGGCTGTGTCCCACAATTCGGGATGCTCCCCCACTTCAGTGATAAGCCTCTCGACGTCCATGTCACCTGCATCGTCCACTCTCCAGAGTCCAGGATACACTCTCCAGCCTCCAGGATATACTCCAGCCATGCCAGGAAAGTTTTGGAGTCTGGACATGATGTAGGCCGCAAAACAGGAGCGTCTGACGTCTCCTTCTCACGCACACAGGCCGCTACGCGGACGCAGCACACTCTGTGCGGTCGTCCTAGGGGGGTTGTACTTTCTTGCCTGCCTTGCGTCCGTGTGCTGCGGCCGTTGTGCGTCCGCAGTTCAGTGCGGACGTAGTTAGTGTGTGGGGCTCCATTGGCCTTTCTTTCATGCTATCACGGACATGCTTTTGTGCGCCATCACGGATGTGAACACTGCGCTCGTCTGACACGAGCCTTAAAGAGTGTAAAGTTTTTTTCCCATTTTATCATCCAAACCTTTGTGGTTATATATTCTATAGTGCATTCAAATTTGAAATGGGAACCTGTTACTGCATTTTTCTGAGAAAATATACAATTTGAACCAAAAAATGAAAAAAAAAAAATTCCCTTGTGTTTTGGAATATGCTTTTTGTACGAATAATACGACTATCAGGGTTTATTCAAAGAGATCCGAATTGCTGGAGAAAAGTACGGTTACCTTTCCTGGCCATTCGGCTATTCAGAGAGCAGGCAATTCGCCAAATCTTGGCGAATTGCATGCACATACGGTGCCTGTTTGGTGCCTGTTCAAGGCCAGTGAAATCCCCATAGAGAAGCAATGCTTCGGGCTATTCAGAGAACAAAAACCAGCAGTGAAAGGTTCCCAAAATGCCCTTCGGTGGTTTAATTCGGCAGAATTATTCAGGCGAATCCCATAGGCTTCAATGTTAAAAATATTCCCGTTTTAATTCAATATCTAATAAACCGTTCATTATAATATTCTGCAGTAAAAAGTCGCTTTATTTATAGATTTATTGGGATATTTTAAGCATTTTTTTTGCCAAAAAATGTTTGCCGATTTTTTTTTAATTTTTTTTTATTAAACATTTGTTCTTTTTTCTGTAACAGCCCTTTTTATTTTCATTCCTTGGACCTTATATGTAAATTTCAGACATTTTTGCTCAGTAGTTTGTTTGCAAACAGCGTTTCACTTTTCAAACATTCAAGCGGATTGTTTTTTTGTTCTTTTGTTTTTTTCTTCATCTCCTTCTTCTGCGGTGTCGTTTTTTTCTGGCGGCTGCTCTGCACTGTGATCGGCTCCTGCTCGGGTTTCTCTGGCGTGTTCGGCGGGGTTAATCCAGATGTTTTTGCGGGTTTTCGGTGTGCCTTCGTCGGGTTTTGCGGTGAGTTTTCGGCGGGTTTGCGGTGACTTTTTCCTGCAACTCGGGGACCCTGTGGTGCTTGCTGAATACACCGCAGGGCTGATGAAATGGGATCGCCAAATCGAACCGAATTGAGAACAAAAGTCACGAACGTGCGGTGACTTTTCGATTCTCTTTGAATAACCCTGTATGCATAAAACACTGACCTTGCTCCCAGTGTGGGAAATGAGAAGGTGAGTAATGGCAGTGGTATCGCTCATTTTATAGGTGACAAATAAACAATGCCATCGCTTTGGAACTAAAAATTAATTTAAAAGAATTGTTTTCTTTTCTTTTAGATTTTACATGGTCATGTTTGGTATCAATGCAAAGGCCAGACTCTGACCTGTCCACCTCCACAGGTGTAAAGATTAGTGGCGCAGGGGTCCAAAGTGCCCCGCAGTACGGCGGTTTAGGTTTTTGAAGTAACAATTAGTAACAATGGATTGTACCTCCACACTTGTAGGTGACATGAGAAATGTGATGGTTAGTGCAGCATCATTGTTTACTTTATAACTGAAAAGTGGAAAATATTACTGTTGGAAAGAAAAAGTAAATATTTATTATTTATTGTTTTCCTCAAAAAAATTGTATCATTGGAAAGGCCATGCTCTGGCCTGTCCAATGGTACCTCAATGGACCCTGCTATGGAGTTGGAGATACAGGGGTCCAAATGCAGACATAGATATCCTGTGTCTGGGCCTATTCTGAGGCATGGGCCTGGAGCTGCTGCTCCATCTGCCCCTATGTTAATCCGGCCCTGTGTGTATATATGGGGTTTACAGGTTTTGTATATATATAGGGTTTACAGGGTATATACAGTATATTGGGGTTACAGGGTGTGTATATATGGGGTTTACAGGGTGTATATATATGGGGTTTGAGTGTGTGTGTATATATATATATATATGGGTTTTACAGAGTGTGTATATATGGGGGTTAGAGGGTGTGTGTATATGTGGTTACAGGGTGTGTATATATTTAAAGGGTGTGTATAGCTGTGAGCCTGGCGTCTCTAATGTTCTCTGGCTCCTTCTGGTTTGCAGGGCTGCAGGGCAGGCTGACTCTCCCCACACTCCTCAGGCTCCAATCTCCCTCTCGATCATGTCCCCTCCTCTTCTCTGTACACTGCAAACTCGCTGTGCATCACGTGGATGAGTGATCACGTGGGAAGAGCTAACGCAGTGTAGAGTTTCCAGCTCATGTTTCTGAAGAGGGAGGCACACTGCTGCTGCTGCGTTTGGAACTCTGCAGCCGGAGTGAGGAGGATTGCTATGAGTGGGTGCGAGAGGGATCAGCTTCTTTTTGTTTTCATTTCCACATGCGCATTCCAGTGGGTTTTTCTCGTTGCACATGCGCATTGCGTCCGTTGCCGCAGGCGACGAACGCAAATGTTTTTGTATATATAGATATATATATAGATTTATTTATACAGATTAGTGTAACAAATACTCAAACACTTATCACATATCAGAGATTACAGGCTCTATTAACTTCTTCGTGCAAAAGCGTACGCGCAACGCTATATTTTTGCGCGCAGCGTTAAATGTTAACCAGTGTAAATTAACGCCATTGGTATTACCATCCTCGCGCATTTTTCCATCCGTCAAAAAATAGCACGCGTAAAACTGACACGCAAAAACACGCTCAAATTAATGTTGCGCACAGAATCAGTGTGCGCAGTGTTTTTTTCACGCGATTCAGCCATGAAAGGTGCGAAAACAACGTCTGCGCGCCTGCGCACTTGCTACAGCAGAGGCAGGCACGTGCATAGGCCAGTGTGTCGCTGCAGCAGAGTGACAAGTGTGAACTCTGTTTGTCTGTATCTGCTAACATGGATGTCGAGCTGCTCATTACCACTGTGCAACAGCACCCCGTGCTATGGGACACCACTCACGGGGACTACAGACGGAAGACCGAAAAGGCAAGAGCATGGTTGGACGTGACTATCGCAGTGTATGATCAGTTCGAGACCTTTACAGACCCTGAAAAAAGGAGGGAAAGGATGTACCTTTTAAAAAATTCATTTATTAGTTTAACAAATGCGTAAAACATATTAACTTACAATGACTATATACAAAAACGTACAAGTATTTAGCAACAACATGTTCTGTATGAGTGTACAAACAGTGAGAACAAATGTTTATATTTTAAATTCCCCCAAGCTGCCATGGCACTTGACCGCCGGCAGTACAGAAATTATTTGCGAAGGAATCCCTGAATCGATAGACCCTCCGCTATATCGGCCCATGTATTTACAGTCGGTGTAGGCATACATTTCTCCCTCAGGGTGTCACAAATCGTTTGACACACGTTGCGCACCACCCAGTGGGTTGCAGAGGGCTTTTGATGCCTGGGGCCAACCCTTTGATTGCATGCCACCCCCCCCCCAAAAAAAGTACAAGATCTAGTAGTAAGACATGTGAGAAAAGCCCTGTGAATCATTTCCATAAACATGGGCCCAGGGTACCCCCCTCCCAGCTCACATTAATATATTGCCCCAGCAGCTCACACATGGATATATTTGCCCCCAGCTCACTTCTCCTGTCTGCTCTCCCTGAGAAGATATTGCCGGCGGCCGCGTGCTGTTCCGTCCTATGAGCGACCGGCAGCATGAAGCTCTGCCGCTTGCCTGGGTATCTATACACCAGCAAGCTGCGATCTGGCGAGATTGTGGCTGGCTGGTGTATAGAACCCCAGGCGAGCGGCAGAGCTTATACTGGCGGCCACTTGTAGGAAGGAAAAGCATGCGGCCGCCGGCAATATTTAGATGCCCCACTGAAGTGGATGCCCGGGGCCACCACCCGCTTGCCCACCCCTCTGAACGCCGCTGGCACCACCTTGCCCACTGTTGTTCGTCCAATCTGGAAATTTAAGTGAAGATCTTGCAGACTGCAGCCACTTGCAAGATACCTGTAAAAAAAATGAGATGTTCTTGGTTGTGATCACATTCAATTAACATTCCTTATGTCATTCATTTTGTTTTCGAGTGCAAGATGTATTGTCCAAATGGCGGACCATACGGGACAACTTTGTCCGTCATCTAAAGAAGATGGAGGAAACTGGACGGTCCGGCTCAGGGGTCAAGAGGTCCCGGCCATACAAAAATGCAGACAAGCTGGCATTCCTGGAGCCACGTACAAGTGGAGGCAGCAGTGAGCCATCACACTCCCTGGACCCAGCAGCCCAACCAACATCACCCAGCCAGTCCATTGTTCCTGAGGCATCCGAGGGAGAGGTGGAGGCTCAGGGGGAGGTTGCGGAGGCAGAGGTGGAAGGAGCGGAGGCTCCACCCGTGGAAGGTCCTGCGGCGGCTGCTGCTACTCCCCGTGCTGAGGAGGACCATCACATGGCATTCTACCAATCCATCCTGCCTATGTTGCGGCAGATGGATCGGAACCAGACAATATATTTCAGGATGCAGACACTGCAAACCGTCTACGGCATCCTCAATCCAGATCTGCCGCCCATGTTTCATGCTGCAGGACAGCAGTAGCCACCACCCATACCACCTGATGCAGGCCCTCAACCCTCTGGCAGCAGCATCTCATATTCTGGTTACCTGGCAGAATTGATGGACGACAATACGCCAGAGTATTGCAATTTGTAGAATTCTTTTTTTGTTCACAGAGTTTGTTAAAAAGTCAAATGTTTTATATTCTTAATTTTAGTAGAAAAAAAATACTTTGATTGTGCCTTTTGAAATAATAGATAAATAGTTTAGGCATCAAACTTTGTTGTTGGTTTCATAAGTTATTTGTGACTGAATGTGTTGCCTGAGTGTGCATGTGTAAGTATGCAGGTGAGAATAGTGTTTTTGTGAGCTTGTCACTCAGAGGCGTACCTACAGTCTTGAACAGCGAGAGGAAGCAGCTACACACAAAGATTTGCACAAGTCGACCAACTCAAAATGATAACAGATATTACAAGCATGGGAATATCATTACATTTAAAATGCCTACGTAGTTACCGATAGGGATGGGCTGCCGGTTCGAATCAGTTCGAAGTTCGATTCGAACATTGGTAGTTAGTAAAATTCGTGATCTTCGAACTTTTTGGACCGTTCGACAAAAGTTAGACCAAAACATTCTAGAAAATGCTTAAAAAATCCTAAATAATCTAAAAATAAAGACACTCTTACCTGCAGAATATCATAAGCAACGGTTTGGTAGATATTGAATTAAAATGGGAATATTTTTAACATTGAAGCCTATGGAGTAAAACATTTCCCACATCTTTAACATTTAAGCCTATGGGATGCAACTTTTCCCACACTTTTTTAACATTTGAAATGAACTATCGAATGGATATCGACTAACTATCGAATTTGAATTGAACTATCGAATGGATATCCATTTGATTGTTCATTTCAAATTCGATAGTTAGTCGATATCCAAATCGGTGCACATTTTTTTTTTTTTATTAAAAACATATTTTTTTAAATGTGTTTTTCATTGTTTCCTGTCCCCCAGTGCAGTACCCGGACCCCCATACACCTTTTATGGCCAATATCTTGCATATATGCCCTCTTGGAGGGCACATTCATTTTCGGAGGTTCGACCCCTATTGACTTGCATAACGTACCAGTTTGAACTTTTCGGCCGTTAGGTTGTTCAATATCGGACCAAACATGGGGGTGTTCAGCCCATCCCTAATTAACGTAAGTTGACCAGCATCTCCTCCAATGACATGGCGTCCCGCATATTTGTGTCCATCTTGGTCAGTGGCTCCGTTACACTGGCCAGCAGTTCATCGAAGGCGGCTATGGACATCCGTAGGTAATTGACAAATTTCACCAGATCTCCCTCTCTCTGCCGCTTGTACAGCTTCTGGAAATGTCCATGAATGTCTCCCACGGAGTTTGTGAGATGAACCCACCACTTCCTTTTCTTCTTGAGTTTCCTCGAATACGCGTATGCCAACAGCAGGGCTGGCTCAAGACATTGTGCTGCCTGGAGCGAAGGATGAAATGCTGCCCCCCCCAAAAAAGACAAGAAAAAAGCACCTAGTGTGTATGAGCGTATCACAGTGCGCCACAGCAATAAAATTCAAACACTCATACACACCGTACATTACAATTTAGCAGAGCCCAGAATTTGACATGACACGCATTGTGCAGAAAGATCAGGGGCCGGGCGATACCCTAATCGCAAGATTCAGTCAGCCTGCGCCTGCCCCCGTGCAACACACTTGATATTATGAATGAGTAAAGTGACACAGTCACGCCCCCCCCTCCTTACTTTTGCAGTCTGTCAGGGTACGTAGCTCATCCTCCAGGGGCCTGTCAACAGCCATCAGCACCTCACGACTCGCAACTTGTGAGTGTGACCGATGCCGCAGCATGGTGCTTGAGGAGGTTGCGGATCTATTTTTATTTCTGATACCTTATTCTCAATCTATAATTATCATTATTAATGATTTATGGAATACGACAGATAAACTCTTGTCAACTTTCTCAATTAAAATCAATCGCTCTTCCTTTTACTTACCTCTGATTCCGTAGCGGTCTTGAGCAGTGATCAGCCTGCAATTATAATCCTTTTGGGCGTATAATGCGTTGCTGTTTGATCTCTATGGAGATCTGTCGCTGTTCAATTATGGATAGTGGGATATGTAGTGATCCAGTGAGAGTATTAGTCAATTAAGACTTGAGAGTGCATGAGTGAGTATGAGGGTCTCCTTTGTTAGAGGGTAGGTATCATCTCACTTGCGTGACTGCAATAGTCCACGAAGTGCTTGTGTGTGAATCACCATGTCAATCACATGCGTGAATGTGTTCCCTCAAACTCTCTCGCTTGCGAGGTATATCTTCTCAGATCACACCTACTTTTCCCATCACTGACCAATCACAAAATTGGTTTCTAAAATTAAAATAAACATTATATTTCCATTTTACCGATTATTTCTCGTCACTTGAGGGCAAAGTGGTATAACAAATTTTTGTACTACACCCGGTCCCCTAATTGACACCTGTTACGTCATATTATTATCTAATCCAAAACAATTCACATGCTCATCGTTTTAATTGGATTCCTGCTTTCAGTGACTGTACTCCTGTAATGCCTATTACGGAAACTAGATAACATTAACAAGCAACCAAACTTGGATTTGGCTTTCGAGTAGCTCAGAGAAAACCAATTCCTTTAGTTTCACTCTGTTTCATTATATTTTCAGTATAAACAGAAAATATCTACTAAACTGTTTTAATTGTTCTAAACTAACATTTCTTACTCTCTCTATATATATATGTAGTATATATATTGATTATATAAGGCACTTAGGGTATACACTGGTGCAAATATAATTGAGTAAATACTGTAAATATTCTGGTGATGTATCTTATCTATCGGTTCAGAAAACAAAACGGATGCCATTTTGTCTCCGATAGCCCTTACCCAACATATCCCCCTTTTTCTCATTGAGTGTCCTCATTAAGAGGTTAACATCAGTAAGAAAGATACACATGTTATTTAAACACAGACGGACAAGGGTTAATCAACATCTGTAATGCCCCTTACAGTACTCCAGCGCCTTCTTTCCGCTCCTCAGCAGCAATCCAGGATTGTAGCAGTAAAAGTGAAAATCAGCACGCAGGGGGTGTAAGATTAATTTATTTATTAAGGTAAAAGATATAATTTCAATATAAAAAGTGCATCTAAACGCGTTTCGTGGTATGAAGCCACTTCCTAGTAGATGCTCAGTAGAGGAAGTGGCTTCATAACACGAAACGCGTTTAGATGCACTTTTTATATTGAAATTATATCTTTTACCTTAATAAATTAATTAATCTTACACCCCCTGGGTGCTTATTTTCACCTTTACTGCTACAATCCTGGATTGCTGCTGAGGAGCGGAAAGCATTCCTAAAGCTGCCGGTTGCTGTTACATCTAGTGTCTGATCTTGAGACACTGAAAAATGTGAGTCAATTCTCCCTAAAGGGGGTTTATTCATATATCTACTTGACATACTGCGCAATATATTTGTTTCTGTTTTATTTGAATAGAGGGAACATCTTAAAGAACACCCCCACTGGCTGGAAGAAGCGCCTGTCCCACCACACTGTTTTTTTCATATGCCTCTCTTTGAGGAATTGGAATATTTCCTCTAGTGAGTGGAGACGAGCTGCTGATCTAGCCCACCCTGGACTTCTGTATAGGTCCACAATAACATACTGAACTGTTTCATCACCACAATCCCTATCCCACTCATTATCACTATATTCAGTGAAATCCATTGGGAAGACATTCTCATAAGAAACCACTAGGTGGCGCCTGACATTCAGACTTTTGTGTAATGCTGAGAGTACCGCACAACCTCCATCACCTACTGGCTCTACTGTACAGCAGGTAGATCCATTCGCTCAAGAACCCAGAGCCAATACACCTGAATGGTTCACCGGTGAGTGCACAAAATACCGTACCTTTGTCACTGCCTGCAAACTCATGTTTTCTCTTTGCCCGCGTACTTATAGATCAGACTCGGTTAAAGTGCGCTCAGCCATTTCCTTTCTGTCCGGAGCTCCACAGGAGTGGGCCTTTCAACTCCTTCAAAAAGGAAGCCCCCTACTGACTTTCTGGAGTTCTTTTGTTCGGGCTATGAACCCCATTTATGACGACCCTCTGTGTTCATCCGCTGCCTTATCCACCATTCGATACCTAAGACAAGGACGACGACCGGTGGAGGACTACATCTCAGAGTTCTGAGCGGTAGCAGTCTTCAACCACAGTCGATGTCCAAGGGCTCGTCCCCAACGATGGACTCCTATATCACGAAAAACAGATATACGTCCCTCCCGCGGTTCGCCTACAGGTATTGCAACACTCACATGACATCCCAGCTGCTGGGCATGGCGGCATCAAGAAAACCATAGATGCCGTGCAGCCGTGTTTCTGGTGGCCATCCGCCAAGAAAGACATCGCCGCATTTGTTCTTTCCTGCCCCGTTTGTGTACGCAACAAACAACCACGCACCCGCCCTGATGGTCTTCTCCAACCCCTGGCTCTTCCGCTACACCCATGGAGAGACATCTCAAAGGACTTTATAGTGGACCTTCCTCCTTCGCATCAATACACCACTATCTTGATGGTAGTAGACCACTGTACCAAGATGGCCCACTTTTTACTGTGGGCTTACCTACCACTGCCCAAACGGCCACCTTGTTCATCAAGGAGATATTCCGACTCCATGGTACTCCTCATTCCATTGTTACAGGCAGAGGGTCCCAATTTACGTCCTGCTTCTGGTCCCAAATGTGCCATAGTCTACGGATTACCAGGTGTCTTTCTTCAGCCTTTCATCCACAGAGTAATGGCCAAACCGAGCGGACGAACCAGACACTGGAGCAGTACCTTCGATGTTTCACCACGCATCTCCAAGACGACTGGTCAGACATCCTACCGGCCACTGAATTTGCCTACAATAATCAGGTACACTCATCAACCCGATTCTCTCCTTTCTATACCAACTATGGATACCATCCTAGCACTCTCCCCGAGTTGCCACTTAACACTCCAATTCCAGAGGTATCAACCCGTCTATGGACCCTATGCGGTCAACTACGGACTCTACGTCGCCAGCTACAACTGGCCCAGCAGAACCAAAAGAAGTTCGCAGATCTTAGAGAAGAGCGGCTCCTGAGTACATGTACGGGAACAAGGTTCTACTATCCACTGCTCATCTGTGTGGTGTAGGTGCGCTGGCTGCCAATGGGGGGGAGTTGGTTGTTTCTTTTGGCAGTTGGCTGTTGACAGTTGGTCGTCCATTTTGTCTGCCAGTTGAGGCTGACTAGTGACGCAGCCAGTTGCTGTTATAGGAAACCTGTATGCTTAGTTGTTAATAAACCTATTAATGAAAACCCAAGGCGTCTCGTATTATCCAGAACACTACAGTGGTGACGAGGCTGTTGGATCTGCATGATGGCGCTGATTGGCACTCTGCATGATTTTAATCCAGACACTGACTCTTGGATCTCTTGGGTGGAAAGGTTTGAACAGTATCTCACTGCTAATAGCATTTTGGAGACAAAACAGGTAGCCGTGTTCCTCACAGTGATTGGAGTGAAGGTGTACAACACACTCAGAGATCTCTTGTATCCAGAGAAACCTGCAAGCAAGCCGTTAGCTGTGTTAGTTGCTTTACTGTGGGCCCACTATCAGCCACAGCCAATTGAAATTGCTGAAAGATGGAAGTTTTATAAAAGACATCAGGAACCTGGAGAAAGCGTCTCCTCCTTTGTCTCCGCTTTCATGAAGTTGGAAAGTACCTGTCAGTTTGAGGAGTATTTAGTCACAGTCCTCAGAGACCAGTTTGTGATGGGGTTACAGTGTGAAGCTATGATTAAGAGACTTCTTACCGAGAAAGAGCTGACCTTACACAAAGCTATGGATATCGCTAGCATCATGGAACAAGTCACCAAAGAAGCTGATGTTTTGCATAGGAAGCAAAAGACTGAGCAAGAGGCAGAAATATTCCATACAGATACCAGGGAGCGGTACAAGCGGAATAAACAGTACAATTCCTTACGTCAAAGCACGGTGCATGGAGAGCAACCACAGTACAATTCCATACGTCAAAGGACGGTGCATGGAGAGCCCCAAAATGGATGTTATCGATGTGGGGTGACTTCACATGAATCTCACTCACGTCATTTCTGCAATGCCGTCTGTCACTCCTGTGGTAATAAAGGGCATATTAAAAGGGTCTGTAAGAAAGGGTCGGTGCATGAAGGGAAGCCGCATAAATTGCTTCAGAAGAGAGCATATCAAATCCAGCTCCAAGACTCCTCGGATGACTCAGACAGCCACATTCCCATTCAAACAGTAAAACTTTATAAGATGGATTCAGCTTATTCAGCCATTTCTGTTCCAGTGAAGATTGAAGGGAAATATTTGATCATGGACCTGGATACGGGGGTGGCTGTTTCTGTGATTACTGAGCAAGACTGGCGGAGATTAAAAGTAAATGTTCCAGTGATTAAGACAGCTGTTCGTCTACAGACTTATGCAAAGGAAGTATTAACCCCTCTGGGCAGTGTACATGTGAGAGTGCAGTTAAATGGATGCTCGGAGAAGCTGACGTTATATATTATGAAGTCTGGCGGTCCTCCACTATTTGGAAGAGAATGGATTCATAAATTGGGAATGCCAGACAAAGTATAATGCTTGCCACGCCTTACAGACATTACCTGCAGTTTCAGCCTGGATACAGGACTTGCAGAAGAAGTTTGCCCCGGTTTTTGATGATACTTTGGGGACTGTTAAGGGACGGCAAATGTCCCTAAATATGAGGGAAAATGCGGTTCCAAAATTTTTAAAGGCATGGACTGTACCTTTTGCACTTAAAGCTGGTGTTGAAGCGGAATTGATGCGTCTAGAGAACCTTGGGATCATTCCCAGAGTGCGCTGCAGTGAATGGGCCTCCCCGATTGTGCCTGTGCATAAAAAGAATGGAGACATTCGGATATGTGGGGATTTCCGTATGACCGTTAATTCTCAACTTGCTGTGGATAAATATCCACTTCCAAAGATTGAGGACATTTTTGCAACTTTGGCCGGGGGACAGCAGTTCACCAAGCTGGATCTCAAACATGCATACGTGCAGTTTCCAGTGCATCCAGAATCCAGGCCTTACCTCACCATCAATACTCATAAGGGGCTGTTCCAGTATAACAGAATGGTATTTGGGATAGCACCAGCACCAGCAATTTGGCAGCGTACAATGTATGAATTGATTGCTGGAGTGCCGGGGACACAATGTCTGCTGGATGAGATGCTGATCATTGGCCGAATGGAGAGGGAACACCGGTAGAATGTACAAGACGTGCTCCAGATACTAATGGATAATGGACTCAAAGTTAATATAAACAAATGTGAGTTCTTGAAAGATCACGTAGAATTTTGTGGTCACGTTATTGATAAAACTGGACTTCTTCACACCTGGCACTGATGAGAAAGTGAAAGCATTGATAGAGACGCCCATACCAAAGAATGTAACGCAGCTGCACTCATTTAGGGCAGTTGAGCTATTACAATAAATTTTTGCCCAATTTAGGCCATACCTTGTTTCCGCTGCATAGGCTTTTGGAAAAACAACAAAAATGGAAATGGACAGAGTCCTGCTCGGCTGCTTTTAAAGCTTCAAAGGAACTAATACGCAGCTCCCGAGTCTTGGTTCACTATGATTTGTCTAAACCATTGAGTATTGCCTGTGATGCTTCTCCTTATGGACTGGGGGCGATGCTGTCCCATTCCATGCCTGATGGTACAGATCGACCTGTAGCTTTTGCTTCTCGCTCCCTCACCCCAGCTGAGTGCAATTATTCACAAATTGACAAGGAGGCTTTAGCGATAATCTGGGCACTGAAGAAGTTTCACTTTTATATTTATAGCCATTCTTTTACGCTGTTGACCGATCATAAGCCGCTATTGGCAATATTCAATCCTACAAAGAGTATTTCTCAGACCACCGCCGCTCGTCTTCAAAAGGTATGCCTTACTGCTGGGGGCTTATCATTATGAAATCCGATACAGGCCTCATGATAAACATACAAATGCAGATGCGGTTTCACGCCTTCCTCTTCCATTCTCCACCAATTATATTCGGGATTCACCACCTTCCATTTACTTTAGCAAAACACTTACTGCTGTTGAAATAGCCCAAGAGACCAGTAAGGATGCTGATCTTCAAGAAGTTTTGTCTTATGTACAACATGGTTGGCCATTTCAAACCTCTCCACGTCTCCGACCTTTTCACTCCAGGAATCTTGAGCTGTCAGTCAGAGAGGGATGCTTGCTATGGGGAGAGCAGATAATTGTTCCTCCAGCCTTGCAGAAACCCACGTCACAAATTTTGCATGAAGGGCATCCAGGAATAGTCTGGATGAAACAAAAAGCCAGGGGTCATGTATGGTGGCCAACTTTGGATGAGGATATAGGCAACCACGTTGCAGCCTGGTCAGGATGTGTCCAGGCTCAGAGATGCTATCCTAGAGGTGCAGTTCAGCCCTGGTTTTGGCCTCTTAACCCATGGGAGAGAATTCATATTGACTTTGCAGGACCAGTGAATGGACAGATGTTCTTAGTGGTGGTGGATGCACATTCCAAATGGCCTGAAGTGATATTACTGACTCAGACTACAACTGATGCCACCATTGATGCCCTGAAGATGGTGTCTGCCACATTCGGATTGCCTAAGATACTAGTATCTGATAATGGGCCACAGTTATTAGATCAGAAATTTCAAAGTTTCATTAAGGATCATGGTATTCAACATCTCCGTACAGCTCCGTATCATCTGGCTACCAATGGTCTAGCTGAAAGATTTGTCCAGACTCTGAAAGGATTTTTAAGGAGTTCTGTGACAGACCGCAAAAGCTTACCTCAACAACTCCAGCAATTCTTGTTGCAGTACAGGAACACAACTCACCCAACCACCAGTGTCCTGCCATACTTGCGAACTTGCCATAATGGCGAACCGCATCACTTCTGGTGCACCTACGTCACCAAAAGTGAGGCGGATCAGCTGGATACAGCTTCCGCAATGGCAGTTCGCTTGATTGGCACAACAGCTGATCAGCTGGATACAGCATCGGCAATGGCAGTGTAACCTCTGATCAGCTGCAGATAGGAAGGAATTAGTTCCTCATACACCAATCTGTAACTCACGAACATCCAACCCTGCACTCTGTATAACACACGACCCCCCTCCCTCGGCTGTGTATAGCGCACAAGCCTACTGACTGTCACCCGCACACCCTGAATATATAGAGGAATCTCTAAAAACACACTGGCTATTTCAAGATTCCTCTATATATTCAGGGTGTGCAGGTGACAGTCAGTAAACTTGTGCGCTATACACAGCCGTGGGAGGGGGGTCGTGTGTTATACAGAGTGCAGGGTTGCATGACGTGACTGCAGTGGGCGGGCCCTGGACTGGTGTATGAGGAACTAATTCCTTCCTATCTGTAGCTGATCAGAGGTTACACTGCCATTCCGGATGCTGTATCCAGCTGATCAGCTGTTGTGCCAATCGAGCGAACTGCCATTGCAGATGCTGTATCCAGCTGATCCGCCTCACTTTTGGTGACGTAGGTGCACCGGAAGTGATGCGGTTCGCCATTATGGCAAGTTCGCTCGATTGGCAGAACACCGGCCAGCTACCAGTAGTTCTGATGTTTGGCAGACCACTCAGGACAAAGTTAGACTTATTGCAACCGGACAAGAAGGGTCAAACGGACATCTCACAGGAACAATGTCATGTACAGAAACAGCAGGAAAAGATGAAGTATGGAAAGAGTTCACACACATACAATATAGGGGATCCAGTCTGGATGCGGATGTATAGAGGGCCAAACCATTGGTCTCCGGCAGTTATTTCCAAGGTTTTGGGATTCCTCACCTATTAGGTTAGCACGTCCAATGGTCTGCACACTAAGAGACATTCAGCCCAGTTACGGCCCAGATCTGTTATTTACAAACAACTGAATGACCAGACTGAAGAGTTGACAGACACGGATATATGGATGGGGGAATAGGCGTGCGCAGCCTATTGTATTAGGGTGTGCACCCAAAAGTTCAAACATACACAAATATATATATATTCACGCACCTTTATGCAAACATACACAGACACACACTCACGCATTCAGCCAAAATATATCTGTGATGGGATGGAAGTCTGCCTGCGGTCCTGCTCTATCTGACCCCCACTTTGGTGGCGTCTGGCCGACTACCGAGTGGCACGGCACTCGGCATCTCGAGCGGCCTGGAGGATGAAATGGCGTTGGTCTGGCGTCTGGAGAGATGGTGCGGTGTTGCCTTGGGGATCCCGTTCCTGGGTTGAGTGGTGATGTAGGAGACTGCTGAGTGTCTCCTGCAATAGTGATTGTAGCTCTGAAATGAAGACACCAGACGCGGCTGTATGCTTTAAAACAGTGAACTGATTTTTATGGGTTTCAACAGGGTCATTTATACAACTTCACACAAACAGATTACCAACTCCCCCACCCACACAACCAGCACTGATTGGCTCCTTTCCCAGCCTCCTGTTCCCTATCAGGTCCCTTTCATCCTTCCCATTGTCCAGGGATTAGGCAGATGAGGTCTTGGAAAAGCCTCCAATCAGCTGGTTTGCTGTATCCTCTATTTTGCCCTTTCAGGCTCCCCCATTGTCCAGGGGATTAGGCAGATGAGGTCTTGGAAAAGCCTCCAATCCTCTGGCCTGCTGCATCCTCCATCTTGGGGCATGAGATCCTTTGTTCTGTGAAACCATGCTGGGATGAGCAAAATGGCGACGGAGAAAAACACATACAAACAGTTTCTTTCATACTTTTACAGTCACATCACACAGGGTACATTTTCATTACATTACACCAATAAAACCACATCTAGCAATAAAATAAGAGGTCCATAGGCTCACACGCAAAACCAAAACGAAAACAGGAAAAATGGTCTTTAAAAAGGGTTCAGTCTTTAGTCCTGTGGCTCGCTGAAAAGAGCTCTCATGTCCATTCCGTGACATTTCTCCCCCCTTCTAGAGTCCGACGGACACGGTTGGACCCACACGGGTCGACTCGGGGAAGTCGGAGCAGTCTTTGTGGCCCATAGTCTGTGGGAAGGAGGCGAGCCACCAGGCTTCTCCATTTGTCCTTGCGGCGGTGCCTGGCGTGTATGGGGTACAAGTCTTTGGGGGTACCCCCTCCGGAATAAGGGTCCTGTGGTCGGGGAAGGGGTCCCACCTGTACCACCTCAGGTAGTATCGCGCACACGGGAAAAACGGGTGCTAAATGCACGTGCCCCAAGTGCCCTGGTCAGCCGTTGGAAAAAACAGTGGCTGCATGGGGCCTCCAGGCCAAAGGGGTGTGGAGATGGGCAGAGTTGAAACAGGCTCTGCCCCACTGCCAGAGCGTCGGCTGGGGGGTTCAAGGCCGAGGAAGGGTCCCCGGGCAGGAGAATGGCGTCCTCCATCTCCGGTGGGGTCAGTGGCTGCGGAATAAGCAGCCCGGGTGTATCCTCTTTTTGTTCCCCGAGGCAGGCGGTGAAGGTTGGGCAGAGGCCGGCGGCATCTCGGTCCAGTTGCCAGCTCTTCTGCTGGGGAAGCGGGCGCAGGAACGACGTCCAGGCGGTTGCATGGGGTCAACGGCTGCGGGGTAAGCAGCTCGGGGAAATCCTCCTTCTGCTCCTTGGGACAGATGAGGGAGGGTGGGCAGAGGCCAGCGGCACTCTGCCCCATTGCCAGCTCTTCTGCTGGGTAAGCGGGTGTGGGAACAAAGTCCAGGGGGTCGGATGGGGTCAACGGCTGCGGGATAAGCAGCTCGGGTAAATCCTCCTTCTGCTCCTCAGGGCAGATGATGGAGGGTGGGCAGAGGCCAGCGGCACTCTGCCCCGTTGCCAGCTCTTCTGCTGGGGATGTGGGTACAGGAACAAAGTCCAGGGGGTTGGATGGGGTAAGCGGCTGCGGGATAAGCAGCTCGGGGAAATCCTCTTTCTGCTCCTCGGGACAGATGAGGGAGGGTGGGCAGAGGCCAGCGGCACTCTGCCCCATTGCCAGCTCTTCTGCTGGGTAAGCGGGTGTGGGAACAAAGTCCAAGGGGTCAGATGGGGTCAACGGCTGTGGGATAAGCAGCTCGGGTAAATCCTCCTTCTACTCCTCAGGGCAGACGATGGAGGGTGGGCAGAGGCCAGCGGCACTCTGCCCCGTTGCCAGCTCTTCTGCTGGGGAGGAGGGTACAGGAACAAAGTCCAGGGGGTTGGATGGGGTAAGCGGCTGCGGGATAAGCAGCTCAAGGGTATCCCCCTTCTGCTCCTCGGGGCAGATGGTGGAGAGTGGGCAGAGGCCAGCAGCACTCTGCCCCGTTGCCAGCTCTTCTGCTGGGTAAGCGGACACTGGCACAGTGTCTTCTTGCGGGGGCGGGAGGATAACTTCCTCTCTGGGCCACTCGGACCCTTTATGCGGCCCATTCTGGTCGCTTGGCACCTGCCGTGCTTCTTCCGACCTGGCCGGCTCGTCTACTGTGGTCCCGACGGGGACCCATGGGAGCATTTCGGGCTCCAATATTTCCGTGTCACTTGGACTGTCTGCTTCTTCGGCCAGACAGTCCCAGGTCATGGGGCTTAGGCCTGACTGCGGAGCGTCATCCAACAACCTTCTGTAGGCCTTCTCAAGCTCCCATTCGCGCTCTACCAGGAACTCCAGTTCCTCTATCTCAAAGTTTTTGCTCTCGTATGAGAGTTCCTCTTTCCAGCGTTCCAGTATCTCCTCCAACCGCCACTCCGACTCTTCCCCAAACCCGGGGTCGTTGGCCATCCTTTCGTATAGCAGCCCTGTGCCGCCGTAGTGGAGGCCTGCGGTGGAGGCGCCGTCGATGGTGCGGGGTAGCAGGGGGCCTATTAACCACTGGGACGCCTGGTAAGCGGCGTCCAGTGCGATCTCCTGCTGAACCAGGTATTGGAGCTCTGCCTCCCACTCCTCTGGGGGTCGGCCTTTCAGGAATGCTGCTCTGGCATTGTACTGCACTTGGTAGATGGCAGCGTCGGAGGGAACATTGACATCATGGTAGTCCCTTTCATTGGACAGTGCCTCGTACCAGAGTTCTTGGCGGATCTCGTCCCGCACTCGGGCCCAGAGGGCTCAACTGTAGATCCATGATACCGATCCAGGCCCTCCTGTAGCCTTCTCGGGAATTCAGCCCTCGTGTCTGCGAGGGTGCTGGAACAGTGGCACCACCACTCGATGGGGGGTGTGGTGTCCTCGGATGCAGCTCCAGGCGGGCTGTAAGCCTCCATCCAAGGGTCGCTGAGATGTGCGGTTTCATCAATTAAACCTCCAGGCGAGCTGTAAGTCCAAAAAGAAGTATCGCTGGGGGGTGTAGATTCCCTGGATGAAGCTCCAGTCGAGCTGTCAACCTCGAACCAGGGTTCTATGGGGTAGGGTTCAGGGGCAGGGTATTCAGTCCTTTTTGCTCCGCGCACCGCCATCCGCAGCTCGTGCTGACAGTCCTTCTCTTGCTCCTCTTCCTGCCGGACCTCCTGGATGGCGTTGTGTATAGCGGCTTCTGACGGGGCGGCTCCGAAGAGGGCTAGCCGCTGCCGCACTTTCCTTTGGAAGGGATCTTCTGGGACCAATGCCTGGGTGGGTGGTAAGGTTGGCATGCCCAGGGCTCCCTGGTCCATTTCCTGCAGTTCCTCGATCAGGGCGGCTTTACTTTTTGAGCCCGGGGTGCCTCCTCGGCTCCCCAGGATGCCCCGCAGGGTGTCTTTTTTGTAGTTAGCGTACCCTGCCATGCTGAGTGCTTTTTCTGGGGGTTCAAAGAGCTATCCCACCGCTGCCACCAGTGTGACGGGATGGAAGTCCGCCTGCGGTCCTGCTCTATCTGACCCCCCCCTTTGGTGGCGTCCGGTCCGACTACCGAGTTGCACGGCACTCGGCATCTCGAGCGGCCTGGAGGATGAAATGGCGTTGGTCCGGCGTCTGGCGAGATGGTGCGGTGTTGCCTTGGGGATCCCGTTTATGGGTTGAGTGGTGATGCAGGAGACCGCTTAGTGTCTCCTGCAATAGTGATTGTAGCTCTGAAATGAAGACACCAGACGCGGCTGTATGCTTTAAAACAGTGAACTGAATTTTATGGGTTTCAACAGTGTCATCTATACAACTTCACACAAACAGATTACCAACTCCCCCACCCACACAACCAGCACTGATTGGCTCCTTTCCCAGCCTCCTGTTCCCTATCAGGTCCCTTTCAGCCTTCCCAATGTCCAGGGATTAGGCAGATGAGGTCTTGGAAAAGCCTCCAATCAGCTGGTTTGCTGTATCCTCTATTTTGCCCTTTCAGGCTCCCCCATTGTCCAGGGGATTAGGCAGATGAGGTCTTGGAAAAGCCTCCAATCCTCTGGCCCGCTGCATCCTCCATCTTGGGGCATGAGATCTTTTGTTCTGTGAAACCATGCTGGGATGAGCAAAATGGCGACGGAGAAAAACACATACAAACGGTTTCTTTCATACTTTTACAGTCACATTATACAGGGTACATTTTCATTACATTACACCAATAAAACCACATCTAACAATAAAATAAGAGGTCCATAGGCTCACACGCAAAACCAAAACGAAAACAGGAAAAATGGTCTTTAAAAAGGGTTCAGTCTTTAGTCCTGTGGCTCGCTGAAAAGAGCTCTCATGTCCATTCCGTGACAATATCATTACTAAAGGGTTCATTCACAGAGCGCCGAAATGTTGCCGACTGTTGTTCCCCGCACTTCGGGGAACCAAATTGTCCCACCCTGCGGTGAATTCACCATTCATCACAGGGCCCCCAAAGTGCAGGGAATCAGCCACTCGCAACAGGAACCAGGACACCACGATCGGCAGGAGGTGACTGCGAGAGGATAGCCAGGGAGTGCAGGGACAGGTATGTAACAGCCCAGGTGTGGCTCAGGGTTACTGCTTTCAGCATTGAAATTTAACCCCGAGCCACACTCGGGAAAACCACCAGGGGGCTGAATAAATGCACCAATTTTGACATAAAAATGTCAAAATCAGATCGCCAGGGAGGTTAACCTTCTGCTGCCAAGCACCAATATTTACTCTCCTACCTGTATCTCACGATGCTTTATTCACTATTCTTACTTTTGCAGTGCAGGCAGAAGATATAGCGGCAATTCTAGGAGCAATACCAGCCTTTTGGATGCAGGGTAAGGGTCAATGCCGGGCTGAGACAAGGACACAGGTGCCGATTTTTACGCACAGCAGCCTGTTTAAAGACAAATACATGCATTTACACACACAGCCATACAGTGCAGTCAACACAGAATCCACAGCAATAAAACCCCCAGCCATATGCGGTGTGTATGAACATATCACAGAATCCACAGCAATAAAACTCACAGTAAGGTACAGCGTATATGAGCATACTATAAAATCCACAGCAATAAATCCCTCAGCAATGTGCAGTGTGTATGAGCGTATAACAGAATCCACAGCAATTAATCCCCCAGCAAAGTGTGGTGTGTATGAGCGTATCACAGAGCTGCACAGCAGTAAAACCCACAGTAATGTGCGGTGTATATGAGCGTATCAAAGTCCACAGCAATAAAACCCACAGTAATGTGCAGTGTATGAGCGTATCACAAAGTCCACAGCAATAAAACCCCAGTATTGTGCAGTGTATGAGCGTATCAAAGTCCACAGCAATAAAAACCCCAGTTTAAATACAAAAGTTGCCCCCTCTCCTGCTTACCTTTCTTTTTGCAGGGAGGGGGTTGAGTATTGCTGGTCCAGAAGCAGGCCTGGACTGGGGATAAAAACCAGCAATGGAAAAAATTTCATACCAGCCCCAGTAATATGTAGTGTGTTTGAGGGTATCGCAGAGCTGTACAGTAATGTGCGGTGTGTTTGAGGGTATCGCAGAGCTGTACAGTAATGTGCAGTTTGTTTGAGGGTATCGCAGAGCTGTACAGTAATGTGCGGTGTGTTTGAGGGTATCTCAGACCTGTACAGTAATGTGCAGTGTGTTTGATGGTATCGCAGAGCTGTACAGTAATTTACGGTATGTTTGAGGGTATCACAGAGCTGTACAGTAATGTGCGGTGTGTTTGAGGGTATCACAGAGCTGTACAGTAATAAGCAGCTCACATTTGATACACTATTTTGCCAAAAGCATTCGCTCACCCATCCATATGCAAGGCAAGGCAGGTGAGCGAATACTTTTGGCAATATAGTGTATATTGCCCCCAGCTCACATGGATATATTGCCCCCAGCTCACATGAATATATTGCCCCCAGCTCACATGGATATATTTTCCCCAAGCAGCTCATACAGGGCTATATTTTCCCCCTGCAGCAAATACATGGCTATATTTGCCCCAGCAGCAAATACATGGCTACATTTGCCCCCTGCAGCTCATACACAGATATATATGCCCCAGAAGCTCATACATATATATATTTGCCCCCAGCAGCTCATACATGGCTATATTTGCCCCAGCAGCAAATACATGGCTACATTTCCCCCTACACCTCATACCTGGCTATATTTGCCGCCAGCAGCTCAAACATGGAAATATTTGCCCCAGCACCTCATACATGGCTATATTTGCCCCAGCAGCTCATACATGGATATATTTACCCCCAGCACCTCATACATGGCTATATTTGCCCCCAGCAGCTCATACATAGCTATATTTGCCCCCAGCAGCTCATACATAGCTATATTTGCCCCTGGCCGCATCGCATGGATAGCCACCGGGACGGGACCCCTCACCCCCGCAGGCCTGGCGGTAGCCTCTGCTTCCCTGGTGGTCCGGTGGCTGTGGGGTGCTGCATTGTGATCTGTGCTTCGCGCACAGACCGCAGAGCACGTCCCACAGTGAGCGAGTGTCTGGACATGAACGCCAGAGGTGACCTGTCGCCTGACCGCCGGCACTCTGACACAGTCATTGAGTGCCGGCGGTCAGGTGACAGGTCATCAGCGATTGCCGGCGCTCGTGGCAAGTCACTCACTGTGGGATGTGCTCTGCAGTCTGTGCGCGAAGCACTGATCACATTGCAGCACCCCACAGCCACGGACCACCAGGGAAGTAGAGGCTGCCGCCAGGCCTGCGGTATTGAAGGGTCCCAGCGACTATCCATGGGATGTGGCCAGCCGGGACCCAAAGTGTTCCGTGGGCCTGCGGGGTGTGCCGGGGGCCGGCATTAGGGTGTGCCCAGGCACACCCGGCACACCCCGTGCGCAGGCCTATGGATGGGGGTCTGGCATGATAATGGAGATGTATTTTGACAAGAAGTAGAGGATTGTGCCCTTTCGAGGGGAGAAATAGATGGTGATCGTCTCAGTGAAGCAGATTCCACTTCACATGATCTGGCTGGAAATGTCAGTTTAGCTCAGAATCAAAGAGTCTGGCATCCTCCAGAACGCTAGCAAGCTCCAGACCCATTGAGGGATTTCCATCGGAGGAGTAAAAGAAACATAGAAACATAGAAAATGTCGGCAGATAAGAACCTTTTGGCCCATCTAGTCTGCCCAATTACATGGATACTTTACCTGGATTTATCTTTTGTTTAGGCCTTATGCCTACCCCATACCTGCTTAAATTCAATCACTGTTTTGGCCTCTATCACTTCAACTGGAAGGCTGTTCCATGTATCCACCACCCTCTCAGTAAAATAATGCTTACTGATGTTACTTTTAAACCTTTGCCCCTCTAATCAAAGACTATGTCCTCTTGTTTTGCTACTTTGCGGAACCACAGATACTATGTGAACCGAAAGCACAGATTACAGAATGGAAGTCAGGAGGGTCTGGAAGATGCATAGACTTGTACTGGACATTTTTGCTTTGTTTTGTGTGTTTTTGTTTGTTGTTTTTTTCTTTTAAGAAAAGGGAGGTGTGGTGTAGTTGTGCTGGCTGCCAATGGGGGGAGTTGGTTGTTTCTTTTGGCAGTTGGCTGTTGACGGTTGGTCATCCATTTTGTCTGCCAGTTGAGGCTGACTAGTGATGCAGCCAGTTACTGTCATAGGAAACCTGTATGCTTAGCTGTTAATAAACCTATTAATGAAAACCCAAGACGTCTCGTATTATCCAGAACACTACAATCTGCAACTGGATTGTCCCTCAAAGAAGCTCGGTCCTCGCTACATCGGCCTGTTCCAGATCCTCGAAATGGTCAACATCGTGACCGCCCGTTTAACTCTCCCTCCTTCCCACAGAATCTACCTGTCTTCCACGTTTCCCTTCTGAAACCTTGGCATGAGAATCCTTTCCCTGGTCGGAATGCCGAATTACCCACTCCTGTGTCCTTGGCTGGAGAAGAGGAGTATGAGGTCTCACGGATTCTGGACTCCGTTACGGCAGACTGGAGTATTTGGTACATTGGAAAGGATACGGTCCCAAAGAACCGTCCTGGGAACCGGTCCCCAACATCCATGCTCCTGCAAAGGTTCATGCATTTCATCTCCGTTATCCTTCCAAGCCATCGATTGGGCGCACCCGGGGGTCGCGCTTTGGTGGGGGGTCCTGTAATGCCCCACTCCACGGCCCGCTCCCTGCCCGGACCGCCATGCTGGGACATACGTCATACTCACCTGAGGTCCCTCGTGGCACGCCGCTCCGCACTCTCGGCCCGCAAGATGGAGGAGGGAGTACGAGGTACGCCCCACGCCACCGACAAAATCCGAATGCCAAGAAATGAAGCGCGCACGCGCAATCGCATGTCTCCCTAAGAAACGAAGCTCCTAGTACTCTGGCGCCCTCTGCTGAATGATTGCCAGTACTACATGACACCTGTTCTGGAGATCCTTGCATTCCTCCCATTGACCTTTCAAGAGCTCAGGTATCTCAACCCCACCTACGATACCAAGGTGAAAGGTGTTCCTATGATCCTCTGAACCCTATTTAAACCTGCCGCTTTTCTTGAATCATTAACCAGGTTATACTGTGGCTTTTCCGCTTCAGTTTCCCAGTGTTCCACCGTGTTCACGTTCCAGTCTGTTCCGTTCTCTGATCTTCTACCCACCGACCCGGATTGCCTCATCGACTACGCTGCCTACTTCTACCCACCAACCTGGCTTGCTTCATCGACTACATTGCCTTCTTCTGCCCACCGACCCGGATTGCCTCATCGACCATGTCATCTTCTTCTACCACCTTAGTTACAGCCTGTTGTTCGGGACTTTGTATTTCAATTTACTTTCTTACTAAACCTTGTTGATTGAAATGTGGTCTCCTGGTCTCCTTGCTCGAATGGCTTGCCATTGAGCTCCATACTTACATCACAATACAGGGGTTCCAGCTCCTGCATCACAACATCACAAATTTTACAGTGAGATATGATAGCCAGCAGAAGATGATGATCAATAACACGTTTCGACAAACTCCGGTGGAGCATTCCGGTTAGCAGTTCGAACAGAGTTTCATCTGCTGAAAGGTATCTGGATTCGTCAGCGGAGGTATCATCTTTGCGGATAGTCATTTTAACTGTATGACTTGGCCTGTGCTCCAGCAAGAATCTTCTGATTTTGAAAAATATCAATGTTTTTGCCTTTCCCCGACAACGAGTTCCCTCGTTTTCAAATATGTCCTGGGTGGCGAGTATATACCGTTACATACCGCAATATGTCCATGCGTGAGCTGGGGGCAATATGTCCATGTGTGAGCTGGGGGCAATATATTCATGCGTGAGCTGGGGCAATATATCCATGCGTGAGCTGGGCAAATATATACATGCGTGAGCTGGGGCAATATAATAACTTATGTCAGTGCTACAATTTGAATTTAATACGTATTTGTGTGAACTGTGAAGTAAAGTCATGGATTGTTGAAACTAACCAGTGTCGGGTGATTGACTAATGCAGAGTTGCAATGCATGCAGATCAGCTAAAAGTAGTTGGATCTGTATGTGCGTTATAATTAATCGAAATTAATCGAACACAAAAATTTTAATCGTTGCCAGCTCTAGAAGAGACATTAACTTTGTGACAAAGTAAAGGCATTGAATGGGTAGTGTAGTCTACACACATACCTGGCTGCAGGGGTCAAGTCCTGCAGGAACGCATGGGAACAGTTCCCTCACTATTCTAGCAGGAGGAACTTCGTTCCCTTTAGGCTGATGTACTGGGAAGCTGCAATACCTTTCTATATAGACACAATTTTATAAAACTGACTATATTTAAGGATTTTTTCCTGGATTAAAGTACATTGGGAAGGCATGGGAATGACAATTTATCTGTGTTAGCCAGAGGAATGGCATTCTCCTGCATAAAGAAGTGCTGCAGCTGCTGCAGCTCCCAGTAATCTTTGAGACTAGAATATATACAGAGATGTTGCAGAGTTCCCACACTTATGTCTTTAGGACTTGACCCCGGTCATCCTGCTCCGAGAGAGTCCAGCAGGGTGAGGTGAGGGAGTCCCTTGAGATGCCACGGCTCACCTTATTCTGCTCCTTCCATAATCCCGCGAGACATCAGCGCCAACCACACATAGCGTGGAGTCAGCGTGAAGGTGGAGCTTAGCGGGAGCCGAGAACACTGCTGACTGGCGGAGCCGATAGGAACATCTTGCGCATACGCAGCCTATTCGACTGCTTGTACACACACAGCAGGCTGCATGAGATGTTCAGATTAGCTCAAGCCTCCACCAATTAACTCACCCCACCGGACAAGAAGTATTGCGGGCACCGGAGGCATAGTAGTGGCTTTTTTTGCCACCCCCTGGAAAGTGCTGGCCTAGGTCTTGCATACTCAGGACTAGGGATGAGCTGTTCGTTTCGGAGTTTGCATCGAACATAGCCTGTTCACATGTTCGCGAACTACGAACATTTCCGCTTGTTCATCGCGTGTGCGCCCGCCAATGCACCACAACGGACCACAATGCACTTTTCCACTGGCCTGAAGCTTGTAATTGGCTATAGCCTTGCACCTGACCACAGGTCAGGTGCAAGACAGGTTCAACACTATGCCAATAACGGCTCAGAGTCCTGATTGGGCAAATTTTTCCCAATCTTGGGCTCACAGAGCTAAGACCCACAGCACACTATAAAAGGCTTCCACACAGCGCTTCTGCATGCGTTTGAGAGGAGATTTCATAGGAGATTGTTGTTGTGTTAGTGTGTGTTCTTACTGCCAGTCTGCCACCAGCTACTGGGGGGTCTGGGGGGGTCTCATTTCTACCAAATATCTGGGAATTGTTGTAATCTTTGTGCTCAGTCCCAGCAACTATTTTGGGTGCTCAGTAATTTCAGCAAAATATTTGGGAATTGAGGTAATCTGAGGTAATCTTTGTGCTCACTCCCAGCAACTATTTTGGGGGCCCAGTAATTTCTGCAAAATATTTGGGAATTGAGGTGATCTGCGTCTTGTCACTGCCAGCAAGTATTTTGGGGGTCACTAATTTCTACAAAATATTTGGGAATTGAGGTGATCTGTGTCTTGTGACTCACTGCCAGTGCCACGCAGTATTTTGGGGGTCACTAATTTCTACAAAATATTTGGGAATTGAGGTGATCTGTGTCTTGTGACTCACTGCCAGTGCCACGCAGTATTTTGGGGGTCACTAATTTCTACAAAATATCTGGGAATTGAGGTGATCTGTGTCTTGTCACACAGTCAGTGCCACGCAGTATTTTGGGCGTCAGTAATTTCTACAAATTATTTGGGAATTGAGGTGATCTGTGTCTTGTGACTCACTGCCAGTGCCATGCAGAATTTTGGGGGTCACTAATTTCTACAGAATATCTGGGAATTGAGGTGATCTGTGTCTTGTGACTAACTGCCAGTGCCACGCAGTATTTTGGGGGTCACTAATTTCTACAAAATATTTGGGAATTGAGGTGATATGTGTCTTGTGACTCACTGCCAGCGCCACTCAGTATTTTGGGGGTCACTAATTTCTACAAAATATCTGGGAATTGAGGTGATCTGTGTCTTGTCACACAGTCAGTGCCATGCAGTATTCTGGGCCTCAGTAATTTCTACAAATTATTTGGGAATTGAGGTGATCTGTGTCTTGTGACTCACTGCCAGTGCCATGCAGTATTTTGGGGGTCACTAATTTCTACAGAATATCTGGGAATTGAGGTGATCTGTGTCTTGTGACTCACTGCCAGCGCCACGCAGTATATTGGGGGTCGGGGTCACTAATTTCTACAAAATATCTGGGAATTGAGGAGATCTGTGTCTTGTCACACAACCAGTGCCACGCGGTATCTTGGGCGTCAGTAATTTCTACAAAATATCTGGGAATTGAGGTGATCTGTGTCTTGTTGTCACAGCCAGTGCCACGCAGTATTTTGGGGGTCACTAATTTCTACAAAATATTTGGGAATTGAGGTGATCTGTGTCTTGTTGTCACAGCAAGTGCCACGCAGTATTTTGGGCGTCAGTAATTTCTACAAAATATTTGGGAATTTGAGGTGATCTGTGTCTTGTTGTCACAGCCAGTGCCACGCAGTATTATGGGCATCAGTATTTTTTTCTACAAAATATTTGAGAATTGTTATAATCCGTGTCTTCTCACTGGCTGCCACCCATCGGGGGGTCACACTGATTTATAGGAGGTTTCTGAGATTTGTAATCTGTGTCTTCTCACTGCCACCCATCAGGGGGTCTCACTGATTTATAGGAGGTTTCTGGGAATTGTAATCTGTGTCTTGTCACTGGCTGCCAGCTATTAGGGTGTCTCACTGAGTTATAAAAGAGTTCTGTAAATCTTTAATCTTAATACCAGAGTTGAATCAGAGTTCGGTATATATTTAATCTATATATCAATCACCATGTCTGAAAGAACAAAAAGTACAGTCAGACGCTCCTAGACACAGATAAAATGGCAAGCAGCCCCTGTGTCGGGAGGCTGTGCCTCTGGTCGTGGTGGACGTGGTGCATCCTCTGCAGGGGCACGCTTGTCCTTTCTAACTGGTGCTGGCCGTTTTAAGCAGCAGCAACATACAGAGGATTTGGTGGATTGGCTAACCAGGCCATCCTCATCCTCCGAGTCCTCTGCCAGCCAGGCTTGTAGTGGTTTACAGTCCACCTCTGCTGCCATAGCATCTAATACAGCCTCCATGTCCACAGCTACTCCTGCCGTAGCCTCGCTATCACACACGGAGGAGTCAGCTAAATTGTTTGACTACAATGACAGTGACATGCTGCTTGAGGATGCGTAGCAAGTACAGTGCTCTGATTCAATCTCTGAGGTTGAGGAAGGGAGTATAATCAACCTAGAGGAAGGGGGTGCCAGTGATGACACACAAATAACTGGCACTCATGTTGCCCCAGCAGCTGCAGCATACTGCCAAGTTGGCTCCAGTGACGAGGAGATAGGGGGTGATGATGACAATGATGATGAGGTCACTGACTCCACCTGGGTGCCTGATCGAAAAGAGGAATAAAGTGAGGAGGAGGGGGAGGAGGAGGCACAGGAAACACGAGGCACAACATCCTCTAAGACCAACCGTAGCACTAGCCATCACATGTCAGAGCTGCTCAGGTGCAGAGCGCTGTTGTCTCAAAGCACACATGCAGGAACTCTGCTGTCTGGGAGTTCTTTAAGAAATGTGCAGCAGACCCCATCGTTGCTATTTGTAATCTATGTCAGATGAGGCTCAAGCTTGGGAAAGACACCGGACACTTGGGTACCACGTGCTTGAGGCGACATAAGACCTCCTGCCACACATCCCGTTGGCACAAAACTTTGCGTAGGTCCTCCTCCTCCTCATCTGTCTCTACCCCCACTGTATGTCTTGCCATGTTATTGCCTGCTACAACCTCCACTGACAGGGATGATGCTACAGTAATGGATGTACCAGGTCCTTCCTCACAATGTGACAGCATCCCATCAGCTGAAGATTTATGCAGTCAGATTACGTTGCCCTGCACCTTTCCAGCTGGTGGACTCTGCTTCCTTCCTTGAATTTGCTGAATGTGCTGTACCACAGTGGCATGTTCCAAAAACGCCATTTCTTTTCACGGAAGGCCATTCCAGCACTATACCAGCACGTGGAAGACAATGTTATCGAGTCATTGGGAAAGGCAGTCAGCAGCAAGGTGCATGTGACTTTAGACACGTGGTCCAGCAAGCATGGACAAGGTCGTTACATTTCCTTCACGGCACACTGTGTAACTCTGATTGCAGCTGGGAGGGATCCAAGACGGGGCTCTGTGCTGGAGCTTGTTCATCCACCACGCCTCCAGAAAGCTGCGTGAATGAGGTCTGTCTGCTCCACCACAACCTCTCCCTCTTCCTCCTCCTCCTCCACCTTCTGTGTCTCTGGCAAAGTGGCAGTTAAACCGATGCCTGACAGGGGCTACGCAATGGCTCAAGCAAAAAGATGCCATACTGTGCTTGAGCTGGTTTGTATAGGGGACAGGAGCCACACCGCGCCAGAAATTCTGTCAGCTCTGCAGGGGCAGGTGCAGAGATGGTTAACACCAAGCCAGCTTCAGCTGGGAATGTTCATCTGTGATAATGGCAGCAACCTTCTCTCTGACCTACGCAAAGGGTAAATTGACGCATGTACCATGCCTAGCACACGTCCTAAATCTAGTGGTACAGCATTTCCTAACCAGGAACCCAGGGCTGGCAGAGCTTCTCAGCCATGCCAGAAAAGTCTGCAGCCACTTCAGACGGTCATTCCCAGCAAGCGTTTGCCTGGCAGAAATTCAAAGAGAATTCCACCTTCCCACAAACTGTCTGATCTGTAACATGCCCACCAGGTGGAACTCGACATTAGCAATGCTGCAGCGCCTGCACAAGCAGCAGAGGGCCATCAATGATTCCCTGTGTGAGTATGGCACAAGGACAGGTTCAGGTCAACTTGTTTTTTCCCCCCCGCAGTGGCTGATGATCAAGGATGCATGCACTGTACTGTCACCATTTGAGGAGGCAACAAGGATGGTGAGCAGGGACAGTACATGCATCAGTGACACAATTCCTTTAGTGTTCCTGCTGGAGCACACTCTGCGGGGAATTATAGATGTGGCTCTAGAGGCAGAGCAGTGGGAGGAAGAGGAGGCCTTCCCTAGCTCTCAAGGCCCCAGTCTTTCCGCAGACAGCATTCCAGCGGGTCCTCCTCAGATCAGACAGGAGGAGGAGGAGGAGGAGGAGGAAGAGGAAGAGGAAGAGGAGGAATATTTCAGTAGTGGGGGCATTGAAGGTGGGGATTCCTCAAGGGAGGGTTTTGTGTACCCAGAAACACAAGGGCTAGTGCGTGGCTGGGAAGAGGAAGTGCACGATACGGTCATCCTCATTAACCAGGAAGACTTGGAAACTAATGCCACCTCCAACCTACGCTGCATGGGCTCCCTTATCCTGCAAAGCCTGCTAAAGGACCCCTGGATTCGTACTATCAAGGAGAGGGATCATTACTGGTTGGCAACCCTTCTTGATCCACGATACAAGGGTAAAGTTGCAGAGCTCTTCCTGCCCGCACAGAGGGAGCACAGGATGAAAAAACTTGAGGACGCTCTAAAGCGACACTTGTGTAACACCTTTCCAGGCACTGGTAGGTTACTAAGTGATGACACAGGTGCTTCTGAGGCTGCGGATGATCAGAGGAATAGTGGTGAAGGCCGGGGCCGCTTCACTGATGCATTTTTAAAAATTTTTAGTCCACGACGCCCAGGGACGTCAAATCCCCGCAGGGTCCACTCCTCCACAATACCACAGAGGGGTTACTATAGGATGGTACTTGCTGGCCTGACACCAAAGGCACAATATTTGGGTGCACTGCCACTGACGCCTGTATCAGATTCATATCCTCAGAGGGGTTACGGTGTGACAGCACTGTTGCTGACCCTAAAAGGCCCAATTTTAAAGCACCTATTGTTACTTTCATCCAAAGCCTGCATAAGTTTCACAATAATTTAGCCAAAAAATCAGTAAACTTTTTCTGCGTGTCCGAAAATGTCTCCTCTTTTCATACAGACAGCCACCCCAAGCAGTTGTTTATGGATAGATTAAAGGAAAAGCATTTACCGTCATTTGAAATGTCATTTTTTGGTTTTTACATATTTCTATACATCCGAGAAATACGCCACTTCACGCACAGGTTATGGGGACCTCCTAGGCACAATATTTGAAGGAATTTTTCGTTTTTATTTTTAACCCTTATTTCATGGAATACTCACTGTCCCTTTAAAAACGTTTTTTAAAAAACTTTTTGTCCTTGTTTCCTGTCCCCCAGGGCACTACCCGGACCCCCATACACCTTTTATGGCAAATATCTAGCATATATGCCCTCTTGGAGGGCACTCTAAAAATCGAATTTTGAGTCCCATTGACTTGCATTGAGTTCGAGTTCGAATCCGAACATTTGAAAAGTTTGAGTTCGAGTGTGAACCGAACTCGGGGATGTCTGGCTCATCCCTATTCAGGACATACTTGAACGTTAGAGAAATCTCAATGTATCCTTCCTTTTCCTTTGTAAAATAATAAAAATTAATTAGCACTGGATGTCACCCTAGGGGCGGTGTCATCCAGGTGCGGGCCGCACCCCCTTGTGACACCACAGAGTCTCTGGACTCTGGAGTACTGTATACTCAAGGGCAAGGTTGAACCACTGTGGACTCGAGGGCATCCTATACAAATTTATGCTTTGTATGTAAGTAAAGAATGTTATATAAAAGGAGCCTTTTGCTGCCAGGTTTAAATTTTGCTATTAAAACAGGTCATTACTCTTAACGGCTCACTTGTGAACTATAATGGCTCACATCGAATAGGACCCCTGTGGTGCTTATGGTAGCACTGTCAGGCTCGTGCCAGGATGGAGCCATAGCAGGCCTTAGGCTTAAGTTTAATATTCCAAGCACTGGGGTTGAGCAAGTAAGCAGACTCAGGAGACTTGGAATGCACGTATTAAATGTATATTGAATGCACAGCACCAAGACACACAGGGTTATCCAAAGAGATCCGAATGGTTGGAGAAAGGTAACCGAACGCTGAAAATCAGCGTTCGGTTACCTTTCTTGGCCATTCGACTATCCAGAGAGCAGGCAATTCGCCAAATCCTGGTGAATTGCCTGCACATACGGTGCCTGTTCGGTGCCTGTTCGAGGGCAGTGAAATCCCCATAAAAAAGCACTGCTTTGGCTATTCAGAGAACACAAACCAGCAGTGAAAGGTTCCCAAAATGCCCTGCCATTCGGTGGTTTAATTTGGCAGGTTTATTCAGGCGAATCCCATAAGCTTCAATATTAAAAATATTTCCGTTTTAATTCAATATCTAATAAACCATTCATTATAAAATTCTGCAGTAAAGAGTCTCTTTATTTATAGATTTTTTAGGAAATTTTAAGCATTTTTCTGGATTTTTTTTAAAAAAAATCAGATTTTTTCTCTTTTTTTTTTAAGTGTACTTATTTTTTCTGTAACAGCCCTTTTTATTATCATTCCTTGGACCTCATATGTAAATTTCAGACATTTTCGCTCAGTAGTTTCTTTGCAAACAGCGTTTCACTTTTCAAACATTCAAGCAAACGGTTTTTCTAATTTATTCCCTGCCTTTGTCTGCGGTGTCGGCTTTTTCCGGCGGCTTCGCTGTGTGTGATCGGCTCCTGCTAGGGTTTTTTTGGCATTTTCAGCGGGTTAATCCAGATGTTTTTGCGGGTTTTCAGCGTGCATTCGCCGGGTTTTGCGGTTAGTTTTCGTCAGGTTTGCGGCGGCCTTTCCCGGCAATTCGGGGACCCTGTGGTGCTTGCTGAATACACCGCAGGGTCGCCGAAATTAGGGATGTGCGTTTCGGGTTTCAGAATTTTCACGAAATTTCCCGATTCGTGTTTTCGGATGCGGCCGATTTTCCGAAAAATTTTAGATCCGAAAACGGCAGATCCGAAAAGTTTTCCGAGCCGAAACTAAATATTTTCGGAATTTTCGAATGGACTTGAAATGTGTCAAATCGAAATTTATTGCTTTGAAACGAGGAGAACAGACGTTCCGAAAAAACGAAAGTTTCCGAAATCACGAAAAGTCGATACAAAAAACGAGCTAAGTGACACGAAACTACGAAAAATGGTCGATATTCCGAAAAAAAAATGTACACGAAAAACGAGTCGAGCCGAACCGAATCGAAACAGAAATCGGTCGAAACGAGCCGAATTGAAAAGTTTAAACATCCGAAAAATCGAATCGAACGGAAAAAAAAAATCGGTGCACAAGTCTAGCCGAAATGGGATCGGCAAAACATAGAAAATGTCGGCAGATAAGAACCTTTCGGCCCATATAGTCTGCCCAATTACATGGATACTTTACCTGGATTTATCTTTTGTTTAGGATAGCCTTATGCCTATCCCATGCCTGCTTAAAACGAACCGAATTGAAGAGAACGAAAAGTCACCGAATGTGCGGTGACTTTGATTCTATTTAAATTACCCTGACTGTCTTTGCATATAGGAAGTCCAATATACACAGGCAACGTATATGTAGCGCTCACTCCCGTAGGAGCCGCTGAATTTAACCTCGGGTCAGTCTGCCCGCACTCGGGAATAAATATAAAATCCACAACAGTGCTGGTGTATAAGTTATTTAGTTTACTGGTCTCAAATAAACTGGCATATATAAAGCAAGCACGGTATATATATATTTACAGGAATTCGTAATGCGAGAAATGCGCAGCGGTAAAAAAAAGGAAATTTTAACCCCTTCGTTGCCGGAGTGTAAGTCCCGTACAGGTTGTGTCCCAAGAAGGTGTACGTGTATGCGTGTGTTGGTACCCGGGTACTAGATTCAACTGGCCAGTGAATGAATTCAATGTGTCTTCGACTAGTCACGTTGGGGCCCTGTAGATTTAAGCAAACTGCAGCGTGCTTTGTTACTGTACTGTGGCCTGGAAGGCCTCTCACCCATCCGCCAGATACTCTGCACCCTGCTCGACTCAGGACGTCTCTCTGCTCGATTGGGCTGGGACTCTGTGCCACCGGATCCGCTTGTCTTGCTTGTCCGTCTCTGCCACAAGATTCTCAGTTCACCGCCTGCACTCCCATTAGATCATCGCGGTCTCCTAACTCGGGGTCCAATCTGCAGCTCTGTATCTGTGTAAACCTCTCAGCGGTGGATTACTAGGTCTCTGGCAAGTCACTGAAACCGATCTCCAGCGTCCGCAAGGCAGCACCTGCGCTCCGGCCTGGTCACAATCGCTCCTTGTCTCACGTGCGTCTTGCTCTGTTCACCCCTTGGCGTGCACTGGCTCTCCTCCACACGAGGTTGCGGATGGCTGTCTGTTCTCCCCACCCACTTCCTGTCTCTGCCCCAAAGCATGCTGGAAAACGTAGTCCCAAAGTGTCCAGTATAGTTTACATTGCCCTGGTCTCCCCCTGGTGGCCAGAAATGAGCAATTACAGCAACAGAACTAAAACAGCGCTACACTCTCCCCCTCCTAGAACTCTTGGGTCTCTCCAAGGAGGTGTAACAGTTCCATTACATCAGTCAATATATATAGGCTCAGCAGAAAACATACAATGGGTTAGGTATACGTCCTCAAGTTTACTCATGCTTCTGACTACCTCAGCTTACATAGCAGACACTTCGGGCAACCTTCGCACTGTGGTAACAGCCTCTTCAGTGCTATGTCCTGGTGAGTCGTAGGTGAGTTTCTGAGGGGGTTGGACAGAACGTTTTGGTTCTGGCTCAATCAGCTCCTCTTCAGGCAGAAGTGTTACAGGTACGGGTTCGGTTCTTTCATCCACAACTGGAACAGACATCTCTTCTGAGTATGATCCTGCCAGTGAAGGCATAGAACTATAATCATAGGATGCGTTTTCAGGAACTACAGGAATTTCAGAAGTTTCAGGAATTTCCAGCTGGAATTCTGGAGCCTCAGGCCTCAGGTTACTTTCCCACCGTTCGGGAACTGGAATGACCTCTTCAGGCTCTGGTGTGCGCACCCAGTCCAGTCAAAAGCTTTCTTCCTCACTATCCCCTTCACTTTCTTCCACAACCCGTGTCTGCTGAGACCGAGTAACGGGAGTCAAACGTGGAGCAGGCGGAGGCGGGTTCGGCAGAGAAAGTTCATCTCCAACTGGTATCCTTACAGCTTCTCTCAGAGGTAGCAGATGTTTCCGGTGCCAGTTTTTAAGAGGCCCAGCCTTTCCATCCGGTCGAATCTGGTAAACTGGCAGACCCGGCAGTTGCTTGCAGACAATGTAGACTTGAGAACTCCATCTATCCGCCAACTTATGCCTGGCAGAAGCACCCAAGTTCTTCAACAAAACCCTATCACCGGGTTGTAGATCCTGTATCCGAACTTTCAAGTCGTAGTTTAGCTTATTCCTCTATTCCCTGTTCCCAGAGGTCAAACGGGCCTGTTCAAACGCAGAGGCCAAATTCCTTCGAAGTCTATCCACATAATTCCTATGAGAGGCTACAGACGTCTGATCCAGAGATAGCCCGAATGCCAAATCAACCAGCAGTCGAGCTTCCCTTCCGAACATAGGACGGTACGGTGAGTATCCAGTAGCGTCACTCTACGTGCTGTTGTAGGTATGTACTAGCGTGGCTATGTGACGACTCCAGCTCTGCTTCTCTCTGTTTGATAATGTCCCCATCATATTTAGTAGAGTGCGATTGAACCTTTCTGGTTGAGCATCACCTTGAGGGTGATATGGTGTAGTTCGGGCCTTCTGAATTCCCAGCAGTTCCAGTAATTGCCCAACAAGCCGGCTCTCAAAGTCTCTACCCTGATCCAAGTGTATTCTCCTTGGCAGGCCATAGTGAACAAAAAACGTTTCCATTAAAACCTTCGCCACCGTAGGAGCACGTTGGTCTTTCGTAGAAAAAGCTTGGGCATAACGCGTGAAATGATCAGTCACCACAAAAATATTTCCCTGCCCACTAGCATCCAGCTCTAAGCACAGGAAGTCAATGCACACCAAATCCATGGGTCCTTGACTTTGCAGGTGGCTCATTGGAGCAGTTCGGGTTGGTAGAGTCTTCCTTTGGATACACCTCAGACATGAGTGGCAGTAACTCTCAACTTCAGGTCTCATGCAGGGCCAATAGAATCGGTCTCGCACCAGCTTAAAAGTTCTCTCTGCACCTAAATGTCCATGGTCATCGTGTAATGACCACAGCACATCCTCTAGGTGTTTGGTGGGAAGGAACAACTGTTGGTTTTCTTCAGCATTGTTTGAGGGGCCCCTTCAGTAGACCACCCCATCCAACATCTTCAACCGTTCCCACTCCTTGTATACCAATCTGGCCCCTTCTGGGGAATTTGTCAGAAGAATTTCCCGTTGGTTCGCGTTTAGGGCCTTCACGGTTAATGCAATCAAAGGGTCTCCAGCCTGATCAGCTCTCAGGTCTTGTTTCAAGAAAGTAGGCAAACTTTCATCCCTCAGCTGCGTAGGATTACTATAGAACTCTGGAACAGCCGCAGCCATAAATCCTATGGCTTCTGCTTCAATCCCTCCCTTGACCCGACGCTCTGCTCCTTGACATAAAGCTTGCACCCCAGCTGGAGTTAACTGAGTCCATTCTGTAGTGTAGGGTCTTCTTGACAAAGCATCAGCATCTCGATTATTCACTCCAGGGTGATACTTCAGGCTGAACCTAAACCCTGACAGAGCGGCCAACCACCGATGTCCCATTGCATCCAGCTTCGCAGTAGTAAGGACGTAGGTAAGAGGATTGGTATCAGTTTTTATCACAAATTTGGCTCCATACAGATAGTCTTTCAGCTTGTCTACCACCGCCCACTTCAAAGCTAGGAACTCCAACTTGTGGGTAGGATAATTCTTTTCTGAAGGCGTAAGACTCCTGCTCACATAGGCTACAGGCCTCAACAATCCACCATATTCTTGGTATAGGACTCCCCCTAAACCTTCTCTGCTGGCATCCACATGCAATTCGTACGGCTTATGAGGGTCAGCGTAGGCCAAGACAGGAGCTCGAGTTAGACTCTCTTTCAGTTTCATGAAAGCACCTTCGCATTGACTAGTCCATTCTCCTTGGATAGATTCTCGAGCCTTCCTTGGCCCTGGAGCCAACGAATTTCGGTCAGAGGCCTGGTGGCCTTCTTCTGCATCTTCCTTCTGCAGGAGCTTGTTCAGTGGTTGAGCTATCTTGGCAAATCCTCCTACGAATCTTCGATAATAGGAGCAGAACCCCAAGAAAGATCTAAGTTCAGTAACATTTCGGGGTCTAGTCCAGGAAGCTACGGCTTCCAACTTTCGAGGATCCGTCGAAACGCCTTCTGCTGAAACAACATGTTCCAGATACGTAACGGAAGGTAGACAGAATTGACACTTCTCCAGAGACAGTTTCAACCCCTCTTCATGGAGCCGCTTCAAGACCTTCTCCAACCGTTGCTCATGTTCTTCCAAAGTCTTTCCAAACACAATTATGTCATCCAGATACACCAACACTTCGATCAGGTTCATGTCCCCGACTGTCTTCTCCATTAACCGTTGGAACGTGGCTGGAGCCCCCATAAGACCTTGAGGCATTCTGTTGAACTCAAAGAACCCCAGTGGGCAGATGAACGCAGTCTTCTCTTTGTCTTCAGGATGCATTGGTATCTGGTGATACCCACTTCGCAGGTCTAGTACACTAAACCATTTTGCTCCAGACAGACACTGTAAGGCATCTTCTATCCTAGGAGTGGCGTATTGATCTGGGATGGTTCTCCGATTTAGCGTGCGATAGTCTATGCATAGACGGACAGAACCATTCTTCTTCTGAACCATCACTATGGGAGAAACGTACGGACTCCTGGACTCCTGAATCACCTTAGTTCTTTGCAGTTCATTCAGCTGTTCTCTTAGATCATCCAAGTCTCCCAGCGGAACTCGTCTTGACCTTTCTCGAAACGGCTTATCTTCTTGCAGTCGAATGCGATGCTCAGTACTCTTAGCTAGGCCCACGTCAAACTCATCCTTTGAGAACAAGTCTCTCCACTTTAGGACCTGGGACTGAAGACGTTTCTTCCATTCAAGCGAGATGGGAGCGTCCTTGGGATAGAACCTGTCAGCTGGGATCTATTTATTCGCTCCCCCTCCTAAATTGGTAGGAGAGAGAGGCGTAGTGGACGCCACTTGCCCGATAGGCATTCGTGCTTTCAGGATCACTGGAGAATCAGATACATTACATACACTGATTGAGACTCTTCCTCGTGTTCGTTTCAAAGCTTTAGTGGAGATTATTTCAGGGATTACTTCTACTCCGGCTTCACTCCCATGATTGAATTCAGTTTCCAGTACCACAGATGGTTGCGATCCATTCAACTTGACTGAAGCCCGGAAACTCGCCACTTCACCTGATTGCAGAACCTTTTCTGTTCCTCCCAATCTCCACAGGCGTCCCACTTCAGCAGGTGCCTTCTGTTCTTCGACCATTCTCTGATAGACTGGATGTAAGATCAGGTGTACTCCCCTGGTAGAACCTTCTTCCAGTACTATAGGAGTCAAAAGACGTTGCACCAGATCGGTATTCGTCCCCACTATCATAGAACTTCGGTTGGCCCCTGAAGGCCGAGGACACACAATGGCCAATGCATCACAACCTCCAGACTGTCCGATGACTTCGGATCCAATTTCTAACTTCACCTGTAGATATCCGTCATAGGGAAGTTTCTCAGTCCCGATACCCCACATTTCAAGGTCCTTTAACTTCTGTAGAGGTATGTGTTTCAAGTGCTTCTCGTAGAAGTCTCGGTAGATCAATGTCACTTGCGCCGCTTAGTCCAACAGAGCTTTGGTATAGACTACTTGGATTGGAACGATGGGAGAAGGACCTATCAGCTGGTCAGGAAACTTTGTCATAGTAGCAGGAAGTTTAGACCCCGTTTGCTGTACCCTGGCCTTCTTCTTGACCCGTGTAGGTTTTGGGTGTGCATTGCCTCCCCATGATGTAGGACCCGATGCTAAGGGAGTAACTTTTTCAGTCCTGGCAGGCTCAGCAGTTGGCGAAACTCTGGGCCTTCTCGGCCTTTCAGTCCTGGCTTGATTTCTGGAGCGGTCTTTAACCGTTGGGCCCCTAGTTTGCTCCTTCACTTGGGCCCTCTGGTGTTTCCCGCCGGTGAGGTAGATAGCTGCCCTTCCAAAGCTTTTAGGAACTCTTCTACCCTATTTCCTTCAGGCTTTCGGCTTTTGCACTGCACTCAGAAATGACCCATTTCCCCACAACTAAAACATCTCTTCTTTGAAGATGGAGACGCACTCGCTTGTGGTGATTCAGTTGAAGGACCCTGGCCAGACACCACAGCAACTCCAGTTGTCCGCATATCAGTAAGGAACTTCTGCATATCGGTCTGTGTCTCTGCCACCTTCAAAAGCACTCGGCACAGGTCCGTGTGTGCCTGTTGCAATTCAACTTGAGCTTCTTGCACTTTAACAGTTTTGTGGATTTCACTGTACGTAGGAATAATTTGCTCTCTTGCAGCATTCTCTGTGAATTTAGAAACAACCAGATGCTCCTGTTCGTCCACTTCGGATCCATAGGTGTCTAATGAATCATCTTCCGCTTGCAAACATTCGTTATGCGTCACTGGTTGTGCGTAAGCTCTTTCTCCTCTCCTAAGGGATTTCTCTTCGAGTAGAGCCTCTTCCTCTCTTACAGCTCGGATCAGTTCTAGGTATTTCAATTTTTGGTTACCTTCTCTGGTTCTCAGCTGTAGCATCACAGGATCTAGAGGTTGAGCGCCCCTCAGGATCTGCTGTATTCGGATTTTATCTATTTCGGCCGGTTTGGCCCCTTTCTTAAGATTCTGGTGCAGAATCTTATCTAGGCGCCTCATATATTCAGTCATCTTCTCACCTTTCCGCTGGTAAGTATGTTCATACTGGTACACGAGCTCCGCAGCCTTTTCCGTTCGCCCAAAAACTTCCTGTAGTACGTTTAGGTAAAGAGTAAACACAACGTAGGACTACTGTGGCGCTAAGAGAAGGATAGGGTATATGTATACAAAAGGGAGCTGCTAGAATCCTATAAAGTTAGTCTGTCCAACTAACAAGCGAAGATAGATATACAAACACAAAAATGAGGACAGCGCTCCCACGAAAAGTTATATCTTTTCAACCAAAAAGAGATTGCAACAAAAAATGTTTCTGCTTTTTAACTGCACAGTCTATTATTTACTACAAAAGTCTTATTGAGAGAAAAAAAATATATAAATACCTCAAAGGAAAAGTCACCAGTAGAGAAGAAATCTTCACACAAATATATAAATGGGACCACTCCCTCGAACTTTGTCAGTTTCTAGGATCGTCTTTTCATCCAATAAAGGGCTCCAAACATTCAATTCGCCCTCCTGGTATGTATTCACAGTGGAAAGGAGCCTCAACACAAGATCCACACCTCCTCCAGAGATGCACAGGGAACACTGATGAATCCCTGGGTGGGGTTAACCGTTGCGTTGCTGCAGGGATCTCTTCAGAAAATTCCTCAGAGAAAACAAAAGAACAATAGTGCAGCCAGTTTTAACAGGGACAGAGTATAAAACCTTTATATGGTAATAAACTTACCCTGTTCAGAGCCTAGCCTGGCTCGGGGAAAACTCGCATAGGGTTGTAAGAAGTGGCACAGCCCTTAAAAAGCCATCTCAGTTTAGAGTCATCAATATAGTTGGCAAGTGAAAATAATAAAACATTTATTCCAATAATATGAAATATCAGTGATAAAAAAGACAGGAACCAGACGCGTTTCGCGCTTTACAGAGCTTCTTCTGTGGTAAAACAGACAAACAAGAGTACATTTCAGAAAAGGGGTTCATTATATACTCAAAGACATTTGGTAAATGAGCCAGCAGCCCAAGTAATCCGCCCACTTCCAAATTGGAATACATACAATTAAACATATAAATGTGTTGATAAAAGTCAATAAACAAAGTACATATGCAAATCCAAAGCTTTTCCCTAGAACTTAACATCATCTGAACATAAAATTAAAAAAATAGTGGATATAGCTAATCCATTTTATCGTTCGTCATCCGGTGTATTTAAACAGACCTTTATTGAATGAGCCGGCAACCTAAAAGGCCCGCCCTCTTGAAGTTTAAAATACACAAAACTGGCAGTGTTAATATATAAAATTAACACACTACATATATAGATCGCTGCTCTTCGATCACCTCTTAAGGTCCTACTGCCATAAAGGCAGAGAAAATCTAAAAAAATAATAAAATCAGTCCTATAAACGAAAAAACTAGAAGAAAGTGCATCAAAATGATGAAAATGTAAAAAAAAAAAAAGAAAAGGAAATTACAAAATAAAATAAAAAATACAAAATAAAAGATACAGAACAGAAACAAATGTGCCTGCAAAAATGATCACTAATATAGGAAATCCTGAGGCAATAATGAAAGCTAAAACCAATGGGCAACAGAGAGCCCTAAAAGGAAAAATATTTTTTTTTTTTTTAAAAAATAAAATAAGAAATGCAAAGCAGAAAAAAATGTGCCTGCAAAAATTATTACTAATATATGATATCCTGAGGCAATAATGGAAGCTAAAACCAATGGGCAATAGAGAGCCGTAAAAAAGAAAAAAAAATACAAAATAAAATATACAAAATAAAAAATGCAAAACAGAAAAAAATGTATCTGCAAAAATGATTACTAATATAGGAAATCCTGAGGCAATAATGGAAGCTAAAACCAATGGGCAATAGAGAGCCCGAAAAAAAAAAAAAAATAGAGATGGGTAAATTATAAAAGTGTAGGTGAAGAAAACATATATCATATGATAGTAGGTTATAAAAAATGGCAAAGTTCAAAATCAGAGTTGAGACCCCTGGGAATCAGGGAATCAAACCTATAGATGAGTTTCATCTCTTCTCGGCCGATTTTGCCTATGAAGTCTTCTCCCTGACAATCCTTTTGAACTTTTTTAAGAGCAAAAAAAGTGAGACCTGTAGGGTCTTTATTATGTTTCATTAAAAAATGTGCCGATACAGAGTGTTTTTCGTATCCTTTCTGAATATTGCGCACATGTTCCATGATCCGCACATACAGCTGGCATGTGGTTCTGCCAACGTATAATAGATGACAGGGGCAAATAAGTCCATAAATAACATCCTTGGACCGGCAATCAATAACTTGTTGGATTTTAAAAATCTCTTTGAATTCAAACGTACTAAAATATTGCTTTTTCAGGTGAAAGTTTCTACAAGCAAGGCAGTAACCACATCTATGAAACCCTACTTTAAGATTGAAAGGATTCTGCAGATTCTTCGTTTTTATATTGTGAACAATTTTTTGTTTAATATTCAAGGCCCCTCGATTAATGATTTGTGGCCGATCGGGCATAAAATCATCCAATGCCGGATCTTCCAATAAAATGTGCCAGTGTTTGCGGATACTTTTATTAATATTCGCGGATTGACTGTTAAAATTATATAAGAAGGGGACCTTAGATTGAAAATCATCGTTCTTAACTTTATATTGAATAAATTTGTTTCTATCTTTCTCTCGTACGTTTAGGTAATCTAAAGCAGTGCAGTCTTGTTTACTCAATTTAAGGTCTCTGACAGCCTCTGACGCAGGTCCCTTTAAGCTCTCAGTAATTCTTTGCTTCTTCTGAGCTTCGGGGATGTCCCACTCATCCAGAGCCTGCATCGCCTGTTCTACCCATTCTTCGAAGATTTCTTCTCCCGCCAGAGTTGGTACGTTTCCTGTAAACTTTCTCAACCGTCGATAACCAAAGTTAATATGCGGAGGGCTTGTTCTTTGACATTTAGCCAGCAAATCTCCAATAGCCACTATAAATTCAGGCCCAATCATGGCCAGCGGACTGGGTGCAGGACACTCGCAGGATCGCCACGTGGCGCACTTGGCTGAATCAGTTGAACCTCCACCTCATCGGTCAGCTTCACGCTTGCGCCCTGAAAACACACTGGAACACCCTTTCTCCATTCAAAAAGAACATACGTGTGAGAGGTATCTGGGTTCGCTTTAATGTCCAGGATTGACCCCGATGATCTGGTGTCAGCTCGGCCACGGCCCGGCGAATCTGATCTTCGGCCCAAGTGTCTGCAGGAATATCCATGACTATGCATAATTCTATCTGACTACTTTGCTCCTCACACCATTTGGCAGCAGTGTCTGTGTCAGGTCCCACGGCGACGCCGTGGCAAAAAGTCCAAGTCATGAGACCAACCCTGGTGGCAAGCTCCTGTACAGCAGTATGCCTTAGCCCAGCTTTTGTATACTGCATCAGGTGGATGTAATGAACACTGGCTGGGTTCCTTAAAAGAACCACTCCCACATCCAGCCAGTGCTCTGTCATTAACGTTGGATTCCTAGAGAAAGAAAGGTGCCTGATCTATCCCACGAGCCAAGTGACCAGCCTTGCCGTTTATTCTTATTCACGTGTACCGGACCCCTGGCTATTCCTCTGGACTTCGCTTCTCTTACTCCTTGCTGGTACAGTCTCAAGACCCCTTCTACATTACCCATCCCAAGACTTTACATCATCTGCGTTTGTTTTCCAAGGACTTATTATTTATACAGATTCCTGCCTTTTATTTGTATCCAGTTATTCAATATAAGTTTCTGCTATTTTCACCAAGCCTTTTGTTGCCTTATTTACTGCATCCTGGGTTCATATTCACGTCACCGGTGTCACAAGAACCCGGTCCCTGACAGTCTGGATCCATATTTAACCCTTTAAATATGTTTTTTCCAGAGACTGGATCCGGACGAGCCCCCACGTGTAGCGCTCACTCCCAGAGGAGCCGCTGAATTTAACCTCGGGTCAGTCTCCCCACACTAGGGAATAAATATACACAGCACTGTTGTGGATTTTATAAGTTATATAGTTTACTGGTCTCAAATAAACTGGCATATATAAAGCAAGCACGGTATATATATATATTTACAGGAATTCGTAATGCAAGAAACGCGCAGCAGTAAAAAAAGGAAATTTTAACCCCTTCGTTGCCGGAGTGTAAGTCCCGTACAGGTTGTGTCCCAAGAAGGTGTACGTGTATGCGTGTGTTGGTACCTGGGTACTAGATTCAACTGGCCAGTGAATGAATTCAATGCGTCCTCGACTAGTCACGTTGGGGCCCTGTAGATTTAAGCAAACTGCAGCGTGCTTTGTTACTGTACTGTGGCCTGGAAGGCCTCTCACCCATCCGCCAGATACTCTGCACCCTGCTCGACTCAGGACGTCTCTCCGCTCGATTGGGCTGGGACTCTGTGCCACCGGATCCGCTTGTCCGTCTCTTCCACAAGATTCTCAGTTCACCGCCTGCACTCCCATTAGATCATCGCGGTTTCCTAACTCGGGGTCCAATCTGCAGCTCTGTATCTGTGTAAACCTCTCAGCGGTGGATTACTAGGTCTCTGGCAAGTCACTGAAACCGATTTCCAGCGTCCGCAAGGCAGCACCTGCTCTCCGGCCTGGTCACAATCGCTCCTTGTCTCACGTGCGTCTTGCTCTGTTCACCCCTTGGCGCACACTGGCTCTCCTCCACACGAGGTTGCGGATGTCTGTCTGTTCTCCCCACCCACTTCCTGTCTCTGCCCCAAAGCATGCTGGAAAACGTAGTCCCAAAGTGTCCAGTATAGTTTACATTGCGCTGGTCTCCCCCTGGTGGCCAGAAATGAGCAATTACAGCAACAGAACTAAAACAGTGCTACATATACAATAAGCAGAAGATGGTGGTCTATGCAGTTAGAAGCTGGAGAATCCACTTGGGTAGCAATACCTTGATTGAAGGTCCTTAGCAGCAGGCACTGGATGGATGTCTGGCAGCCAAGAAAGTCTCCAGGCCCCAGTGGATAGTGGGCCACGCAGTCAGGAAGCTGCAGACTCCACTGGAATAGTACCAAGGACCAGGCAATCGTGCTTCTCAGGTAAGGTAGATAACTGGAACACAGGAACCCAAGCAGATCTCCAGTCCCACTGGGTAGTGGGCTACGCAGTATAAGTCCAGCAACAGGAGCCAGAAATACTAGAACCACAGGAAAACCACAGAACCGGGGATAAAGGGGAATACTGACAAACAGGGAGAGGCAGCTCACATGAACAGGGCGGGGAACAGAATGAGAGAGCATAGATGGATGGGTGTGTCCAGGTTATATGCACACCCACACAGGATCTGGCAACAGGAATTAACCCTATAGTGGATGCAAACCGGCTCCTAGGGCTGGGGCATGACAAGCCCTAGGCCTGCATAGAGGGATATGAAATTTTTGGAAAAATCTGCAGTAGGAAAAGTTTCCCATAATTCAATTAAAGTTACTTCTTGCACTCGTTGAGAGTAAGACTTTTAATTGCTTCAGACATGAGCAATTTCACACTAGTCAATTATGCTTTAGCAGTTACACTTCCAAAGGAAATCACAAATTGTATGACCCTGCAACCAAAAATGATTTAATGTAAATAAAAAGCTCACAAGCTCCTAATTTTATCAGTTGTTAACACAGGATAGAAGATTTTGAAGAACTCTTAAGTCCTCATATTATTTTTTTCTACTCCTATCTAAAGAATAATTTATCTCTTTGCTTTTTGAATAGGAGCTATATAATTTCTCCAGGGTATATTTTTCATCCATCCTTACTAAAGTTTTTTTTCCTCTTATAGCGCAATTTTATAAAGAATTTTGGAAATTATCTTTGTTTCTAAGAATGAGACAACAGCATTTGCTAAGAACATGCTAGTAAATGTAGTTTTCAGCACAGGTCATTCTTGCTTTATTTATAGTAGTTTCAGTGCTTACAAGTATCAGTTACTTTTTTCATTAAGGTTCAGTTAACTGGCCATTTAACAAGTGCTTTATTGGTACTTTTACAAAAACAGTTACAGCATCAATTAAGTTGTTCGAATAATACCCATTAATGAAAAATTTTACCAATGTGTGCCTTTTTTATTAAGTGTCTTTTAAAGCTACAATAAACTGAAATTAACTGAAAGTGGATCAAGTTTTTACTCTGAAGTTCTGGGCCAGTGATCATAAACCTCAGCATCTGAGATATTTGTGAACTACTAAGTTAATAATGCCAAACTAATATTAAGGTTGACCATGCATTCCAAGTAATAAATATAAACCAGTAGAACAACTAAATACACAAATGCCTGACAAATCACTGTGATTTTGATGAAATTGGGCACCACACAATTTTTGCTCTATGTTGTCACTCTTAACTAAACTCATAAAACTGTAGGTTTGGAGTCCTGAGGTTGGGGAAGAGATAATCCTACATGCTCTTTTTGTAGCTACATTATGTTTAAGAGTAATGAGCACTAATAATTTGTTTTGCATACTATTGCATATTATACAGTATATCAAAGACCTTAACAGAAGATCTTACATTAAAAGATTAACAAATGTTAACCCTTTCAAGATTTCACCACTTTTTAACCCATTAACCTCTTCACTGCTGAGCCATTTCACCTATATGTGCTCAGCTAATTTTTACAGTTTTTGCTCATCATGTTTCAACGCGATTTGAAGTCATGTTTTATTGTAGGACCCACACAAATTATATATTATATTTATTTTTTTCAGCAGACTCAGCTGACTTAAACTATATTATTATATGTATACGTTATGCCCAGCCTGGATGTTATAGCAAAAAATACAATACAATTTGAATTTCCAACCATCTACAGAGTGTAAAATTATTATTTTTTTCACATTTTATCATCCAAGCCTTTGTGGGTATATATTCTATGTAACCCTGTTTTAACCTTGTTAAAAAAAATTAGAAATGGGAACCCGTTCCTTTTTTTTCTGAGAAATTATGTGATTTTTAGCTAAGACCCAATAAAATAGAAATCGTTAGTGCATTATAATTGAAATGGAACGATATTGCTGCATTAATAAAAAACACACGCAAAAAACACGTTATTTATTTATTTATTACTAGGTGTAAAGCCTGCCCAGAGGGCAGTCTATTGATAAGTGTGGTGCGTATGAATGTTGGTGGATAGGAAAACACTGTGCTCTCTGCTGTTTATGGTGCTGTGCTCGGCTCTGTGCCCTTGTGTTCTGCTCCGTGCTCCGATCATTGCTCTTGTGCTCTGCTTGGTGCTCTGCTCTGTGCTGTCTATTGTGCTCTGCTCTGTGCCGTCTATTGTGCTCTGCTCTGTGCCATTTATTGTGCTGTGCTTAGCTCTGCGTCGTTTAATGTGCTGTGCTCTGTGCCATATATTGTGCTGTGATCGGCTCTGTGGGGTTTATTGTGCTCGGCTCTGTGCCGTTTATTGTGCTCTGCTCTGTGCCGTCTATTGTGCTGTGCTTGGCTCTGTGCCGTATATTGTGCTCTGCTCTGTGCCGTTTATTGTGCTCTGGGCCGTTTATTGTGTTGTGCTTGGTTCTGTGCTCGGCGCTGTTTATTGTGCTCTGCTCTGTGCCGTGCTTGGCTCTGTGCCGTTTATTGTGCTGTGCTCTGTGCCGTTTATTGTGCTGTGCTCGGCTCTGTGCCTTTTTTTGTGCTCGGCTCTGTGCCGTCTATTGTGCTCTGCGGCATTTATTGTGATCGGCTCTGTGGCGTTTATTCTGTTGTGCTTGGCTCCGTGCGTGGCTCAGTGACGTTTAATGTGCTGGGCTCTGTGCCGTCTATTGTAATGTGCTCGGCTCTGTGGCGTTTATTGTGTTGTGCTCGGCTCTGTGACGTTTATTGTGCTTGGCTCTGTGCTGTCTATTGTGATGTGCTCGGCTCTGTGGCATTTATTCTGTTGTGCTCGGCTATGTGCTTGGCTCTGTGCTGGGCTCTGTGCTGGGCTCCGTGCCGTATATTGTGCTCTGTGCCGTTTTTTGTGCTCTGTGCAGTTTATTGTGTTGTGCTTTGTTCCGTGCTTGGTGCCGTTTATTGTGTTGCGTTTGGCTCTGTGCTCGGCTCTGTGCCGTTTATTCTGTTGTGGTCGGCTCTGTGCCGTCTATTGTACTGTGCTCGGCTCTGTGCCGTCTATTGTACTGTGCTCGGCTCTGTGGCGTTTATTGTGCTCGGCTCTGTGGCGTTTATTCTGTTTTGCTCGGCTCTGTGCCGTATATTGTGCTCTGCTCTGTTTATTGTGCTCTGCGCAGTTTATTGTGTTGTGCTTGGTTCTGTGCTCGGCTCTGTGCCGTATATTGTGCTTTGCTGTTTATTGTGCTCTGCACCGTTTATTGTGTTGTGCTTGGTTCTGTGCTCGGCGCCGTTTATTGTGTTGTGCTTGGCTCTGTGCTGTATATTGTGCTGTGCTTGGCTCTGTGGCGTTTATTGTGCTTGGCTCTGTGGCGTTTATTCTGTTGTGCTTGGCTCTGTGACGTTTATTGTGCTTGGCTCTGTCCAGTCTATTGTGCTGTGCTCGGCTCTGTGGCGTTTATTGTGCTCGGCTCTGTGGCGTTTATTCTGTTCGGCTCTGTGGCGTTTATTCTGTTGTGCTCGGCTCAGTGGCGTTTATTCTGTTGTGCTCTGCTCTGCGCCTTTAATGGTTTTTGCTATGCTCTGTGCCTTTAATGGGTAGTGCTCTGCTCTGTGCATTTAATGGGTTGTGCTCTGCTCTGTGCCATCTATTGTGCTCTGCTTGGCGCTCTGCTCTGTGCTGGGCTCTGCGCTGGGCTCGGCTCTGCGCTCAGGCGCTGGGCTCTGCGCTCAGGTGCTGGGCTCTGCGCTCAGACGCTGGGCTCTGCGCTCAGGCGCAGGTGCTGGGCTTGGCTCAGGTGCTGGACTCTGCGCTCAGGTGCTGGGAGCTGCGCTTGGGCGATGGGCTCTGCGCTCGGGCGCTGGGCTCAGGCGCTGCACTCGGGCGCTGGGCTCAGGCGCTGCACTCGGGCGCTGGGCTCAGGCGCTGCGCTCGGTGCTGGGCTCAGGCGCTGGGCTCGGCTCTGCGCTCAGGCGCTGGGCTGGGCTTTGCGCTCAGGCGCTGGGCTCGGCTCTGCGCTCAGGCGCTGGGCTCGGCTCTGCGCTCAGGCGCTGGGCTCGGCTCTGCGCTCAGGCGCTGGGCTCGGCTCTTTGCTCAGGTGCTGGGCTCAGTGCTTGGCTCTGCGTTCGGCTCTGGGCTGGGTGCTGGGCTCTGCGCTCGGTGCTGGGCTCTGCGCTTGGTGCTGGGCTCTGGGCTGGGTGCTGGGCTCTGTGCTCGGTGCTGGGCTCTGCGCTCGGTGCTGGGCTCTGCGCTCGGTGCTGTGCTCTTGGCTCAGTGCTGGGCTCGGTGCTGGGCTCTGGGCTCGGTGCTGGGCTCGGTGCTGGGCTCTGGGCTCGGTGCTGGGCTTGGTGCTGGGCTCTGGGCTCGGTGCTGGGCTCGGTGCTGGGCTCTGGGCTCGGTGCTGGGCTCTGGGCTCGGTGCTGGGCTCGGTGCTGGGCTCTGGGCTCGGTGCTGGGCTCTGTGCTCGGTGCTGGGCTCTGCGCTCGGTGCTGGGCTCTGGGCTCGGTGCTGGGCTCTGGGCTCGGTGCTGTGCTCTTGGCTCGGTGCTGGGCTCGGTGCTGGGCTCTGGGCTCGGTGCTGGGCTCGGTGCTGGGCTCTGGGCTCAGTGCTGGGCTCGGTGCTGGGCTCTGGGCTCGGTGCTGGGCTCAGTGCTGGGCTCTGGGCTCGGTGCTGGGCTCTGGGCTCGGTGCTGGGCTCGGTGCTGGGCTCTGAGCTCGGTGCTGGGCTCGGTGCTGGGTTCGGTGCTGGGCTCTGGGCTCGGCTCGGTGCTGGGCTCTGGGCTCGGTGCTGGGCTCTGGGCTCTGGGCTCTGGGCTCAGTGCTGGGCTCGGTGCTGGGCTCTGGGTGCTGGGCTCGGTGCTGGGCTGGGCGCTGGGCTCGGTGCTGGGCGCTGGGCTCGGTACTGGGCTCTGGGCTCGGTGCTGGGCTCTGGGCTCGGTGCTGGGCTCGGTGCTGGGCGCTGGGCGCTGGGCTCGGTGCTGGGCTTGGTGCTGGGCTCGGTGCTGGGCTCTGGGCTCGGTGCTGGGTGCTGGGCTTGGTGCTGGGCTCTGGGCTCGGTGCTGGGCTCAGTGTTGGGCGCTGGGCTCGGTGCTGGGCTCGGTGCTCGGTGCTGGGCTCGGTGCTGGGCGCTGGGCTCAGTGCTGGGTGCTGGGCTCGGTGCTGGGCTCTGGGCTCGGTGCTGGGCGCTGGGCTCGGTGCTGGGCGCTGGGCTCGGTGCTCGGTGCTGGGCTCGGTGCTGGGCGCTGGGCTCAGTGCTGGGCACTGGGCTCGGTGCTGGGCTCTGTGCTGGGCGCTGGGCTCAGTGCTGTGCTCGGTGCTGGGCGCTGGGCTCGGTGCTGGGCTCGGTGCTGGGCGCTGGGCTCGGTGCTGGGCTCTGGGCTCGGTGCTGGGCTCGGTGCTGGGCTCAGTGCTGGGCGCTGGGCTCAGTGCTGGGCTCGGTGCTGGGCTCTGGGCTCGGTGCTGGGCTCTGGGCTTGGTGCTGGGCTCTGGGCTCAGTGCTGGGCTCGGTGCTGGGCGCTGGGCTCGGCGCTGGGCTCGGCGCTGGGCTCGGTGCTGGGCTTGGTGCTGGGCTCAGTGCTGGGCGCTGGGCTCGGTGCTGGGCGCTGGGCTCGGTGCTGGGCTCGGTGCTGGGCGCTGGGCTCGGTGCTGGGCTCTGGGCTCGGTGCTGGGCTCGGTGCTGGGCTCGGTGCTTGGCGCTGGGCTCAGTGCTGGGCTCGGTGCTGGGCTCTGGGCTCGGTGCTGGGCTCTGGGCTTGGTGCTGGGCTCTGGGCTCAGTGCTGGGCTCGGTGCTGGGCGCTGGGCTCGGCGCTGGGCTCGGCGCTGGGCTCGGTGCTGGGCTTGGTGCTCGGCTCAGTGCTGGGCGCTGGGCTCGGTGCTGGGCGCTGGGCTCGGTGCTGGGCTCGGCGCTGGATGCTGGGCGCTGGGCTCGGTTCTGGGCTCGGTGCTGGGCGCTGGGCTCGGTGCTGGGCTCGGCACTGGGCGCTGGGCTCGGTGCTGGGCTCTGGGCTCAGTGCTGGGCTCTGGGCTCGGTGCTGGGCTCGGTGCTGGGCTCGGTGCTGGGCGCTGGGCTCGGTGCTGGGCGCTGGGCTCGGTGCAGGGCTCGGTGCTGGGCGCTGGGTTCGGTGCTGGGCGCTGGGCACTGGGCTCAGTGCTGGGCGCTGGGCTCGGTGCTGGGCTCAGTGCTGGGCACTGGGCTCAGTGCTGTGCTCGGTGCTGGGCGCTGGGCTCGGTGCTGGGCTCGGTGCTGGGCGCTGGGCTCAGTGCTGGGCTCTGGGCTAGGTGCTGGACTCGGTGCTGGGCTCGGTGCTGGGCGCTGGGCTCGGTGCTGGGCTCGGTGCTGGGCTCTGGGCTCGGTCCTGGGCTCTGGGCTCGGTGCTGGGCTCTGGGCTCAGTGCTGGGCTCGGTGCTGGGCTCGGTGCTGGGCGCTGGGCTCGGCGCTGGGCTCGGTGCTGGGCTCGGTACTGGGCGCTGGGCTCGGTGCTGGGCGCTGGGCTCAGTGCTGGGCTCGGCGCTGGGCTCGGCGCTGGGCTCGGTGCTGGGCTCGGTGCTGGGCGCTGGGGTGCTGGGCTTGGTGCTGGGTGCTGGGCTCGGCGCTGGGCGCTGGGCTCGGTGCTGGGCTCGGTGCTGGGCGCTGGGCTCGGTGCTGGACTCTGGGCTCAGTGCTGGGCTCGGTGCTGGGCTCGGTGCTGGGCTCGGTGCTGGGCGCTGGGCTCGGTGCTGGGCACGCTTCGGTGCTGGGCGCTTTTGCTCGGTGCTGGGCTCTGGGCTCGGTGCTGGGCTTAGTGCTGGGCTCGGTGCTGGGCGCTGGGCTTGGTGCTGGGCTCGGTGCTGGGCGCTGGGCTCGGTGCTGGGCTCGGTGCTGTGCTCAGTGCTGGGTGCTGGGCTCGGTGCTGGACACTGGGCTCAGTGCTGGGCTCGGTGCTGGGCTCGGTGCTGGGCGCTGGGCTCGGTGCTGGGCTCGGTGCTGGGCGCTGGGCTCGGTGCTGGGCTCTGGGCTCGGTGCTGGGCTTAGTGCTGGGCTCGGTGCTGGGCGCTGGGCTTGGTGCTGGGCTCGGTGCTGGGCACTGGGCTCGGTGCTGGGCTCGGTGCTGCGCTCAGTGCTGGGTGCTGGGCTCGGTGCTGGACACTGGGCTCAGTGCTGGGCTCGGTGCTGGGCTCGGTGCTGGGCGCTGGGCTCGGTGCTGGGCTCGGTGCTGGGCGCTGGGCTCGGTGCTGGGCTCGGTGCTGGGCTCGGCGCTGGGCGCTGGGCTCGGTGCTGGGCGCTGGGCTCGGTGCTGGGCTCGGCTCAGTGCGGGGCTGGGCTCGGGTGGTGTGGGCTCTGCGCTCGGTGCTGGGCTCTGGGCTCGGTGCTGGGCTCTGGGCTCGGTGCTGTGCTCTTGGCTCGGTGCTGGGCTCGGTGCTGGGCTCTGGGCTCGGTGCTGGGCTCGGTGCTGGGCTCTGGGCTCGGTGCTGGTCTCGGTGCTGGGCTCTGGGCTCGGTGCTGGGCTCAGTGCTGGACTCTGGGCTCGGTGCTGGGCTCTGGGCTCGGTGCTGGGCTCGGTGCTGGGCTCTGGGCTCGGTGCTGGGCTCGGTGCTGGGTTCGGTGCTGGGCTCTGGGCTCTCCTCGGTGCTGGGCTCTGGGCTCGGTGCTGGGCTCTGGGCTCGGTGCTGGGCTCTGGGCTCTGGGCTCAGTGCTGGGCTCGGTGCTGGGCTCTGGGTGCTGGGCTCGGTGCTGGGCTGGGCGCTGGGCTCGGTGCTGGGCGCTGGGCTCGGTACTGGGCTCTGGGCTCGGTGCTGGGCTCTGGGCTCGGTGCTGGGCTCGGTGCTGGGCGCTGGGCTCGGTGCTGGGCTCGGTGCTGGGCTCGGTGCTGGGCTCGGTGCTGGGCTCTGGGCTCGGTGCTGGGCGCTGGGCTCGGTGCTGGGCTCTGGGCTCAGTGCTGGGCTCAGTGTTGGGCGCTGGGCTCGGTGCTGGGCTCGGTGCTCGGCGCTGGGCTCGGTGCTGGGCGCTGGGCTCGGTGCTGGGTGCTGGGCTCGGTGCTGGGCTCTGGGCTCGGTGCTGGGCGCTGGGCTCAGTGCTGGGCTCGGTGCTCGGTGCTGGGCTCGGTGCTGGGCGCTGGGCTCGGTGCTGGGCGCTGGGCTCGGTGCTGGGTTCGGTGCTGGGCGCTGGGCTCAGTGCTGTGCTCGGTGCTGGGCACTGGGCTCGGTGCTGGGCTCGGTGCTGGGCGCTGGGCTCGGTGCTGGGCTCGGTGCTGGGCGCTGGGCTCGGTGCTGGGCTCGGTGCTGGGCTCTGGGCTCGGTGCTGGGCTCTGGGCTCGGTGCTGGGCTCGGTGCTGGGCGCTGGGCTCGGCGCTGGGCTCGGTGCTGGGCTTGGTGCTGGGCTCAGTGCTGGGCGCTGGGCTCGGTGCTGGGCGCTGGGCTCGGTGCTGGGCTCGGCGCTGGACGCTGGGCGCTGGGCTCGGTGCTGGGCTCGGCGCTGGGCGCTGGGCTCGGTGCTGGGCTCGGCGCTGGGCGCTGGGCTCGGTGCTGGCTCTGGGCTCGGTGCTGGGCTCGGTGCTGGGCTCGGTGCTGGGCGCTGGGCTTGGTGCTGGGCGCTGGACTCGGTGCTGGGCTCGGTGCTGGGCGCTGGGCTCGGTGCTGGGCTCTGGGCTCGGTGCTGGGCTCGGTGCTGGGCTCGGTGCTGGGCGCTGGGCTCGGTGCTGGGCGCTGGGCTCGGTGCTGGGCTCGGTGCTGGGCGCTGGGCTCGGTGCTGGGCTCGGTGCTCGGCGCTGGGCTCGGTGCTGGGCTCGGTGCTGGGCTCTGGGCTCGGCGCTGGGCTCGGTGCTGGGCGCTGGGCTCCATGCTGGGCTCGGTGCTGGGCGCTGGGCTCGGTGCTGGGCGCTGGGCTCGGTGCTGGGCTCTGGGCTCAGTGCTGGGCTCGGTGCTGGGCGCTGGGCTCGGTGCTGGGCGCTGGGCTCGGTGCTGGGCTCAGTGCTGGGCGCTGGGCTCAGTGCTGTGCTCGGTGCTGGGCACTGGGCTCGGTGCTGGGCTCGGTGCTGGGCGCTGGGCTCGGTGCTGGGCTCTGGGCTCGGTGCTGGGCTCGGTGCTGGGCTCGGTGCTGGGCGCTGGGCTCGGTGCTGGGCTCAGTGCTGGGCGCTGGGCTCGGTGCTGGGCTCTGGGCTTGGTGCTGGACTCGGTGCTGGGCTCGGTGCTGGGCGCTGGGCTCGGTGCTGGGCTCGGTGCTGGGCTCTGGGCTCGGTGCTGGGCTCTGGGCTCAGTGCTGGGCTCGGTGCTGGGCTCGGTGCTGGGCGCTGGGCTCGGCGCTGGGCTCGGTGCTGGGCTCGGTGCTGGGCGCTGGGCTCGGTGCTGGGCGCTGGGCTCGGTGCTGGGCTCGGCGCTGGGCTCGGCGCTGGGCTCGGTGCTGGGCTCGGTGCTGGGCGCTGGGTGCTGGGCTCGGTGCTGGGTGCTGGGCTCGGCGCTGGGCGCTGGGCTCGGTGCTGGGCTCGGCGCTAGGCGCTGGGCTCGGTGCTGGACTCTGGGCTCAGTGCTGGGCTCGGTGCTGGGCTCGGTGCTGGGCTCGGTGCTGGGCGCTGGGCTCGGTGCTGGGCGCTGGGCTCGGTGCTGGGCTCGGTGCTGGGCGCTGGGCTCGGTGCTGGGCTCTGGGCTCGGTGCTGGGCTCGGTGCTGGGCGCTGGGCTCGGTGCTGGGCTCTGGGCTCGGTGCTGGGCTCAGTGCTGGGCTCGGTGCTGGGCGCTGGGCTCGGTGCTGGGCGCTGGGCTTGGTGCTGGGCTCGGTGCTGGGCGCTGGGCTCGGTGCTGGGCTCGGTGCTGCGCTCGGTGCTGGGTGCTGGGCTCGGTGCTGGGCACTGGGCTCAGTGCTGGGCTCGGTGCTGGGCTCGGTGCTGGGCTCGGTGCTGGGCGCTGGGCTCGGTGCTGGTCTCGGTGCTGGGCTCGGTGCTGGGAGCTGGGCTCGGTGCTGGGCGCTGGGCTCGGTGCTGGGCTCGGTGCTGGGCTCGGCGCTGGGCGCTGGGCTCGGTGCTGGGCGCTGGGCTCGGTGCTGGGCGCTGGGCTCGGTGCTGGGCACTGGGCTCAGTGTTGTGCTCGGTGCTGGGCGCTGGGCTCGGTGCTGGGCTCGGTGCTGGGCGCTGGGCTCGGTGCTGGGCTCTGGGCTCGGTGCTGGGCTCGGTGCTGGGCTCGGTGCTGGGCGCTGGGCTCGGTGCTGGGCGCTGGGCTCGGTGCTGGGCGCTGGGCTGGTGCTGGGCTCGGTGCTGGGCTCGGTGCTGGGCGCTGGGCTCGGTGCTGGGCTCGGTGCTGGGCTCGGTGCTGGGCTCGGTGCTCGGTGCCGGACTCGGTGCTGGGTGCTGGGCTCGGTGCTGGCTCGGTGCTGGGCGCTGGGCTCGGTGCTGGGCGCTGGGCTCGGTGCTCGGTGCTGGGCGCTGTGCTGGGCTCGGTGCTGGGCACTGGGCTCACTGCTGGGCTCGGTGCTGGGCGCTGTGCTGGGCTCGGTGCTGGGCGCTGGGCTCTGTGCTGGGCGCTGGGCTCGGTGCTGGGCTCGGTGCTGGGCTCGGCGCTGTGCTCGGTGCTGGGCGCTGGGCTCGGTGCTGGGCTCGGTGCTGGGCGCTGGGCTCGGCTCGGAGCTGTGTGGCGTCTTCGCGCGCTTACATTGGTGGTCCTGCGGCGGGAGGCGCGTGCAAACTCCGTAACCGGCTTTGGTGGGAGGCGCGCGCGCATCCAGCTGCGTGTGCATCCTACCTCGTAAGTCGCTTTGAGGGTGCTGCAGCGGTTGGATGTGCGCGCACCTGGCTGCGCGCGCATCCAACCTCCACAGCACCCTGTGGGCTGCGCGCATGTGCAGACCTGTTTTGGCTACGGACACGCCAGACACTATCCTTTTATAGGATAGATTATTATTTTTATAACTTTTAACATGGTCGTGTTTGGCATCATTGGAAAGGTCGTGCTCTGCCATGGACCGGGAGATATCGTGGTCCAAAGGATCCCCCTGTCTCCACCATAGGGTTTCCATAGGGCAGTGTTTCCCAAACCTGTTCACAGGACCCTCCGCCTCGCCAAGTTTTCCAGATATCTGAAGCACAGCACAGGTGATATGATTTGCTGCTCAGTGATTGCAGGATTCAGTCTGCTTTTCCCCAAGGTGATCTGCAAAATCTGGCCTGGTTGAGGGTCCCAAGGACAGGTTTGGGAAACACTACCATAGGGAAACCCCTTGGCAGCTAGGGGTTAATTATTTAAATAATTATTTAATTGTAACACTGACATCATTGTGCCATAAGCGATGACGTCCGTGGGCAGGGAGAGGCCCCGGAGACTTGGCTGACAGAGTTCCTTAATCGGGCGCCGAATAGTGCCAAATCGCATACCGGCACCTCAGGGGTTTAAAGACAGGCATCAGTTAAATAGAGCCTGGAAATGGAACACTTGTGGCAGGGAGGGGTGCAGCCATAGGATTGTCAACCCTTTTCATACAATAGGACCTGTTGGGATTGGATACATTAACGTTTGTGACCATCATAAGCAATTTATGGCCATATATCAGAAACTAAATTCCCATAATTTTTTTTATCATAGGTTAGGGTTAAAAACCTTGCAAAAAATATTTAATTGGTTAAAAAGTGTTGAAATCTTGATGAAATGGTTAAAATCTTGAAATGTATGAGCTTCTTTTAAAGTCCTTGAATGTGTGAGTTTGTTGTATTATTTGTCTTGGGAAGCACCCGCTCTCTATGCTAGTAAAGATTGAGTGCTGCCCTCCTGGTGTATTTTTATACACAGTATCTAACAGAAGTGAGTACACACATGCTCCCCATTCACACCTCAGACCTTGTAACACTAATGAGTCACATGAAACCAGGGAGGGAAAATGGCTAATTGGGCCCAATTTGGACATTGTCACTTAGGGGTGTACTCACTTTTGTGGCCAGTGGTTTAGACATTAATGGCTATGTGTGGCGTTATTTTGGGGGGACAGCAAATTTACACTGCTATACAAGCTGTACACTCACTACTTTACATTGTAGCAAAGTGTCATCTCTTCAGTGTTGTAACATGAAAAGATATAATAAAATATTTACAAAAATGTGAGGGGTGTACTCACTTCTGTGAGATATATATATATATGTTACGGGTAAAGCCCGAAGTGCGGTTAATCCTAGGATTACCTGGATAGTCCTAGCATTACCCAGGCGTTATTAGCAAAAGTCCGAAGTGAAATGAAATTTCGGACTTTACCCGGATAATCTGCAAAGTATCCAGAGGCCTCTGGGTAGTCCGGTTTTCTGCACTGTTTTAACCGGGTAATTCGCACATTACCTTAGTGGTGCTGGATAAAGGGTGATGTGCAACGAAACATCGTACTTTATCCGGGTAATCTGCAAAGTATCTAAATGCCTCTGGGTGCTCTGCTTTTCTTGGGTTTTCAGCATGTTACTGAATTCCGAGGATAAAGGATAAAGCAGCAAACTGTTATCTGACTGATAACAAAATTGTGTTTTTTGGTTATTTTTAACGAAATTGTATCCACAGTCACAAACGACACTAAGGGCCCTATTATATTCTTAACACAAAAACGAACGCTAAATGCCTGTTTTTTTGCACGAAGCGTTAAACATTAACGCACGAAAATCACCGCTGGCATTACATTCCTCGCGCATTTTTTCATCCTTTGGGAAACTGCGCTCGTAAAACCGACGCGCAAAAATGTGCGCAAAGTACCATTGCCTGCAGAACACAGTGAGTGCAATGTAATTTTTAACGCGAGTCCGTCAGACGAACGCATTTTTGTGCGGACTGCGCGCAACAGAAGTAGGTTCTGACGGAAGACAAAGTAGTGGCCGTCATTTTTGACGGATCTAGTAAAAAAATAACGTGCGCATCGATGTTCTCCGTTGTGAATCCGCAGTTTTGTACGGTCAGGTTGTTACAATTTGCTGTTACCACCAGCTTTTCAAAGACGTTAAAATTATGCGCACAAACGTTGTCCGTTAAATTTTGCGCTAAGATTGTAATACCATGAGCGCACCAGCACACAAAAGCATTTGCGCTCACAATGTTTAGTATAGGATGCACGCACTAAATTGCACTCGCAAAGGGTTCGTGCAGGGTCACTCGCGTTAGACGTTAATGCGCATTTTGTGCGCGAACGTCGTAATACAACGTTTAGCGCAAAGGGTTTTGTCCCTCATATTAATGCGTTTTTGAGCGCATGCACAATTGTGCGCGAAGAATGTAATAGGGCCCTAAATAACTGTCATGTAACTCTGTGCGTTAATTGTCAGAAAATTAATTTATGAAGATAAAGATATTATATAAAGAGTAACCTGATAGTTATTATGTTTTGTAAACAATATATTAGCACACATGACACATAATAAAGATCACGTAACTTTTTCACATTCATATAAGAAACATGTCCTGTCACTCTGTATATTCATTATATCCTTAATACATTTTAATGTTTGTCTTTTGCCATCTTCATTGATAATATCCATAGATAATAGCAAAATTCACTTTTACCCAAGCGGGGTTGGATGCTCTGCAGATTACCCAGGTGAAGCTGTGGATAGTCCTCAGATTACCCGGGTGAAGCTTCAGACTTGCACATTATCCGGGTAAAGGGCGAATTTTTCAGCTCTTCCAGACCGTTACCCAAGGGCAGTTGGTTAGTACTAAGATTACCCGGGTAAAGTCTGAAATTTTCAATTTTTTGCAGCTTTACCCAGGAGTTTTGGGTAATGTCAGGATTACCCGGGTAATCCTACCGCACTTCGGGCTTTACCCGTAACGTATATACACACAGTATCATTTTATGATTAGGTACAATACCATGTCTCAGTTTAACACATTCCTTTGGTGTATATGGTGTTTAAAGGAGAGAAAAATAATTAACATAAAAGTTTTTGCTTTCAGTGAATACAAAGGTTGACAGGGGTGGAGCTCTAAGTTTCAATTCCATATAATATATAGAGAATACTAATTAATCATGTGAATTATATATGATGAATTATTTTTTTTGCACTTATGCATTTTGCATCCCTTAAAAATGTTGGTTACAAATACATTATCATGGTAGTCTTAAAATTGCACATTTGTTTTTTAATGAACTGATTTATCCAAATATATAGCATGCTACCAAATTGGTGCAATACCAAAATATCAGAAAGGTTTATAGTTAGTACCTGACAGCATGGAGTACATTGACATTGTGGCAGATAAACAACTTATTATCATAAATTGTGAGCAAATCTCCATCATTATTCCCTTATGCGGTTTAAAATCTCTATTACATGTAAGAGGTGGGCTCTGTTTATTGTAGGTTTTATTTATTGGTCACAGTGGTACCCTTATGTGGAATGCATGTTTAGTTGAGTGCAGGGTATCCCAGTTTTGAGAATTCCATGTCAGATGGTAATGTATACAGGGCCTTCATTTAACCTTGAGCTTCAGATACCCCATTCAATAAATGCCCAGCGCTTACGTTCAAAGAAAAAAATATATCAAGTAAACTTGGCTGCACTTGGGGTCTTTCAGTTATTAAAAAAAAACATTTAATTTCCAAATGATTAAAAATATATTGTTCAAGCCTTTATTGCCTTTAAAGAACCCCACACCTAAAACAAAAATCGGTCTGCATGAAACTACCAGAAGGCATTCAGAATAGCACTGCATGCTGCAACCAGACCTGCACAAATTGTGTTAGCATGTATGCAGTAAAGACAAAGCCACAAACAACCAGGTATACAACATTAGAAAATAATTTTCATGCATTTCCACTAATATGGTCTACATTATCCAATGACAACATGTGACAAGGAGTGTTACAACGGAGAAACATCTTAAACTATCCCTGAAAATGAACCAATACTGAAAATTGATCGGGAAATATAAGGAAACAATATTTTTTTACTTGCTCAAGTCTAGTAATTATCAGAACAAAGTATACTAGCTACAATACATATGCATAACAATCTATGAAAAACAGAAAAGAATGAGGGGCCAGATGGTCTACCAAAAGCTATGTTGATGAGAATGTATCAGTGCAGTGATTAGAAGGCCATATACGACCCAGCATGTGGTAAATCGTTTTCTCTTCTTTAAATAAAGAATACAAAACATAATATAACCTGTTATAAAGAATACAAACATAATATAACCTGTTACATAAATAATAAAAATGAAAAGTGATTTAAGGTTAAACTTACAAGGCTTAGTTTGTGAGCTCAGTACAAAAGCAAACAAGTTATTTGCAAGCCACCCTTCAACCCTCCACAATTGGTGGAAGATAAAAAAAAAGCATGGAATTTTCCATTAATCCTCAAAATAGAATTTAAATGCATTGTAGTTTGTAAGCTTACTCGAGAACGGTTCTGTTTTCTTACTGCACTCTGTGTCAAGTTTGTTCATTCATTTTATGTTTGTTTTATCCTATCCATTGTACTGTCCTGCATAATATGTGGACATGTTAAAAATAATTGTAATTCTAGAGCCAATTGCTAGTATGGCCTGTTCACAGTAAAAAATTCAGACCTATCACGTCACACTATTTCATAGTGTGACACCGTGAGGCACACTTTTGTGACTCCAGTTTGCTGACCCTGCGATTAATTCACTATTAACCACAGGGTACCCGAAGTGCACCAAACGCTGAACTGACCAAACGACACTGAACTGCAGGAAAAAAATAGGAATTCTTCTGTTTTTAAAAGGTGTTTAAAACAAAATGTGTGAAAACATGCGAATATAATAAAAAAGGTCTATAAAAAATTAAAAAGGTCTATTACAGAATAAAGCAAAAAAGCCATTAAAAAGGGTAATCAAATATTGCCTAAAAAAATTCCAGACAAATACCAAAAAATTCTAAAAAAATAAAAATGCTTTTTGCTGAAACTGAAAACAATAAATGGTTGAATAAAAAGTAGTAATAAAAACAGTAATATATTTTTTTACATTGAATCCTATGGGATTCGCCATTTTAAGTCTGTCAAAATGAACCACCGAATATCAGGGCAAGTCACTGACATTTCGGTGCAGTTCAGCATTCTCTGAATAGATTAACCATTACTTCTCTATGAGACAATTTTACTGCCGTTGAAGATCAAGAATTGTGTGGATTTGCGGCGAACCACACCATATTTCGCCAGTATTTGACAAATTGACAGCTCTCTGAATAGCCGAATGGCCATGAAATTGCACTGTACAGTGAAATTCACTGTTCGGTGCAATTTAAATTTCAGTATTTTTCCAGATCATACTACAAAGTCTCACTGTCATACTATGAGTAGGGTGGTTTAATCCCATAAGGACCACTGACATACATAGTACGTCCTGGGGAAAATTCCCCATAAGGACCAAGGACATACTATGTATGTCATGATCCTTTAACACCCTCCCTCCCTATATTCACCTCTCTGGCCAGGGTCCCCTGTTGGTCTGGCTTCCTTGAAGTCAGTCTGTCAGTTTTAGGGGCCCCAGCCATCACAATGATATCATAGCCATGAAAGGGGAGGTCTTTTGCACCGCTCTCCCTCCCCAATGGCTGCAGCTAGAAAAACAAAAGAGAGGCACCCCTGGAGAGGACAGAGTCTGCCCTTTCCTGCGATGCCTCTGTTTAACCAATCGCGAGTCAATCGTCATGTGCTACATGACGTCAGTTGGTCAGTTAACCTCCTAGCTGCCAAGTATCTCTCAATCCATGGCAGCTAGAGAGTCGTGTTTGGTATCATTGGAAAGGCTTGATCATGGCCCTTCCAATGATTGGTCTAACAATAAAAAATAAATAAAAAAAAGTGCCATTTTTTTTAAAAACTAATTTAAACATGAAACATAAAAAAAAAGTTTAAACATGATGAGCATAAAATGGTGAATATGAGCTCAGCACACAGAGGTGAAATGGCTTAGCAGTGAAAGGTTTAAAAAGCAAAAACATGTGTAGCGCTCACTTCCGGAGGAGCCGATGAATAAACCTTGGGTTAGTCTCAACGCACTAGGGAATAAATATACACCAGCACTGTTGTGGATTTTATAGATTATATACTTTACTGATCCCAATAAAGTGACACATATAATGCAAATACGGTATATGAACGACAGGAATTCGTAATGCCGGAAAACACGCGCGGCAAAAAGGAAAAGGATTAACCCCCTCAGTTCTGGAGTGTAAGTCCCGTGAGTGTAATGTCTCAAAAAGGTGTACGTGTATTGATTCGTGTACCCGGGTACTGTATTCAACTGGCCAGTGAAGGTAATAAGCAAATCTTCGACTAGTCACTTTAGGGCCCTGTAGAATTTAACAGTAATGCAGCGTGCTGAGTTATACTCGGACTTGCGGCCTGTAAGGCCTCTCACCCATCCGTTGGACAGCCAGTCTCACTGCCCGATCAAGGATGTCTCTCCGCTTGTCCTCCGGAAATCTGCGCCACCGAATCTGCTCTCTTGCTCGTCCGATCTCCAACACAAGAACTACGGCCTACCGCCTCCACTCCCTATGGATCATCCTTCTCCTTACAGGGGGTCCAACTGGAACTGAAGTTCTGTGCAAACCTCTCAGCGGTAATGGGTATGCCTCCGCAAGTTACTGTCCCGATCTCCAGCGCCCTCGAGGTAGCGTCTGCACTCCGGCCTGGTCTCGAGCTCAGGCAGTCTCACTTGCGTCCTCTGTCTTTTGTTGCTCCACTCACACTGGCGCTCCTCTGCACGAGGCTGCTTACGTCTTTCCCCTCTATCCCACACACTTCTTGTCTCCGCCGCAAAGCCTGATGGATCTTGTAGTTCGTTTATGTTACGCATAGTCCATATGGCTTTTGTCTCCCTCTGGTGGCTAAAACCGAGTAATTGCAGCAACACAGTTTTAAACAGCGCTACACTCTCCCCCTCCTAGAACTCTTGGGTCTCTCCAAGGAGGTGTAACATTTACGTAACATTTCAGCATTTACATTAGGTGATATATACAGGCTCAGCAGCAAACATACAATGGGTCAGATACTCGTCCTCAAGTTGACTCATGCTCCTGACTACCTCAGCTAACATAGCAGACACTTCAGGCAACCTTCGCACTGTGGTGACAGCCTCTTCAGTGCTATGTCCTGGTGAGTCGTAACTGAGTCTCTGAGGGGGTCGGATAGAACGTTTTGACTCTGGCTCAATCATCAGGTATGGGCTCAATTCTCTCGTCCATGACTGGAGCAGACACCTCTTCAGAATATGACCCTTCCAGTGAAGGCATATAACTATAATCTATGGACACATCTTCCGGAACTACAGGAACCTCCAAACTCTCAGAAACTTCCAATTGGAATTCAGGAGCCTCAGGCCTCAGGTTACTTTCCCACCATTCAGAAACTGGGATGACCTCTTCAGGCTCAGGCGAGCGCACCCAGTCCAGACAAAAACTTCCTTCCTCACTGTCTCCTTCACTATCTTCAACAACCCGGGTCTGTTGAGACCGAGTAACAGGAATCGAGCGTGGAACAGGCGGGTTCAGCAAAGAAAGTTCGTCTCCAACTGGTATTCTTACAGGGAAAAAGGGTGCCATCTGCGCTCGTTTCTATGTGTTCCATGTACAACAAAACTGAGGTTTTTGTTTGTTTCAATGGCCATTGCAACATTAGCTCACTCGCCACTTCACGGCACCTCTTTACAGAGTGAGTACCTAACATGTACCAAAAGGCCACTCTACTGAGCAGCTCCAAGATGGTGGGTTTCATTTATACACACACCAAACACTTCCCATTTGGGATTAAAAACAAAAACATGGAAAGAGGAAAAGCTGCAGAATGACGGACTGGTGTTCCAAGCATGATATACATAAATACAGAAAAAATGGCCATTGAAACAAACAAAAACCTCAGTTTTGTTGTACATGGAACACATAGAAACGAGCGCAGATGACACCTTTTTTTTCCTTGTTATGTTTTATACATTAACTGGGCTGTTACTCCTGGCAGTTGCTGCCGCTCTGGTGAGTATGGGCGCGACGCCATTTTTTCTGTATTTATGTATATCATGCTTGTAACACCAGTCCGTCATTCTGCAGCTGTTCCTCTTTCCATGTTTTTGTTTTTAATCCCAAATGGGAAGTGTTTGGTGTGTGTATAAATAAAACCCACCATCTCTGCCTCTCCTTGGCTGAAAAGCAGCAGGAGGGGCTTGGAGCTGTTCAGTAGAGCGGCCTTTTGGTACATGTTAGGTACTCACTCTGTAAAGAGGTGCCGTGAAGTGGCGAGTGAGCTTACGTTGCAATGGCCATTGAAACAAACAAAAACCTCAGTTTTGTTGTACATGGAACACATAGAAACGAGCGCAGATGACACCTTTTTTCCTTGTTATGTTTTATACATTAACTGGGCTGTTACTCCTGGCAGTTGCTGCCGCTCCGGTGAGTATGGGCGCGACGCCATTTTTTCTGTATTTGGTATTCTTACAGCTTCTCTTAAAGGCAACAGATGATTTCGGTGCCAGTTTTTTAGAGGCCCGGCCTTTCCATCAGGTCGGATTTGGTAAACTGGCAGACCCGGCAGTTGCTTGCAGACAATGTAGACTTGAGAACTCCATCTATCCGCCAGTTTATGCCATGCGGAAACACCCAAGTTCTTAAGCAACACTCAGTCACCCGGCTGTAGATCTTGTATGCGAACTCTCAAGTCATAGTTCCGCTTGTTCCTCTGTTCTCTGCTGAAGTCAAACGGGCCTGTTCAAATGCAGAGGCCAAATTCTTCTGAAGTCTAGGGCAAAACGCTTGGGCATAACGCGTGAAATGATCAGTCACTACTAGAATATTTCCCTGCCCGCTAGCATCCGGCTCTAAGCACATCAAATCAATGCACACCAAATCCATAGGTCCTTGACTTTGCAGGTGACTCATTGGAGCAGTTCGAGTTGATAGGGTCTTCCTCTGGATACACCTCAGACACGAATGGCAGTAACTTTCGACTTCAGATCTCATACAGGGCCAATAAAATCTGTTTCGTACTAGCTTAAAAGTTCTCTCTGCACCCAAGTGCCCATGTTCATCATGTAATGACACCCTCTCTGTGTTTGGTGGGAAGGAACAACTGTTGGGTCTCTTCAGCATTGTTTGAGGGGCCCCTTCAGTAGGCCACCCCATCCAACATCTTCAACTGTTCCCACTCCTTGTATACCAATCGGGCTCCTTCTGGGGAATTTGTCAGTAGAATTTCCCTTTTGTTCGTGTTTATGGCCTTCACTGTTAGCGCAATCAAAGGATCTCCCGCCTGATTGGCTCTCAGGTCCTGCTTCGAAAAAGTAGGCAGACTTTCATCCCTCAGCTGTGTAGGATTACAATAAAACTCTGAAACAGCCGCAGTCATAACTCCTATAGCTTCTGCTTCAACTACTCCCTTGACCCAGCGCTCTGCCCCTTGACACAGGGCTTGCACCCCATCGGGAGTCAGCTGAGTAAATTCTGTTGTGTAGGGCCTTCTCGGCAAAGCATCTGCATCTCGATTATTCACTCCAGGGCGATACTTCAGGCTGAACCGAAACCCTGACAGAGCGGCCAACCACCGATGTCCCGTTGCATCCAGCTTCGCAGTAGTAAGGACGTATGTAAGAGGATTGTTGTCGGTCTTGATCACAAACTCAGCCCCATACAGATAATCTTTCAGTTTGTCTACTACCGCCCACTTCAAGGCTAGGAACTCCAACTTGTGGGTAGGATAGTTCTTCTCTGAAGGCGTAAGACTTCGGCTCACATATGCTACAGGCCACAGCAATCCACCATATTCCTGGTAAAGGACTCCCCCTAGGCCTTCCCTACTGGCATCCACATGTAATTCGTACGGCTTATGAGGGTCAGCGTAAACCAGGACAGGAGCTCGAGTTAGACTCTCCTTCAACTTCATGAAAGCACTTTCACATCGATCAGTCCATTCTTCTTGAATGGATTCTCGGGCCTTCCTTTGCCCTTTAGCCGACGAACCTTGATCAGAGGCCTTGGAGCCTTCTTCCACATCTTCCTTCTGTAGGAGCTTATTCAAGGGTTGAGCTATCTTGGCAAATCCACCTACGAATCTTCGGTAATATGAGCAGAACCCCAGGAAAGATCTAAGTTCAGTAACATTTCGGGGTCTAGGCCAGGAAGCTATGGCTTCCAACTTTCGAGGATCCGTCGAAACACCTTCAGCTGAAACAACATGTCCCAGGTATGTAACAGAAGGTAGGCAAAATTGACACTTCTCCAGAGACAGTTTCAACCCTTCTTCGTGGAGCCGCTTCAAAACCTTTTCCAACCACTGCTCATGTTCTTCCAGAGTCTTCCCGAACACAATAATATCATCAAAATACACCAATACTTCGATCAGGTTCATGTCCCTGACTGTCTTCTCCATTAACCGTTGGAACGTGGTGGGAGCCCCCATAAGGCCTTGAGGCATTCTGTTGAACTCAAAGAACCCCAGTGGACAGATAAACGCAGTCTTCTCTTTGTCTTCAGGATGCATTGGTATCTGATGATACCCACACACTTTTCTCCAGACAAACACTGTAAGGAGTCTTCTATCCGAGGAGTGGCATATTGATCCGGAATGGTTCTTTGATTTAACGTGCGATAGTCTATACATAGACGGATAGAACCATTCTTCTTCCGAACCATCACTATTGGAGAGGCATATAGACTCCTGGACTCTTGAATCACCTTAGTCCTCTGTGGTTCATTCAGCTGTTCTCGTAGATCATCCAAGTCTCCCAGCGGAACTCGCCTTGACCTTTCTCGAAACGGCTTATCTTCCTGTAGGTGAATGCGATGCTCCGTACTCTTAGCCGAACCCACGTCGAACTCGTCTTTCGAGAACAAGTCCCTCCATTTTAGGATCTGGGACTGAAGACGTTTCTTCCATTCAGGCGAGATGGGAGCGTCCTTAGGATAGAACCTTTCAGCTGGAATCTCTTTATTCACTCCCCCCCCTAAATCGGTAGGGGAGAGAGGCGTAGCAGACGCTACTTGTCCGATGGGCATTCGTGCTTTCAGGATTGCTGGAGAATCAGACACATTACACACACTAACTGAGACTCTTCCTCATGTCCGTTTCAAAGCTCTTGTGGAGATTATTTCAGGGATTACTTCTACTCCGGCTTCACTCCCATGACTGAAATCAGTTTCCAGTACCACATAGGGACCCAGTTGTGATCCGTTCAACTTGACTGAAGCCCGGAAACTCGCCACTTCTCCTGATTGCAGAACCTTCTCTGTTCCTCCCAATCTCCACAGATGCCCCACTTCGGCAGGTGCCCTCTGTTCTTCGACCATTCGCTGATAGACCGGACGTAACATCGGGTGCACTTCCTCTGGTAGAACTTTCTTCCATCACTATTGGAGTCAGGAAGACGTCTCACTAGATCAGTATTCATCCCCCACTATCATAGAACTTCTGTTGGCCCCTGAAGGCCGAGGACACACAATGGCCAATGCATCGCAACCTCCAGACTGTCCGATGACTTCGGATCCGATTTCTAACTTCACCTGGAGGTATCCGTCATAGGGAAGCTTCTCAGTTCCGATACCCCAGATCTCAAGGTCTTTTATCTTCTGTAGAGGTATGTGTTTCAAGTGCTTCTCGTAGAAATCTCGATAGATCAATGTCACTTGAGCCCCTTAGTCTAACAGAGCTTTAGTGTAGACTCCCTCCACTTGGATTGGAACAATGGGAGAAGGACCTATCAGCTGGTCAGGAAACTTTGTCGTAGCCGCAGGAGGTTTAGATCCAGTTCGCTGTACCCTGACCTTCTACTTGACTCGTGGAGGTTTTGGGTGTGCATTGCTTCCCCATGACATAGGACCGGATACTAAGGGAGTAACTCCTTCAGTCCTTGTAAGCTCAGCAGTTGGCAAGACTCTGGGCCCTCTCGGCCTTTCGGTTCTGGCTTGAATTTTGGAGCGTTTTTTGACCATTGGGCACCTAGTTTGCTCCTTCACTTGGGCCCTCTGGCATTTCCCGCCTGTGAGGTGGACAGCAGTCCTTCTAAGGCCTTCAGGAACTCTTTCACTTTATTTCCTTCAGGCCTTTGGTTTTTGCACTATGCTCGGAAATGACCCATTTCCCCACAACTGAAACATCTCTTCTTCGAAGACGGAGGCGCACTTGCTGACACTGATTCTGTTGAAGGACCCTGGCCAGACACCACAGCAACTCCAGTTGTCCGCATATTAGTAAGGAACTTCTGCATATCGGTCTGTGTCTCTGCCACCTTCAAAAGTACTCGGCACAGGTACGTGTGTGCCTGTTTCAGTTCAGCTTCAGCTTCTTGCACTTTCTTAACAGTCTTGTGTATTTCACTATAGATAGGAATGGTTAACTCTTTGGCAGCATTCTCTGTGGATACAGGAACAAACAGATGCTCTTGCCCCGTCAACTTCAGATCCATAGGTGTCCAACGAATCATCTTCAGTTTGCAGATATTCGTTATGCCTTACTGTTTGTGCGTAAGCACTTTCTCCTCTCCTTAAGGGTTTTTCTTCCAGTAGAGCCTCTTCTTCTCTAACAGCTCTGATCAGTTCCAGGTTTTTCAATTCTCGGTTACCTTCTCTGGTTCTCAGCTGTAGCATCACAGGATCTAGAGGTTGAGCGCCCCTCAATATCTGCTGCATTCGGATTTTGTCTATTGTGGCCGGTTCGGCCCCTTTCTTAAGAAGTATCTGGTGCAGAATCTTATCTAGGCGCCTCATATATTCAGTCATTTTCTCACCCTTTCGCTGGTAAGTATGTTCATACTGGTACATGAGCTCAGCAGCCTTTTCTGTTCGCCCAAAGACTTCCTGTAACACGTTCAGGTAATCTAAAGCAGTGCAGTCTTGCTTACTCAACTTCAGGTTTCTGACAGCAGGTCCCTTCAAGCTCTCAGTAATTCTTTGCTTCTTCTGCGCTTCAGGGACGTCCCACTCATCCAAAGCCTGCATCGCCTGTTCTACCCATTCTTCAAAGGTTTCTTCTCCCGCCGGAGTTGGTACGTTTCCTGTAAAATTCCTCAACCGTCGATAACCAAAGTTAGTGTGTGGAGGGCTTGTTCTTTGACATTTAGCCAGCAAATCTCCGATAGCCACTATGAATTCAGGCCCGATCATGGCCAGCGGACTTGGCACAGGAACACTCGCGGGATCACCACGTGGCGCACTTGGCTGAATCAGTTGAACTTCCACCTCATCGGTCAGCTTCACGCTTGCGCCCTGAAAACATACTGGAACACCCTTTCTCCACTCAAAAAGAACATATGTGTGAGAAGTATCCAGGTTCGTTTTAATGTCCAGGATTAACCCCCGATGATCTGGTGTCAGCGCGGCCACGGCCCGGCGAATCTGATCTTCGGCCCAAGTGTCTGCAGGAATATCCATGACTATGCTTAACTCTATCTGGCTATTTTGCTCCTCACACCATTTGGCAGCAGTGTCTGGATCCATATTTAACCCTTTAAATGCGGTTTTATTTTAGAGACTAGAATCCCGGAACGAGCCCCCACGTGTAGCGCTCACTCTCGGAGGAGCTGCTGAATAAACCTCGGGTTAGTCTCAACGCACTAGGGAATAAATATACACCAGCACTGTTGTGGATTTTATAGATTATATACTTTACTGATCCAAATAAGTGACACATATGTGGCAAATACGATATATGAACGACAGGATTTCGTAATGCTGGAAAACACGCGCGGCAAAAAGGAAAAGGATTAACCCCCTCAGTTACACCCTGGAGTGTAAATCCCGTGAGTGTAATGTCTCAAAAAGGTGTACGTGTATTGATTCGTGTACCCGGGTACTGTATTCAACTGGCCAGTGAAGGTAATAAGCTAATCTTCGACTAGTCACGTTGGGGCCCTGTAGCATTGAACAGTAATGCAGCGTGCTGGATTATACTCGGACTTGTAGCCTGTAAGGCCTCTCACCCATCCGTTGGACAGCCTGTCTCACTGCCCGATCAAGGATGTCTCTCCGCTTGTCCTCCGGAACTCTGTGCCACCGAATCCGCTCTCTTGCTCGTCCGATCTCCAACACAAGAACTATGGCCTACCGCCTGCACTCCCTATGGATCATCGCGGTCTCCTTACAGGGGGTCCAACTGGAACTGAAGTTCTGCGCAAACCTCTCAGCGGTAATGGGTATGCCTCCGCAAGTTACTGTCCCGATCTCCAGCGCCCTCGAGGTAGCATCTGCGCTCTGGCCTGGTCTTGATCTCAGGCAGTTTCACTTGCGTCCTCTGTCTTTCGTTGCTCCGCTCACACTGGCGCTCCTACGCACGAGGCTGCTTACGTCTTTCCCCTCTATCCCACACACTTCTTGTCTCCGCCGCAAAGCCTGATGGATCTTGTAGTTCGTTTATGTTACGCATAGTCCATATGGCTTTTGTCTCCCTCTGGTGGCTAAAACTGAGTAATTGCAGCAACACATTTTTAAACAGCACTACACATGTAAAAATTGGGTATTTCTAATTTCAGGACAAAATTTCAAAACTATTTAGCTGGGGTCTTGGCGGTTGTAGATTTTGGGGAGTTTGAAAAAGTGTTTTTTTTTTTCATTTTTTCACAGTATTTCATACATTTTTTATAGTAAATTATACGATATGATGGAAATAATGGTATCTTTAGAAAGTCCATTTAATGGTGAGAAAAATGGTATATGGTATAACGGTATATATAAACGGTTAAACCACCTCATGTAGATAATGATGAGGAAGAACAGTTGTTAGAGCAAATCAGGAAAGCTGCACATATGTGTAGCACTTTAATTATTGGAGATTTTAATTATCAGGACAATACTTACACTTACACTTGTTGGAGCTTCAACAGCTCTAAGGTTTGCGCATATGGATTTTTTCAGGCTCGGACAAATCCACAAACCACCAAAAAGACACAAGCTGGATCTTCTTTTCGAAAGAAAATTTAATAAGATAAAAACATGTAAAACAAATGGATAAAACAGGTACCCCGGATGCGTTTCGTTGCACTAGGAGACTTCCTCAGCTGGTTAAGGATCAGTGTCCCCTGTAAGATGTTTTATAGTCCTCTAAATTAAGATCAACCATATACATGTGTCCCCAGACATCTTCTGGCGTGCGTTCCACGCCTCACTATTGTAATCCACCAGGTGATTGAAGGTGCTGCCATCTTGGATGGTCGATGCAGCTCGACGTGCATTCCATGTCTCTCTTTGGAGATCCACTAGGTGATTTGGACTTCCTTCATCTTGTGCCTGCATTCAGATGCTTAATACAATATCTGGAGATGGGCAGGAACAGTGTCTCTGCGTGACCATAGTAAAAATGGTTTTCACTTTCTCCACACATCGTGGAGATGTTTTATCTGCAACATATATTTCGATAAGCCTCTCGATCACAGGGAATAATATAACAAACTTATAGAAATCAGATCTGCATCGTACATAAATTCTTATAGTTAAACATACATAACCGTATTGAATTGTGTGTCTCATTAATACTTCTCTCATAACCTCCACATAATATGATGATAAAGATTATGAAGGCCTGAAGCACCTAAGGCGTAGGGCCCTTAAGTTGTCTCTGATGCCAGGATGCAGGGAGGATTTTTCTAGAAGGGTTTTCAGCGTGTGTGGAGGTTGAGCGGGAGAGGTGTGGGAGGAGTCACCAGGAGGGTACTTAAGGCACGTGTGGAGAGGCTCTGCGCGCCATTTTCTCCTGAGGTAGAGCTGTGAAAATCTGAGCTGCGAAAGAGAACGGTGTTTTCGGCTTTTTTCCTTAAAAAATTGTCTTTGTGGATGGCGGAAGGCGGTGAACTGGAGTCGTTATTGGAGGAAGTTCGGGAGGCAGCTTGGCATCGTGGTGTGGAGTGGGCCAGAAGAAGCTTGTCGGAAGTGCTGGCGGCAGAGTCTGAAGTGGGAGCTCGGCCTGTCAGGATTTCGAGGCTTCCAGAGCGGTTCAGTCCAGGAGGAGAATCCAGCGGTGAATCGGCGGGTGAGAGATTAAGGTTGGAGGCTGTGAGGACAGTTGGTCCGGCGGATGTTGGCTGGAGGTGGCGCAGTTGGGACTGAGGCTGGCGTGAGCGATTCCAGAAGTGTGGAAGGTAAGAGCTCTAGGCCGGTATTGGGGGCCAAGGATCCTTCTGGTCGGAGGGTTGGTGTGGTGAGCGCTACCAGGAGAGAAGGAGTGCGGAGGTCGAGGAGTTCCTTGGGTAGAAGAAGAGTTTGGTGGTCCGCCAGGGGTCCCAGAGGTGGAGTGATGGCTGTCTCAGGGACGGATGTTTCAGCAGTAAGGCAGTTGGTGGAGGGGGGTGTGGACAGTGGTGTGGCACAAGGTGTTGGTGTGTGGGATGAGGGCTCTCAGGAGCTCGAAGTAAATTGGTGTTCAGATGGTGGAGGTGAAAGGGCTCCAGATTTTAGTGTGGTGGCGCGACATATGGATTATGGTACTTCGGGTTCTGAGGCTCATCACACACATGTTTTTTCATCCACAGTTCCAATGGTTCGGGAGCGGAGTCCGCAGCCGGTTGGTGGTTTCCAGGCTGGTGGAGTCGGTGGCGTTGGAGTGAGGGGTTCGGAAAGTGTGGCACAGGAGGTTCCAGGAAGTTTGGGTTTATCTCGTGTGGCAACAGGTAATGGAAATGGTAGTGATATGAGTTCTTTCATGTCTTTTTTACAGGGGGCCTTTAAAGCCTGGTCGGTTTCACAAGGGGGTGTGAACCAGGGAGTTGATTTGGCTCAAGCATGGAAGGGTGCATGTGGGCCAGTTGGGAGAATTGGTGGAGCTCTTGGTGGTGAAGCTATGGCTTCAAGAGGACCGACTGGTGTGTTGGGTTCACTCAGTGAGTCCGCAGGGGTGGCAGATGTGGCCAGGAGGAATGCTTACGTGTCATTTTCTGGTCCTTTGGGCTTTCATTTGAAACAGGAGGTTAAGGAAGGTATATGGCGGGGTGAGTATGTGGAGCTTTTTTCCCTGCTTCCTTTGGATGAGGTGGCAGGGGTTAAGGATGATTCGTCTAAGGAAGGTTTAAAGGAGGAAGAGGAAAGGAAAAAGAGGTATCGGAGGATTCCTAAGTCGTTTCGGAATTGGCTCCGGACTTTTTATATTTTGGCAAGTGTGGTTGGCTCTTTTTTGTTATGTGGATGGGATTTGGGAGGCTTATCGGATTTATGGTGGTTGGGCGTGGTGGAAATACGATGAGCAGTTTAGGCAACGTTTGGCGGCTCACCCAGGGATGTGGTGGGATCAAATGGACATAACGCTGTAGTTGCGTTTGATGGGGGCTCAGAAGGCTTTGCCCTTTCCAGGGGGAGCCGGTGGGGGAGGGGTCAGTCCTCCACCGGCAGGTGTTAATGTAATGTTGGGAGCTTCCAGCCCTACCTGTGTGCTTGAGGGCAGCATGTCTGATGCTGCTCGCTGGCCAATGCCCGGTTTAAATGGAGACAGGCAGGGAGCTGGTTGCATGAGGAGCGGCTTGAGTGGGGGGTTAGGAGGGTTTTGGATTCTAGGCTGTGCAGGGGCGCTCTGCAGTACTTGGTCGATTGGGTGGGTTATGGTCCAGAAGACCGGTCCTGGATTCCAGCTTCCGACATGTCTGCTCTAGGTTGGTCAGGGCGTTCCATGCATCACACCCCGATCGCCCTGGTGGTCGTCCTGCCGCTTGTCCTGTTGGTCGTCCGGTGGCCTCCCGTGGAGAGGGGGTTACTGTAACGTTGGGAGCTTCCAGCCCTACCTGTGTGCTTGAGGGCAGCATGTCTGATGCTGCTCGCTGACCAATGCCCGGTTTAAATGGAGACAGGCAGGGAGGTGGTTGCATGAGGCGCGGCTTGAGTGGGGGGCGTGGCCTGGTGAAGGTCTTTAAAAACCCTTAGTGTATTCTCAGCAGTTGCCAGATCGTGGTTATCCATACCTGAGCTCCTTGTACCTTACTGCTATATTGAATTAACCCGTTATTGACCTCTGCTTGTTTCTGACTATTCTGCCTTCTGTTGCCCTAGACCATTTTCTTGTACTACGCCACTGCTCTGATATCGACCCGGCTATTCCATTTGACCATTCTGAACTCTGTATTCCTGATTCTGGCTCGGCTGACTACTCCTTGTGTTGTTAACCCTTTCTGTCTAGCTAGTTTACCTGGCCAATTCTAAGGACCAGACAGTTAGAGATCTTTCACGGCTACTCTGTTGGTAGCTTCTGGGCTCTGTGGAGTGTGGGGTGTTAAGTACTGCGTGGTGGGATCTGGGAACCGTGACATTACGATCTGGCCACTATGGATCCCGCAGACTTAACACAGCACTTGGCTAACTTTGTATCCAGACAGGATGAGCAGGATCATAGGATGGATCAGTTTGCTATTGCCTTACAAACTATCCTGACTCGTACGGCTCACCTGGAACCAGCTGGGGTTGCACCCCCACTTGATATACCTGTGTCCCCTGTCGTTCAGACATCCCAGGTACACATGACCACTCCTATGAGGTTTGACGGTACTCTCTCAGAGTGCTGGGGATTTTTGGTCCATGTGGATATTCATTTTAAATTAAATCCACAGATGTTTTTCTCTGACATTGCCAAAGTGGGGTTCATTATTAATCATCTGTCTGGCAGAGCATTGACATGGGTGACTCCGTTATGGGAGGCAGAGAAGCCTATCATACGGGATTATAAAGAATTCATAGCCGAGTTACAACGTACATTTAATCCTACCAGAAAGGCCACGGTAGCTGGCAAATCCTTGTTCCGCATACGTCAAGGGAACAGGACTGTTTCTGATTATGCCATAGAATTTAAAACCTTGATCTCTGGTGTGAACTGGACAAATGAGACACTGGTTCTGGCTTTTATGGAGGGGTTATCAGAGTCATTGATGCATGAATTGGCTCCACGTAAACTACCTGAGGTATTGTGTGAACTCATTGATTATTGTATAGATCTGGATAATCAGATAAGGGACAGAAGGACTCCAAGAGAGAAGCCCAAGAGACCGTTACCTAGGTTGGCCCCTGTCTTTCAGGCACCACCAAGAGAGTTATCTCCTCCCTCTGAGCCTATGCAACTAGGCCGTACTAGGCTTACAGAGGAAGAGAGAACAAGGCGTTTTCGTGAGGGATTGTGCCTGTATTGTGGTTTGGGGGGACATGTACGATTTCAATGTCCTACTCGTCCTAAGATGCATGATAAGCCGGAAAACTACCGCACCTAATGCAGCTGAGGAGACAGGCCTTGGGTGTGACGTGCATGTCTCCTGTCAAAGACACTAAACTTATGTTACCAGTATCCTTGGCTTGGGAGACAAAGACCACACATACTACCGCTTTTTTGGATTCTTGGGCTGCTGGCAACTTTATCGATGTTGACTACACTTCTTCCATTTCTCTACCTCTGGTTGTAAGAGAGACACCCTTAGCCGTCGAAGCCATAGACGGCAGACCGTTATCCTGCCCTAGGATTACTCACGATACGGTTACAGTGGTTCTTACCACTGGTCTCTTGCATAAAGAAGAAATCATATTTCAAGTTATCCATTCACCTTCCAATCCTGTTGTACTTGGTTTCCCTTGGTTGGTGGAACATAATCCTGTTATTGATTGGGCTAAGGGAGAGATACTGTCTTGGAGTCCTGCTTGTTTTGGGACTTGTTTAATACCCATTCAGCATGTCGGTGCCCTGAACACACCCACAGCTCCTCCATTGTCTACAGAGGTTCCTGACCAATATGCCGACCTCAGGGCTGTATTTGATAAAAGAGAGGCAGAGAAACTGCCTCCACATAGACCATATGATTGTGCCATAGATATTCATCCTGGTACCATGCCTCCTCGAGGCAAAGTATATCCTCTTTCCATAAAGGAGAACCAAATTATGGAAGAGTACATAAAGGAGAATTTGGAGAGAGGTTTTATCCGACGTTCCTCTTCTCCAGCAGGGGCTGGGTTCTTTTTTTGTGTCTAAAAAAGAGGGAGATTTACGCCCGTGTATCGATTATAGGGGGCTTAACAAGATCACCATTAAGAACGTGTACCCTATCCCTCTCATATCAGAACTGTTCGACAGGTTAAGGGGGTCAGCAGTATACACAAAACTTGATTTAAGAGGAGCTTACAACCTGATATGTATAAAAGAGGGGCATGAGTGGAGAACAGCATTTAACACCAGGAGTGGGCATTATGAATACTTGGTCATGCCTTTCAGTCTTTGTAATGCTCCAGCGGTATTC
>CM019072.1:84405836-84430190 GCA_009667805.1 Leptobrachium leishanense | reverse complement strand
TTCAACCATTTCATTCATCAATACAATCATTTCATTCATCAATTCAATCATTTCAATCAATTTAGTCATAAATTCAATCATTTCATTCATCAATTCAATCATTTCAATCATTTCATGTATCAATTCAATCATTTAAATCATCAATTCAATCATTTCTATCATTTCATTCATCAATTCAATTATTTCATTCATCAATTCAATCATTTCAATCATTTCATTCATCACTTCAATCAATTCAATCATTTCAATCATTTCATTCATCAATTCAATCATTTCATTTATCATTTCTATCATTTCAATCATTTCATTCATCAATTCAATCATTTCCATCATCAATTCAATCATTTCAATCATTTCGTTCATCAATTCAATCATTTCAATCATTTCATTCATCAATTCAATCATTTCAATCATTTCATTCATCAATCAATCAATTTTATTTATCATTTCAATCATTTAAATCATTTCATTCATCAATTCAATCATTTTATTCATCACTTCAATCATTTCATTCATCAATTCAATCATTTCAAATCATCATTCAATCATTTCAATCATTTCATTTAATCAATTCAATCATTTCCTTCATCAATTCAATCATTTTAATCATTTCCTTTATCAATTCAATCATTTCCTTCATCAATTCAATCATTTCAATCATTTCAATCATCAATTCACTCATTTCATTCATTAATTCAATCACTTAATTCATCAATTCAATCATTTCAATCAATTTATTCATAAATTCAATCATTTCATTCATCAATTCAATCATTTCAATCATTTCATTCATCAATTCAATCATTTAAATCATCAAATCAATCATTTCAATCATTAATTCAATCACTTAATTCATCAATTCAATAATTTCAATCATTTCATTCATCAATTCAATCATTTCAATCATTTCATTCATCGATTCAATCATTTCATTCATCAATTCAATCATTTCATTCATCAATTCAATCATTTCCTTCATCAATACAATCATTTCATTCATCAATTCAATCACTTCATTCATCAATTCAATCATTTCAATCAATTTATTCATCAATTCAATCATTTCATTCATCAATTCAATCATTTCAATCATTTCATTCATCACTTCAATCATTTCATTCATCAATTCAATCATTTCAATCATTTCATTCATCAATTCAATCATTTCATTTATCATTTCAATCATTTCAATCATTTCATTCATCAATTCAATCATTTCCATCATCAATTCAATCATTTCAATCATTTCGTTCATCAATTCAATCATTTAAATCATTTCATTCATCAATTCAATCATTTCAATCATTTCATTCATCAATTCAATCATTTCATTTATCATTTCAATCATTTAAATCATTTCATTCATCAATTCAATCATTTCATTCATCACTTCAATCATTTCATTCATCAATTCAATCATTTCAATCATCAATTCAATCATTTCAATCATTTCATTCATCAATTCAATCATTTCCTTCATCAATTCAATCATTTCAATCATTTCATTTATCAATTCAATCATTTCATTCATCAATTCAATCATTTCAATCATCAATTCAATCATTTCAATCATTTCATTATCAATTCAATCATTTCCTTCATCAATTCAATCATTTTAATCATTTCATTCATCAATTCAGTCATTTCAATCATTTAATTTATCAATTCAATCATTTAATTTATCAATTCAATCATTTCAAGCATTTCAATCATCAATTCACTTATTTCATTCATTAATTCAATCACATAATTCATCAATTCAATCATTTCAATCAATTTATTCATAAATTCAATCATTTCATTCATCAATTCAATCATTTCAATCATTTCATTCATCGATTCAATCATTTCATTCATCAATTCAATCATTTCATTCATCAATTCAATCATTTCCTTCATCAATACAATCATTTCATTCATCAATTCAATCACTTCATTCATCAATTCAATCATTTCAATCAATTTATTCATCAATTCAATCATTTCATTCATCAATTCAATTATTTCAATCATTTCATGTATCAATTACATAGTTACATAGTTACATAGTTATATAGGCTGAAAAAAGACCTGCGTCCATCGGGATCAGCCTCTCCCACATAACCTACTGCTGTTGATCCAAAAGAAGGCAAAAATCCCAGTCTGAAATGCTTGCCAATATGCAACATACTGGGAAAAAATTCCTTCTTGACCCCAGAATGGCAGTCAGATTTCTCCTTGGATCAAGAAGCTTTTACCCACATATTAAATATTATAACCCTTAATATTCTGTGTCTGCAGGAAGTCATCCAGTCGTTTTTTAAAAGTCTGTGCAGACTCTGACCCAACCACCTCAACAGGCAGAGAATTCCACAGCTTTATTGTTCTCACCGTAAAATAACCCTTCCTATGCTTTAAGCTAAATTTTCTTTCTTCCAGTCTAAATGGATGACCCCTTGTCCTATGTATAGACCTGTTAATGAATAGGTTATCAGACAATGGTTGATAATGGCCCCGTATATATTTATATAAGGTTATCAGATCCCCTCTAAGGCGCCTTTTCTCTAAACTAATTCAATCATTTAAATCATCAATTCAATCATTTCTATCATTTCATTCATCACTTCAATCATTTCATTCATCAATTCAATCATTTCAATTATTTCATTCATCAATTCAATCATTTCATTTATCATTTCAATCATTTCAATCATTTCATTCATCAATTCAATCATTTCAATCATTTCATTCATCACTTCAATCATTTCAATCATTTCATTCATCATTTCAATAATTTCAATCATTTCATTCATCAATTCAATCATTTCCATTATCAATTCAATCATTTTAATCATTTCATTAATCAATTCAATCATTTCAATCATTTCACTCATCAATTCAATTATTTCTATTATTTCATTCATCACTTCAATCATTTCATTCATCAATTCAATCATTTCAATCATTTCATTCATCACTTCAATCATTTCATTCATCAATTCAATCATTTCAATCATTTCAATCATTTCATTCATCAATTCAATCATTTCATTCATCAATTCAATCATTTCATTCATCAATTCAATCATTTCCTTCATCAATACAATCATTTCATTCATCAATTCAATCACTTCATTCATCAATTCAATCATTTCAATCAATTTATTCATCAATTCAATCATTTCATTCATCAATTCAATCATTTCAATCATTTCATGTATCAATTCAATCATTTAAATCATCAATTCAATCATTTCAATCATTTCATTCATCAATTCAATCATTTCATTCATCAATTCAATCATTTCAATCATTTCATTCATCACTTCAATCATTTCATTCATCAATTCAATCATTTCATTCATCATTTCAATCATTTCAATCATTTCATTCATCAATTCAATCATTTCCTTCATCAATTCAATCATTTCAATCATTTCCTTCATCAATTCAATCATTTCAATCATTTCATTCATCAATTCAATCATTTCATTCATCAATTCAATCATTTTATTTATCATTTCAATCATTTAAATCATTTCATTCATCAATTCAATCATTTTATTCATCACTTCAATCATTTCATTCATCAATTCAATCATTTCAATCATCAATTCAATCATTTCAATCATTTCATTTATCAATTCAATCATTTCCTTCATCAATTCAATCATTTTAATCATTTCATTTATCAATTCAATCATTTCCTTCATCAATTCAATCATTTTAATCATTTCATTCATCAATTCAGTCATTTCAATCATTTAATTTATCAATTCAATCATTTAATTTATCAATTCAATCATTTCAATCATTTCAATCATCAATTCACTCATTTCATTCATTAATTCAATCACTTAATTCATCAATTCAATCATTTCATTCATAAATTCAATCATTTCATTCATCAATTCAATCATTTCAATCATTTCATTCATCAATTCAATCATTAAATCATCAAATCAATCATTTCAATCATTAATTCAATCACTTAATTCATCAATTCAATCATTTCTATCATTTCATTCTTCAATTCAATCATTTCATTCATCAATTCAATAATTTCAATCATCAAATCAAACATTTCAATCATCAATTCACTCATTTCATTCATTAATTCAATCACTTAATTCATCAATTCAATCATTTCTATCATTTCATTCATCAATTCAATCATTTCCATCATCATTTCAATCATTTCGTTCATCAATTCAATCATTTCAATCCTTTCATTCATAAATTCAATCATTTCAATCATTTCATTTATCACTTCAATCATTTCTATCATTTCATTCATCAATTCAATCATTTCCATCATCATTTCAATCATTTCAATCATTTTGTTCATCAATTCAAACATTTCAATCATTTCATTCATAAATTCAATCATTTCAATCATTTCATTTATCACTTCAATCATTTCAATCATTTCATTCATCAATTCAATCATTTCATTCATCAATTCAATCATTTCCTTTATCAATTCAATCATTTCAATCATTTAATTCAATTCAATCATTTCAATCATCAATTCAATCATTTCAATCATTTCAATCATCAATTCAATCATTTATTTTATCAATTCAATCATTTCAATCATTTCATTTATCAATTCAATCATTTCATTCATCAATTCAATCATTTTAATCATTTCATTCAACAATTAAATCATTTCCTTCAATTCAATCATTTAATTAATGAATTCAATCATTTCACTCATCAATTCAATCATTTCATTCATCAATTTAATCATTTCATTCATCAATTCAATCATCATTTCATTCATCAATTCAATCATTTCAATCAATTCATTCGTCAATTCAATCATTTCATTTATCAATTCAATCATTTCAATCATTTCATTCATCAATTCAATCATTTTAATCATTTCATTCATCAATTCAATCATTTCCTTCAATTCATCCATTTATTTAATGAATTCAATCATTTCACTCATCAAGTCAATCATTTCATTCATCAATTCATTCATCAATTCAATTATTTCATTCATCAATTCAATCATTTCAATCATCAGTTCAATCATTTCATTAATTAATTCAATCGTTTCAATCATTTCACTCATCAATTCAATCATTTCCTTCATCAATTCAATTATTTCAATAATTTCGTTCATCAATTCTATCATTTCCTTCATCAATTCAATCATTTCAATCATTTTATTTATCAATTCAATCATTTCAATCATCAATTCAATCAATTCAAATATCAATTCAATAATTTTGTTCATCAATTCAATCATTTCATTTATCAATTCAATCATTTCAATCATTTTATTCATCAATTCAATCATTTCATTCATTAATTCAATCATTTCATTCATCAATTCAATCATTTCTATCATTTCATTCATCACTTCAATCATTTCATTCATCAATTCAATCATTTCAATCATTTCATTCATCACTTCAATCATTTCATTCATCAATTCAATCATTTCAATCATTTTATTCATCAATTCATCAATTCAATCATTTCAATCATTTCATTCATCAATTCATTCATTTCAATCATTTCATTCATCAATTCAATCATTTCCTTCATCAATTCAATTGCTCAGGAAATCAAAGCTTAGCATTTTCTTGAAAAACCCTTTGAAATTAACGTTGTGCAAATTTTCTAAGAAGCAGCTGCCTTAGCAAATTTCATTGCAACTATAACTTGTGCGTTACAATGAAATGAACTCAGGACATGTCAAGTCCTTTAAAGAAAAACAGTTTTCTGCTCCGAAAATCAATGATTAGCATTTTCTTGAAAAACCCTTTGCAATTAACATTGTGCAGATTTTCTAAGAAGCAGCTGCATTGGCAAATTTCATTGCAACTCTAACTTGTGCATTACAATGAATTGAACTCAAGACAATTCAAGTCCTTTCAAGACAAACAGTTTTCTCCTCATGAAAACAAAGATTAGCAATTTCATGAAAATCCCATTGAAATGAATAGGGAAACACGTGTGCAGATGTTCTAATTAGTAAATTTGCATTAGTAAATTTCATTGCAACTCTAACTTGTGCGTTACAATGAAATGAATTTGGGACAATTCAAGCCTTGAAGAACAACAGTTTTCTGCTCCGGAAATCAAAGTTTAGCATTTTCTTGAAAAACCCTTTGAAATTAACGTTGTGCAGATTTTCTAAGAGGCCGTTGCATTAGCAAATTTCATTCCAACTCTAACTTGTGCTTTACAATGAAATAAACACCAGACAATTCAAGTCCTTTCAAGACAAACAGTTTTCTGCTCAGAAAATCAAAGATTAGCATTTTCTTTAAAAACCCATTGAAATGAATAGCGAAACACATTGTGCGGATTTTCTAAGAAGCAGTTCCATTAGCTAATTTCATTGCAACTCCTAACTTGTGTGTTACAATGAATTAAACAATTAAAGTCTTTTCAAAATAAACTGTTCTCTGCTCAGGAAATCATTCCAACTCTAACTTGTGCGTTACAATGCAATGAACACAGGACAATTAATATCTTGAAGAAAAACAGTTTTCTGCTCAGGATATCAAAGAAAAGCATTTTCTTGAAAAACCCTTTGAAATGAACGTTGTGCAGATTTTCTAAGAAGCAGCTGCCTTGGCAAATTTCATTGCAACTCTAACTTGTGCATTACAATGAAATGAACTCAAGACAATTCAAGTCCTTTCAAGACAAACAGTTTTCTCCTCATGAAAACAAAGATTAGCAATTTCATGAAAAACCCATTGAAATGAATAGGGAAACACGTGTGCAGATTTTCTAATTAGTAAATTTGCATTAGTAAATTTCATTGCAACTCTAACTTATGCGTTGCAATGAAATGAATTTGGGACAATTCAAGTCTTGAAGAAAAACAGTTTTCTGCTCCGGAAACCAAAGATTAGCAGTTTCATGAAAATCCCATTGAAATGAATTGGGAAACACGTTGTGCAGATTTTCTAAGAGGCCGTTGCATTATTAAATTTCATTCCAACTCTAACTTGTGCGTTACAATGCAATGAACACATGGCATATCAAGTGTTTTTAAGAAAAAAAGTTTTCTGCTCAGGAAATCAATCCATCTCTAACTTGTGCGTTACAATGCAATGAACACAGGGCATTTCAAGTGTTTTTAAGAAAAACAGTTTTCTGCTCAGGAAATCAAAGACTAGCATTTTCATGAAAATCCCATTGAAATGATTTGTGAAACACGTTGTGCAGATTTTCTAAGAAGCAGTTGCATTAGCAAATTTCATTGGAACACCTAACTTGTGCGTTAGAATGAATTGAACATTTCAAGTCCTTTCAAAATAAACTGTTTTCTGCTCAGGAAATCAAAGATTAGCAGTTTCATGAAAATCCCATTGAAATGAATAGGGAAACACGTTGTGCAGATTTTCTAAGAAGCAGTTGCATTAGCAAATTTCATTGCAACTCCTAACTTGTGCGTTACATTGGAATGAACATGGTACAATTCATGTCAAAACTTGAAGAAAAACAGTTTTCTGCTCCGGAAATCAAAGATTAGCAGTTTCATGAAAATCCCGTTGAAGTGAATTGGGAAACACGTTGTGCAGATTTTCTAAGAAGCAGTTGCATTAGCAAATTTCATTGCAACTCCTAAATTGTGCGTTACAATGAATTGAACAATTCTAGTCCTTTCAAAATAAACAGTTCTGTGCTCAGGAAATCATTCCAACTCTAACTTGTGCGTTAGAATGCAATGAACACAGGGCATTTCAAGTGTTTTTAAGAAAAACAGTTTTCTGTTTAGGATATCAAAGAAAAGCATTTTCTTGAAAAACCCTTTGAAATGAATGTTGTGCAGATTTTCTAAGAAGCAGCTGCCTTAGCAAATTTCATTGCAACTCTAATTTGTGCGTTACAATGTAATGAACTCAGGACAATTCAAGTCCTTTCACGAAAAACAGTTTTCTGCTCAGGAAATCAAAGATTAGCAGTTATATGAAAATACCATTAAAATTAATAAGGAAACACGTTTTGTCAGATTTTCTAAGAAGCAGTTGCATTAGCAAATTCATTGCAACTCCTAACTTGTGTGTTACAATGAAATGAACACAGGGCAATTCAAGTCCTTTCAAGATAAAAAGTTCTCTGCTCAGGAAATCATTCCAACTCTAACTTGTGCATTACAATGAAAGGAACTCAGGACAATTCAAGTCCTTTCAAGAAAAACAGTTTTCTGCTCAGATAATCAAAGATTAGCATTTTCTTGAAAATCCCATTGAAATGAATTGCAGATTTTCTAAGAAGCAGTTGCATTAGCAAATTTCATTGCAACTCTTAACTTGTGCGTTACAATGAAATGAACTCAAGACAATTCAAGTCCTTTAAAGACAGTTTTCTGCTCCGGAAATCAAAGATTAGCATTTTCTTTAAAAACCCATTGAAATGAATAGCGAAACACATTGTGCGGATTTTCTAAGAAGCAGTTGCATTAGCAAATTTCATTGCAACTCCTAACTTGTGCGTTACATTGGAATGAACACGGGACAATTCATGTCTTGAAGAAAAACAGTTTTCTGCTCCGGAAATCAAAGATTAGCAGTTTCATGAAAATCCCGTTGAAGTGAATTGGGAAACATGTTGTGCAGATTTTCTAAGAAGCAGTTGCATTAGCAAATTTCATTGCAACTCCTAATTTGTGCGTTACAATGAATTGAACAATTCAAGTCCTTTCAAAATAAACAGTTCTCTGCTCAGGAAATCATTCCAACTCTAACTTGTGCGTTACAATGAAATGAACTCAAGACAATTCAAGTCCTTTCAAGACAAACAGTTTTCTCCTCAGGAAATCAAAGATTAGCAGTTTCATGAAAATCAAATTGAAATGAATTAAGAAACACATTGTGGAGATTTTCTAATTAGTAAATTTGCATTAGTAAATTTCATTGCAACTCTAACTTGTGCGTTACAATGAAATGAATTTGGGACAATTCAAGTCTTGAAGAAAAACAGTTTTCTGCTCCGGAAATCAAAGATTAGCAGTTTCATGAAGATCCCATTGAAATGAATTGGGAAACACGTTGTGCAGATTTTCTAAGAGGCCGTTGCATTAGCAAATTTCATTCCAACTCTAACTTGTGTGTTACAATGAAATGACCACAGGGAAATTCAAGTCCTTTCAAGATAAACAGTTCTCTGCTCAGGAAATCCATCCAACTCTAACTTGTGCGCTACAATGCAATGAACACAGGGAATTTCAAGTGTTTTTAAGAAAAACAGTTTTCTGCTCAGGAAATCAAAGTTTAGCATTTTCTTGAAAAACCCTTTGAAATTAACGTTGTGCAGATTTTCTAAGAAGCAGCTGCCTTAGCAAATTTCATTGCAACTCTAACTTGTGCGTTACAATGAAATGAACTCAGGACAATTCAAGTCCTTTAAAGAAAAACAGTTTTCTGCTCCGGAAATCAATGATTAGCATTTTCTTGAAAATCCCATTTCATCATTTCAGAATTGGGAAACACGTTGTGCAGATTTTCTAAGAGGCTGTTGCATTAGCAAATTTCATTCCAACTCTAACTTGTGCTTTACAATGAAATGAACACAAGGCATGTCAAGTCTTATGAAGAAAAACAGTTTTCTGCTCAGGAAATCAAAGATTAGCATTTTCTTTAAAAACCCATTGAAATGAATAGCGAAACACATTGTGCGGATTTTCTAAGAAGCAGTTGCATTAGCTAATTTCATTGCAACTTCTAACTTGTGCATTACAATGAATTGAACTCAAGACAATTCAAGTCCTTTCAAGACAAACAGTTTTCTCCTCATGAAAACAAAGATTAGCAATTTCATGAAAATCCCATTGAAATGAATAGGGAAACACGTGTGCAGATTTTCTAATTAGTAAATTTGCATTAGTAAATTTCATTGCAACTCTAACTTGTGCGTTACAATGAAATGAATTTGGGACAATTCAAGTCTTGAAGAAAAACAGTTTTCTGCTCCGGAAATCAAAGATTAGCAGTTTCATGAAAATCCCATTGAAATGAATTGGGAAACACGTTGTGCAGATTTTCTAAGAGGCCGTTGCATTAGCAAATTTCATTCCAACTCTAACTTGTGCGTTACAATGCAATGAACACAGGGCATATCAAGTGTTTTTAAGAAAAACAGTTTTCTGCTCAGGAAATCAAAGCTTAGCATTTTCTTGAAAAACCCTTTGAAATGAACGTTGTGCAGATTTTCTAAGAAGCAGCTGCCTTAGCAAATTTCATTGCAACTATAACTTGTGCGTTACAATGAAATGAACTCAGGACAATTCAAGTCCTTTAATGAAAAACAGTTTTCTGCTCCGGAAATCAATGATTAGCATTTTCTTGAAAAACCTTTTGAAATAAACATTGTGCAGATTTTCTAACAAGCAGCTGCCTTAGCAAATTTCATTGCAACTCTAACTTGTGCGTTACAATGAAATGAACTCAGGACAATTCAAGTCCTTTCAAGATAAACAGTTCTCTGCTCATTAAATCATTCTATCTCTAACTTGTGCATTACAATGCAATGAACACAGGGCATTTCAAGTGTTTTTAAGAAAAACAGTTTTCTGCTCAGGAAATCAAAGATTAGCATTTTCATGAAAATCCCATTGAAATGAATTGGGAAACACGTTGTGCAGATTTTCTAAGAAGCAGTTGCATTAGCAAATTTCATTGGAACTCCTAACTTGTGCGTTAGAATGAATTGAACATTTCAAGTACTTTCAAAATAAACAGTTTTCTGCTCAGGAAATCAAAGATTAGCAGTTTCATGAAAATCCCATTGAAATGAATAGGGAAACACGTTGTGCAGATTTTCTAAGAGGCCGTTGCATTAGCAAATTTCAATCCAACTCTAACTTGTGCTTTACAATGAAATGAACACAGGGCAATTCAAGTCCTTTCAAGATAAACAGTTTTTTGCTCAGGAAATCATTCCAACTATAACTTGTGCTTTACAATGAAATGAACACAGGGCAATTCAAGTCCTTTCAAGAAAAACAGTTTTCTGCTCAGGAAATAAAAGATTAGCAGTTTCTTGAAAATACAATTAAAATTAATAAGGAAACACGTTGTGCAGATTTTCTAAGAAGCAGCTGCCTTAGCAAATTTCATTGCAACTCTAACTTGTGCGTTACAATGAAATGAACTCAGGACAATTCAAGTCCTTTCAAGATAAACAGTTCTCTGCTCATTAAATCATATCCATCTCTAACTTGTGCGTTACAATGCAATGAACACAGGGCATTTCAAGTGTTTTTAAGAAAAATAGTTTTCTGCTCAGGAAATCAAAGATTAGCATTTTCATGAAAATCCCATTGAAATGAATTGGGAAACACGTTGTGCAGACTTTCTAAGAAGCAGTTGCATTAGCAAATTTCATTGGAACTCCTAACTTGTGCGTTAGAATGAATTGAACATTTCAAGTCCTTTCAAAATAAACAGTTTTCTGCTCAGGAAATCAGAGATTAGCATTTTCTTTAAAAACCCATTGAAATGAATAGCGAAACACATTGTGCGGATTTTCTAAGAAGCAGTTGCATTAGCAAATTTCATTGCAACTCCTAACTTGTGCGTTACATTGGAATGAACACGGGACAATTCATATCAAAACTTGAAGAAAAACAGTTTTCTGCTCCAGAAATCAAAGATTAGCAGTTTCATGAAAATCCCGTTGAAGTGAATTGGGAAACACGTTGTGCAGATTTTCTAAGAAGCAGTTGCATTAGCAAATTTCATTGCAACTCCTAAATTGTGCGTTGCAATGAATTGAACAATTCTAGTCCTTTCAAAATAAACAGTTCTGTGCTCAGGAAATCATTCCAACTCTAACTTGTGCGTTAGAATGCAATGAACACAGGGCATTTCAAGTGTTTTTAAGAAAAACAGTTTTCTGCTCAGGATATCAAAGCAAAGCATTTTCTTGAAAAACCCTTTGAAATGAATGTTGTGCAGATTTTCTAAGAAGCAGCTGCCTTGGCAAATTTCATTGCAACTCTAACTTCTGCGTTACAATGCAATGAACTCAGGGCATTTCAAGTGTTTTTAAGAAAAACTGTTTTCTGCTCAGGATATCAAAGAAAAGCATTTTCTTTAAAATCCCATTGAAATGAATTGGGAAACACGTTGTGCAGATTTTCTAAGAAGCAGTTGCATTAGCAAATTTCATTGGAACTCCTAACTTGTGCGTTAGAATGAATTGAACATTTCAAGTCCTTTCAAAATAAACAGTTTTCTGCGCAGGAAATCAAAGATTAGCAGTTTCATGAAAATCCCATTGAAATGAATAGGGAAACACGTTGTGCAGATTTTCTAAGAGGCCGTTGCATTAGCAAATTTCATTCCAACTCTAACTTGTGCTTTACAATGAAATGAACACAGGGCAATTCAAGTCCTTTCAAGATAAACAGTTCTCTGCTCAGGAAATTATTCCATCTCTAACTTGTGCGTTACAATGCAATGAACACAGGGCATTTCAAGTGTTTTTAAGAAAAACAGTTTTCTGCTCAGGAAATCAAAGATTAGCATTTTCTTTAAAAACCCATTGAAATGAATAGCAAAACACATTGTGCGGATTTTCTAAGAAGCAGTTGCATTAGCAAATTTCATTGCAACTCCTAACTGGTGCGTTACATTGGAATGAACACGGGACAATTCATGTCAAAACTTGAAGAAAAACAGTTTTCTGCTCCGGAATTCAAAGATTAGCAGTTTCATGAAAATCCCGTTGAAGTGAATTGGGAAACACGTTGTGCAGATTTTCTAAGAAGCAGTTGCATTAGCAAATTTCATTGCAACTCCTAACTTGTGCGTTACAATGAATTGAACAATTCAAGTCTTTTCAAAATAAACAGTTCTCTGCTCAGGAAATCATTCCAACTATAACTTGTGCATTACAATGCAATGAACACAGGACAATTCATGTCTTGAAGAAAAACAGTTTTCTGCTCAGGATATCAAAGACAAGCATTTTCTTGAAAAACCCTTTGAAATGAACGTTGTGCAGATTTTCTAAGAAGCAGCTGCCTTGGCAAATTTCATTGCAACTCTAACTTGTGCGTCACAATGCAATGAACTCAGGGCATTTCAAGTGTTTTTAAGAAAAACAGTTTTCTGCTCAGGATATCAAAGAAAAGCATTTTCTTTAAAATCCCATTGAAATGAATTGGGAAATACGTTGTGCAGATTTTCTAAGAAGCAGTTGCACTAGCAAATTTCATTGCAACTCTAACTTGTGCGTTACAATGAAATGAACTCAAAACAATTCAAGTCCTTTCAAGACAAACAGTTTACTCCTCAGGAAATCAAAGCTTAGTATTTTCTTGAAAAATCCTTTGAAATGAACGTTGTGCAGATTTTCTAAGAAGCAGCTGCCTTTGCAAATTTCATTGCAACTCCTAACTTGTGCGTTACAATGAAATGAACACAGGGCAATTCAAGTCCTTTCAAGATAAAAAGTTCTCTGCTCAGGAAATCATTCCAACTCTAACTTGTGCATTACAATGAAAGGAACTCAGGACAATTCAAGTCCTTTCAAGAAAAACAGTTTTCTGCTCAGGAAATCAAAGATTAGCATTTTCTTGAAAATCCCATTGAAATGAATTTCAGATTTTCTAAGAAGCAGTTGCATTAGCAAAATTCATTGCAACTCCTAACTTGTGCGTTACAATGAAATGAACACAGGGCATTTCAAGTGCTTTTAATAAAAACAGTTCCCTGCTCAGGAAATCAAAGATTAGCATTTTCTTATAAATCCCATTGAAATGAATTGCAGATTTTCTAAGAAGCAGTTGCATTAGCAAATTTCATTGCAACTCCTAACTTGTGCGTTACAATGAAATGAACTCAAGACAATTCAAGTCCTTTAAAGACAAACAGTTTTCTGCTCCGGAAATCAAAGATTAGCATTTTCTTTAAAAACCCATTGAAATGAATAGCGAAACACATTGTGCGGATTTTCTAAGAAGCAGTTGCATTAGCAAATTTCATTGCAACTCCTAACTTGTGCGTTACATTGGAATGAACACGGGACAATTCATGTCTTGAAGAAAAACAGTTTTCTGCTCCGGAAATCAAAGATTAGCAGTTTCATGAAAATCCCATTGAAGTCAATTGGGAAACATGTTGTGCAGATTTTCTAAGAAGCAGTTGCATTAGCAAATTTCATTGCAACTCCTAACTTGTGCGTTACAATGAATTGAACAGTTCAAGTCCTTTCAAAATAAACAGTTCTCTGCTCAGGAAATCATTCCAACTCTAACTTGTGCGTTACAATGCAATAAACACAGGGCATTTCAAGTGTTTTTAAGAAAAACATTTTTCTGCTCAGGATATCAAAGAAAAGCATTTTCTTTAAAATCCCATTGAAATGAATTGGGAAACACGTTGTGCAGATTTTCTTAGAAGCAGTTGCTTTATCAAATTTCATTGCAACTCTAACTTGTGCGTTACAATGCAATGAACACAGGGCATTTCAAGTGTTTTTAAGAAAAACAGTTTTCTGCTCAGGATATCAAAGAAATACATTTTCTTAAAAATCCCATTGAAATGAATAGGGAAACACGTTGTGCAGATTTTCTAAGAAGCAGTTGCATTAGCAAATTTCATTGGAACTCCTAACTTGTGCGTTACAATGAATTGAACAATTCAAGTCCTTTGAAAATTAACAGTTCTCTGCTCAGGAAATCATTCCAACTCTAACTTGTGCGTTACAATGCAATGAACACAGGGCAATTCATGTCTTGAAGAAAAACAGTTTTCTGCTCAGGAAATCAAAGATTAGCAGTTTCATTAAAATCCCATTGAAATGAATAGGGATACACGTGTGCAGATTTTCTAATTAGTAAATTTGCATTAGTAAATTTCATTGCAACTCTAACTTGTGCTTTACAATGAAATGAACACAGAGCATCTCAAGTCTTTTCAAGAAACACAGTTCTCTGCTTATGAAATCAAAGATTAGCATTTTCTTGAAAATCCCATTGAAATGAAGTGCAGATTTTCTAAGAAGCAGTTGCATTAGCTAATTTCATTGCAACTCTAACTTGTGCATTACAATGAAATGAACACAGGGCAATTCAAGTCTTTTGAAGAAAAACAGTATTCTGCTCAGGAAATCAAAGATTAGCATTTTCTTGAAAATTGTCAGATATAATCTCTGCACGTGAATACAACACGTTTATATATATTGGATTTATCAGCCAAGCCTCCAATATGTCTATATTGGACTTACTGGACCTACCTCGGCAGTTACCTCCAATATATCAGGGATTATTATTTCAAGAGAAACCTATACGAGACACCAATATCAATCGTCTATATTTCTTAGAAATTATCCTGAATTCTTTAAATTGTCTGTGTTTTGCTTTAAAAAATACAATAATCTATAATCGGATAAAAATATATATATATTTAATACGTATACAAAAGAATTTCAAATCTCATATTATAAACAACAATTTATAAACCACAATCCATCAACATATAAAAACTAGCTGCACAATATATGTATCTCCGGTTAGTAACTGCATATATGATTAATATCATTTACCTTATCAGTTAGTAACTAATACACAAACGGTTAATAAACATTTCTGCTAAATACAACATGCATTTCCCAGCAAACAATGTTTAACCAGCCAGCTCTTATAGATATATATATATCTCTATGCTACATGGATCAACAAAAGATGAGTTAATTTAATGATAAGTAATAAAAACTTATTTAGTGAATCCTCCCCTAATCTCGAGAATTAAACTTCTAATCTTTTGCTTTTTATTTTGTAGTTATATAATTCCTTGCTTATTAATTTTAATCACAGTAATTTCCAAATTCAATATATATATTGGTATCAATCTTGCAACATTTCTGTTAGGAATAAATCCTTATATCCACTTCTTCATATTTCTATGTGCAGAATAGAATTACTTAGAATTTGGATTTTAACCCTTTCGCTGCTGAGGCTTTTCCCGTCCCTGTGCTGAGGTCATTTTTTACCTGTTTTGCGCATCATGTTTAAACGTGTTTTGAAGGCTTATTTTAGTATATGACACCGACATATTATATATCGTTCTTTCCGTCAGACTCGGTAGATTCATAATATGTCATTATTATATGTATACGTTATGTCATGTCTGTATATTATAACAAAAAATGCAATAAAATATGTATTTTCAATAATTTACAATGTGTAAAGTGTTTTTTTCCACATTTTAACATGCGAGCAATTGCGGTTATATTTTGTATGGGGTGCGCTTGTTAAAAAAATTAGAGATGGGGTCTCGTTACATTTTTTTTTGGGGAAAATGACACTATTTTTAACAAACGCACCGCATACAAAAATCGTTAGTGCAGCATCATTGTTCACATTATAATTGAAATGGGAACAATATTGCTGCATTAACAAACCAAAAAAAATAAAAAAAAAGTGTTTTTTTTTTTTTTTTAATTTTTTTTTTTTTTACAAAATTTTTAACTTTCATGTTTGGTATCGTTGGAACGGCCATGCTCTGGCCGATCCAACGATATCAAAATTTAACCCCTAGCTGCCACGGATCGGGAGATAGGGAGTTCATTGGAACTCCCTATCTCCACAGTTGGTGGCAGTTAGGGGTTAACTGTAGGACTGGCGGGGAACCCGGCGGGGAACCCGGCCGAACGCTGACCCCAAAGTGAGGACGCGCTCAGCGCGTCCTCAGCACACCAGCGGGACTGCTGAGGACGTGGTTAACCGTATCCGAGAAGTCTCAGTCTACGTTGCAAAAATCTCTACAAATATATTTTTACATTAATTCCTTATTTCATACATTACCTGTCCAATTTGGATGTTGATAAGTCTGCCTTGGAATTCCTGATGTAGTAATTTTGGAATGTGTGAAGATTATCGATATCAGATAATCAATGCATGTGAGTTAGAGATTTGGTGAGAGTCAGAAATTTAGTGAGAATCTTGATTGCCTCATGTCTTGGGACCAGCCTGCATCGTGGTGTGAGTCTGAGTGTTGGAATCTTGGACTCTCAGAGGGTCATATGTAATGCATTGCGAAGTGAGTCTGACTGCTGAAATCTCCGATTTCTCAGAGTTATTGAAATTTATTGGGAAACACATTGTGCAGATTTTCTAAGAAGCAGATGCATTAGCAAATTTCATTCCAACTCTACCTTGTGCGTTACAATGAAATGAACACAGGGCAATTCAAGTCTTTTGAAGAAAAACTATTTTCCGCTCAGGAAATCAGAGATTAGCATTTTCTTTAAAATCACATTGAAATGAATAGCGAAACACTTTGTGCGGATTTTCTAAGAAGCAGCTGCCTTAGCAAATTTCATTGCAACTCTAACTTGTGCGTTACAATGAAATGAACATAGGGCATTTCAAGTGTTTTTAAGAAAAACAGTTTCCTGCTCAGGACATCAAAGATTAGCATTTTCTTGAAAAACACTTTGAATTGAACTTTGTGCAGATTTTCTAAGAAGCAGTTGCATTAGTAAATTTCATTGCAACTCCTAACTTGAGCGTTACATTGGAATGAACACGGGACAATTCATGTCTTGAAGAAAAACAGTTTTCTGCCCCGGAAATTAAAGATTAGCAGTTTCATGAAAATCCCATTGAAATGAATTGGGAAACACTTTGTGCAGATTTTCTAAGAAGCAGTTGCCTTAGCAAATTTCATTGCAACTCCTAACGTGTGTGTTACAATGAATTGAACAATTCAAGTCCTTTCAAAATAAACAGTTTTCTGCTCAGGAAATCATTCCAACTCTAACTTGTGCATTACAATGCAATGAACACAGGGCATTTCAAGTGTTTTTAAAAAAAACAGTTTTCTGCTCAGGATATCAAAGAAAAGCATTTTCTTGAAAAACCCTTTGAAATGAACGTTGTGCAGATTTTCTAAGAAGCAGCTGCCTTGGCAAAATTCATTGCAACTCTAACTTGTGCTTTACAATGCTATGAACTCAGGACAATTCAAATCCTTTCAAGAAAAACAGTTTTCTGCTCAGGATATCAAAGATTAGCAGTTTCATGAAAATCCCATTGAAATGAATAGGGAAACACATTGTGCAGATTTTCTAAGAAGCAGTTGCATTAGCAAATTTCATTGCAACTCTAACTTGTGCGTTACAATCAAATGAACTCAAGACAATTCAAGTCCTTTCAAGACAAACAGTTTTCTCCTTAGGAAATCAAAGATTAGCAGTTTCATGAAAATCCCATTGAAATGAATAGGGAAACACGTTGTGCAGATTTTCTAAGAGTCCGTTGCATTAGCAAATTTCATTCCAACTCTAACTTGTGCTTTACAATGAAATGAACACAGGGCAATTCAATTCCTTTCAAGATAAACAGTTCTCTGCTCAGGAAATCATTCCATCTCTAACTTGTGCGTTACAATTCAATGAACACAGGGCATTTCAAGTGTTTTTAAGAAAAACAGTTTTCTGCTCAGGAAATCAAAGATTAGCATTTTCTTGAAAATCCCATTGAAATGAATTGGGAAACACGTTGTGCAGACTATCTAAGAGGCCGTTGCATTAGCAAATTTCATTCCAACTCTAACTTGTGCTTTACAATGAAATGAACACAGGGCATGTCAAGTCTTATGAAGAAAAACAGTTTTCTGCTCAGGAAATCAAAGATTAGCATTTTCTTTAAAAACCCATTGAAATGAATAGCGAAACACATTGTGCGGATTTTCTAAGAAGCAGTTGCATTAGCTAATTTCATTGCAACTCCTAACTTGTGCGTTACAATGCAATGAACATTTCAAGTGTTTTTAAGAAAAACAGTTTTCTGCTCAGGAAAAATGAACTTTGTGCAGATTTTCTAAGAAGCAGCTGCCTTAGCAAATTTCATTGCAACTCTAACTTGTGCGTTACAATGAAATGAACACAGGGCATTTCAAGTGTTTTTAAGAAAAACAGTTTCCTGCTCAGGAAATCAAAGATTAGCATTTTCTTGAAAAACCCTTTGAAATGAATAGGGAAACACGTTGTGCAGATTTTCTAAGAGGCCGTTTCCTTAGAAAATTATATTCCAACTCTAACTTGGGCGTTACAATGAAATGAACACAGGGCAATTTTCAAATCCTTTCAAGATAAACAGTTCTCTGCTCAGGAAATCATTCCAACTCTAACTTGTGCATTACAATGAAATGAACTCGGGACAATTCATGTCTTGAAGAAAAACAGTTTTCTGCTCAGGAAATCAAAGATTAGCAGTTTCATGAAAATCCCATTGAAACACGTTGTGCAGATTTTCTAAGAGGCCGTTGCATTAGCAAATTTCTATTAAACTCTTACGTGTGCGTTACAATGAAATGAACTAAGGACTAAGTCTTTTCAAGAAACACAGTTCTCTGCTTATGAAATCAAAGATTAGCATTTTCTTGAAAATCCCATTGAAATGAAGTGCAGATTTTCTAAGAAGCAGTTGCATTAGCAAATTTCATTGCAACTCCTAACTTGTGCGTTACAATGAAATGAACACAGGGCATTTCAAGTGTTTTTAAGAAAAACAGTTTCCTGCTCAGGAAATCAAAGATTAGCATTTTCTTGAAAAACCCTTTGAAATGAACTTTGTGCAGATTTTCTAAGAAGCAGTTGCATTAGCAAATTTCATTGCAACTCCTAACTTGTGCGTTACATTGGAATGAACACGGGACAATTCTTGTCTTGAAGAAAAACAGTTTTCTGCTCCGGAAATCAAAGATTAGCAGTTTCATGAAAATCCCATTGAAATGAATAGGGAAACACGTTGTGCAGATTTTCTAAGAGGCCGTTGCATTAGCAAATAGGGATGTGCGTTTCGGGTTTCGGAATTTCGGAATTTTCACGAAATTTCCCGATTCGGGTCTTTCGATTCGGCCGAAAATCCGAAATTTTTTAGATCCGAAAAAGTCGAATCCGAACAGGTTTCCGAACCGAATCGAAAATTTTTCGGAATTTCGAATGGACTTGAAATGTGTCAAATCGAAATCTATTGCTTTGAAACGAGAACAGACTTTCCGAAAAAAAAACGAAAGGTTTACCAAATCGAAAAATTTTCGGAATTTTCGAATGGACTTGAAATGTGTCAAATCGAAATCTATTGCTTTGAAACGAGAACAGACTTTCCGAAAAAAAAACGAAAAGTTTACCAAATCGAAAATTTTTCGGAATTTTCGAATGGACTTGAAATGTGTCAAATCGAAATTTATTTTCCCTCTATTCATGATTTCAGTTCCATTCGGGATTTCGGTACCATTTCGGTAAGTCTGGACATCGTATATTTAACTAGTATCGGTTATATGGCTGATTCTGTAAATTTTTTTATTGTTTCCAAAGATCCGATCAGAATTTTCGTATTTTGGTGAGATCCGAATTCGTCCGCGGGTCGCGCATGCGCGCGCGCACATGTCGTAACTTTATTGAGCCAGTTTTATTGACAACTTTTTGAACAAAATTTTTTTTTTATTATTCTTCATAATGGCCGCTGCCAGAGAGGAGACCTCCTCTTCATCTTATGATGAAATCGAAGAACCGGCACCCAGGAAGAAAGTAAAACGGGCCCAAAATATGTCGTTTGAGGAGATGTTGGAGCTGGTCCGCATCTTTGATAGAAAAGATTATGACTGCCGGAACGGACCTTACCGCAGCAAGAATAACGCCAGGAAGGATCGTATCCTGGACAAGCTACGCGCCACCATTTTGGAGAAGTTTGGGAAGGACCGGACGAAGGACCAGCTACGGAAACACTGGTCTGATTTAAAAGTTCGTGAGGAGGAGCAGCTGAGACGCATCCGTCGCGTCATAGCGAAACGTAAGTGTCATGTTATATTGTAAAGCGCTGCGCAAACTGTTGGTGCTATATAAATCCTGTATAATAATAATAATGTGCTTGCATGTGCTAATGTGCGCAGAAATACGCTGATTTATCTAGTCCTTTTTTCATGCAATGTGATTGTGTATAGCTTTGCGTTTTCACAATTCATCATACGTGCATTTTTGCCATAGCTTTTCTTTTTTGTGATTTTACGTATTCGTGAAAATTGTGATATTTGATGTATATAGATGAAGTTACAATGCTGGATTTCTTTTGGCACTGTGTATAGTCTGTAGTGTGCTGGGGGGAGGTTGTTGTGATTGAGTGATGCATACGAGATGACCCGCAGCTTGCCCAATATTGACTCCCACCTGCGCATCAATAAAAATCTCTGCATCTTTGCTAAGTGATAGGATGGGACATGTAGTTCTTCTGAAAGTGCATCCAAACAGAGCCGCCTTCAATACATCCTCAGCAGCTGCTGCAGCAGTGTCATTGAATGCTTTAGATGCAAATTTCAAAACAAAATGGTGGATTTCTGTTGTTTCTGCAATATCCAGTTTTATTATTAGCAGAAACTGAAAGTGAAACTGAGGCTGAGGTATCTATAAAATAACTAAAAGCAGTTGCACAATGCGCTTTGTACGCACACAACACAAATATATAATAGTTTTTATTGAATAAACGTAATGTTTACTTCTGAAAAAATATATAAATGAACGGTAATATATGTCTGTGCAGAGGAAATAAATAAATATTTTGTGACTTTAGACCTATGAGATGGGAGTAGTGGTGGGTCAAGCTGGTAGTGGGGTAGTGGAGGGGTGTCGCAATACTTTCGGCAATATATTGTATAGATATACCATTTTTTCCAGTCTGCATTATTTACGTGTTATTTTTTTTGGATTTGGCAGAAGACAGGAAGAGGGCACAGGACGCCGAATCTGCCCAGGCAGGGACCAGTGCCCCAGCGGAGGAGGAGGAGGAGGAGGAGCCACGGGCGTCCACCAGCGCTGGTATATACTGTTTTATTTAGCAACGACTTTTGGTCAAAAACAGAAACATTTTTTGTTTACTGTATTTTTTATTTCTTTAATTTCTTACATATAGCACTGGATATGGATATGCAGACGGTGGTGGTGGGGGAGGAGGAGTCGGAGGAGGAGCAGGAGGAGGCCGCCAACTCTGGTATATACTACTGTTATATTTTTTCAAGACTTTCAGTCAAAAATAGAAACCTGCTTTACTTACTCTATTTTCCTTCTTTCATTTATTGGATATATCGAAGAAGCCAGACCGAGCAATCAGGAGGCGATTGGCGAGCTTCGCCTGGCAGTCAGGACACTGGATTCCATCCAGGAACTGCTGCAGCACCTCCGGGAACACCTTACTAACACCGCCGACATCCTGGAGCGGCAGTAAGAGACAATCTTCAAGACAATACGGATGTGCCTCAGCTGCTCCTGCTCGCGTGCTTTGAGGTCGGACCAGCGTTTTCTGATCTTGTCCTTCGTCCCGTCTTTCCCAAACACCTCCAGGATGGTGGTGCGCGTAGCTTGTCAATGATACGATCCTTCCTAAAATTATTCTTCCTGCCGTAAGGGCCCTTACTGCAGTCATAATCTTTGTAATCAAAGATGCGGACCAGCTCCAACATCTCCTCAAATGCCAGTAATTCTAAAATGTATGTTTGTTTGTGTTGTTTGTGCCCCTGTTGGGCAGTTTGCCATCCTTGGCATGTTCCCTTCCCTTCCCCATTTTGTAAATAAATTTTCTATTTTTTCTATATTTTCCTGTTTGTGTGCGTTGCTTTACGTTAATAAGTTAATTATGTATTGCTTGGTTTCCACACTGTTAAACACGTCGATGCGGAGGACGCGCTGAGCGCGTCCTCCGCATGGCTGCTGGTATGCAGAGGACGCGCTGAGCGCATCCTCCCTTTGGGGTCAGCGTTCAGCCGGGTTCCGGCCGATCGCTGGCCCCCCCGGTGCGGGCTGACATCCTCGATGTCAGCCCAGCATCCGGAACCGCCGCCGGTGAAATTAGGTGTCATCGCGACCTCTCTCCCTCCCGATCGGCGGCGTAGCGGGGTTAACCCAGGCACCAATTGGAAGGGCACAGCCTGCCCTTCCAAATGGTGCCTGGCATTAACCCCTGGGGAGCTGGATCGCGAATCGGCGCTGAAAAGCGCCGGTTCGTGATCCTTTCCCGGAGCTGGCCGACATCTTGGATGTCGGCCAAGCCTCCAGGAACTCCCCCTGAGGACTGGCGTCATCGTGCGTAGCACGATGACGCCAGTCCTAGAGTTAACCCCTAACTGCCACCAATGGTGGAGATAGGGAGTTCCAATGAACTCCCTATCTCCTGATCCGTGGCAGCTAGGGGTTAAAGTTTAGTATGGTTGGATCGGCCAGAGCATGGCCGTTCCAACGATACCAAACACTACAGTGAAAAAAGTTTTTTTTAAAAAATTAAAAATAAAAATATATTTAAAAAAAAATTATAAAAATTAAATAAACATTTTTTTTTCTTTTTTTTGGTTCGTTAATGCAGCAATATTGTTCCCATTTCAATTATAATGTGAACAATGATGCTGCACTAACGAGGTGCTGGGGCAATATCCACGAGGAGCTGGGGCATGTCCACGAGGAGCTGGGGCATGTCCACGAGGAGCTGGGGCATATCCAGGAGGTGCTGGGGCAATATCCACGAGGAGCTGGGGCATGTCCACGAGGTGCTGGGGCATGTCCATGAGGAGCTGGGGCATATCCAGGAGGTGCTGGGGCATATCCAGGAGGTGCTGTGGCAATATCCACGAGGAGCTGGGGCATGTCCACGAGGAGCTGGGGCATGTCCACGAGGTGCTGGGGCATGTCCACGAGGTGCTGGGGCATGTCCAGGAGGAGCTGGGGCATATCCACGAGGTGCTGGGGCAATATCCACGAGGAGCTGGGGCATGTCCACGAGGAGCTGGGGCATATGCAGGAGGTGCTGGGGCAATATCCACGAGGAGCTGGGGCATGTCCACGAGGTGCTGGGGCATGTCCACGAGGTGCTGGGGCATGTCCATGAGGAGCTGGGGCATATCCACGAGGTGCTGGGGCAATATCCACGAGGAGCTGGGGCATGTCCACGAGGTGCTGGGGCATTTCCACGAGGAGCTGGTGCATATCCACGAGGTGCTGGGGCAATATCCACGAGGAGCTGGGGCATGTCCACGAGGTGCTGGGGCATATCCACGAGGTGCTGGGGCAATATCCACGAGGAGCTAGGGCATGTCCACGAGGTGCTGGGGCATGTCCACGAGGAGCTGGGGCATATCCATGAGGTGCTGGGGCAATATCCACGAGGAGCTGGGGCATGTCCACGAGGAGCTGGGGCATATCCATGAGGTGCTGGGGCAATATCCACGAGGAGCTGGGGCATGTCCACGAGGAGCTGGGGCATATCCATGAGGAGTTGGGGCATATCCATGAGGATGTCGGATGTCGGCCAAGCTTCCGGGAACTCCCCCTGAGGACTGGCGTCATCGTGCATAGCACGATGACGCCAGTCCTGGAGTTAACCCCTAGTTGCCACCAATGGTGGAG
>CM019072.1:84373336-84398336 GCA_009667805.1 Leptobrachium leishanense | reverse complement strand
GGGCGGTCCCGTCCCACAATCACATCATGTATCAGAGTACTCACCACCCCGACCTCTTGGGTGACCGAAGTGTTCCTGGCGGAAATGGTGACAGGGATCAGCGGATACTCCCGAGTATCCCCATGGATACAGACAACCCGGAGGGTTCTTTGTACTGGACCGAGCCTTCCGACTACCCGGGCATGCACCAGGGTGACCATACTCCCAGAGTCCAGGAGAGCTTTGGCTGGGCGGTGATTCACCCACACAGTACATTCAAACTGACCCCCCTCTAGGTCAAGGTGGGTAGTGCACGTTGTGAGGGTGTAGAAAGACACTCTCCGAGCGGATCCACACTCCATGGGCTCCTCCTGTAGCGGACACTGTGCCCGGGTATGGCCCCAGGCGCGACACCTCCAACACTGTATATCGCCAGCAGTTCGGGTAGCGACAGGCCTCTGCAGAACCGAGGAAGATGATTTTGGGGTGCTGGTTCCCGGATCCAGTGACGCTTCCCTCCGAGGAACTGAAGCAGGCCTCACAGGCGGTGGCAAGACTGGTCCTCGACGACTGGTTCTGAGCAGGTCCTCCACCACGGTGTATCTCTCCACCATCTCGACTACCAGTGCTGCAGTCTTGGGGTCCCCATGGCTGACCCAGCGCTGTAGATCCTTTGGTAGAGACCTCAGGTAGTGGTCCATCACAACCCTTTCGACCATTTGCTCTCTAGTCAGGGTCTCTGGCTGCAACCACTTTTTAACCAGCTGTCCTAAGTCATGCATCTGGGACCGGGGTGGCTGGTCAGGGCAGTACTTCCAGCAGTGAACACGTTGAGCCCGGACAGCAACAGTTACCCCAAGGCGGGCCAGAACCTCAGCTTTCAGCCGGTCATAATTCTTTGCATCTTCTAGGGGCAGGTCAAAATATGCCTTTTGAGGGTCTCCTGTCAGAAACGGGGCAATGAGACCGGCCCATTGGTCTTGGGGCCACCCCTCTCTCTCAGCAGTCCTTTCAAACGTGGTAAGAAATGCTTCCACATCATCACTGGCAGACAGTTTTTGGAGGAAATGACTGGCCCTTATGGAGACATGGTTACCAGTAGTGACCACTGCTTGATCACGTCCAGGTGCAAGTTGCTGCATGGCCTCCCGCAGGGCATTGATCTGCGTCTGTGTGGCTACCTGCTGTGCTGCAAGTTGTGCAGCCAGCAAATGGGTGCTTTCTTGTTGGGCAGCAACAGCCTGTGCCAGGGCTTGTTGCTGCTGAGCCATTGCCTCTTCATGGCGAGTCTGGGCCTGCACACTGACAAAAACCATCTGCTTAACGAGCTCCTCCATAGCTGTGAACTTCAGTGCAGCCTTAGCCCAGGACATGCAATCAGAACACTGTCCTTTAAAAATGTCAGTTTTTTTTTTTTTTTTTTTTTTTCTTTTCACAAAAATTCCTCTTGCTTGGCGTGTGAGGGGTAGCAAATTGCCCGCATTCTCCACCAGTTGTGACGTTTGGGGGCCCACAGAGCACGTGCACAATGTCTTTCACAAACAAAACAGTTTTATTCACCCTTTCAGGGCAATCAAAAAGGCAACATAATAAGTACACGCTTTGGTTCAGCGAAATTAAAGCAAAGTCCTGATCTTCAGCACAAATAAACAGAGAAATAATAGTGGCTCACCAACGCTTTAAACAGTCCCAAACCTAGGGAATCCTTTCCCCAGTATGTAGAAGCCTCTCCAGCAAGGCACAGCACGTCTCCTGCTTTTGGAACACAAACACACAGCTTCCACTCATTACTTTCCTTTTCCTGAAATCCCACAATCCTCTCTGGGAGTTACTGGCTTTAAAACTCTTCCTGGACAGGAAGATTAACCCTGTGGTTGCCCTTAAAGGGTCCACAACCCAAATAGGGGTGAAACATATTGTCCATCCAGGACCCAGCCCTGCCGACCTCTACAATACATATATATATATACATACATATATATATACAAATTTTAGGGATGTGCGTTTCGGGTTTCGGAATTTCGGAATTTTCACGAAATTTCCCGATTCGTGTTTTCGGATGCGGCTGATTTTCCGAAAATTTTTAGATCCGAAAACGGCAGATCCGAAAAGTTTTCAGAGCCGAAACGAAATATTTTCGGAATTTTCGAATGGACTTGAAATGTGTGTGAAATGTGAAATTTATTTTCGCTCTATTCATGATTTCGGTACCAATTCGTGATTTCAGTTCCATTTCGGTAATTTTGGACATCGTATATTTAACTATTACCGGTTATATCACCTTTTTTTTTTGTTTCCAATGATCCGATAATTCTGTCGATACGAAAATTCGTAATCGGGTCAGATCCGATTCGTCGTAACTTTATTGAGCCATTTTTGTAGAGAGTTTTGACAATTGCCAAAAAATATAGAAATTCTTTATCATGGCTGAAGGAAGAGACCGAGAGTCCCATTCGGACACCTCCTCCTCAGCTTCCACCCCAGAGACACCCAGGAAGAAGCGGGCCAGCAACATGGCATTTGAGGAGATGCTCGAGCTGGTCCGGATCTTTGACAGACGAGATTACGACTGCCGTAAGGGCCCTTACAGCAGAAAGAATAACGCGCGCAAGAACCGTATCCTAGATAAGCTACGCACCACCATCGCGGAATTATTTGCGAAAGACCGGACGAAGGACCAGCTCCGAAAACAGTGGTCCGTCCTCAAGACGCCGAGCAGGAGCAGCTGAGGCACATCCGGTGTGTCATAGCCAAACGTAAGTGTCATGTTATATTTTAAAGCGCTGCGCAAACTGTTGGCGCTATATAAATCCTGTATATAATAATAATGTGCTTGCATGTGCTAATGTGCACAGAAATACGTTGATTTATCTAGTCCTTTTTTCATGCAATGTGATTGTGTATAGCTTTGCGTTTTCACGACTCGTCATACTTGCATTTTTGCCATAGCTCTTCCTTTTTATGATTTTACGTATTCGTGAAAATTGTGACATTTGATGTATGTAGATGAAGTTACAATGCTGGATTTCTTTTCGCACTGTGTGTAGTCTGTAGTGTGCTGGGAGGGAGGTTGTTGTGATTGAGTGATGCATACGAGAATACCCGCAGCTTGCCCAATATTGGCTCCCACCTGCGCATCAACAAAAATCTCTGCGTCTCTGCTAAATGGTAGGATGGGACATGTAGTTCTTTTGAAAGTGCATCCAAACAGAGCCGCCTTCAATACATCCTCGGCAGCTGCTGAATTGTTGCAGCGCAGCAATTCAGTTTGCTGCAGCAGTGTCATTATTGAACGCTTTAGATGCAAATTTCAAAACAAAATGGCGGATTTCTGTTGTTTCTGCTATATCCAGTTTTATTCGCAGAAACTGAAAGTGAAACTGAGGCTGAGGCCTTCTATAAAATAACTAAAAGCAGTCAGCACAATGCGTTTTGTACGCACACAACACAAATAATAGTTTTTATTGAATAAACGTAATGTTTACTTCTGAAAAAAATATATAATTGAACCGTAATATATGTCTATGTGCAGGTTAAATAAATAAATATTTTGTGACTTTAGAACTATGAGATGGGAGTAGTGGTATGTCAAGCTGGTAGTGCTAGTGGGTAGTGGAGGGGTGTTGCAATACTTTCGGCAATATATTTTATAGATATACCATTTTTTCCAGTCTGCATTATTTACGTGTTATTTTTTGGATTTGTCAGAAGACAGGAAGAAGGCAGCATCTGCCCCGGCGGGCACCAGTGCCCCAGTGGAGGAGGAGCCACGGGCGACCACCAGCGCTGGTATATACTGTTTTATTTTGCAACGACTCTTGGTCAAAAACAGAAACACTTTTTGTTTACTGTATTTTAATTAAAAAATTTTATGTATAGCACAAGAGGAGCAGGAGGAGGAAGAGGAGGAGCAGGAGGAGGAGCAAGAGGAGGCCGCCAGCACTGGTATATACTACTGTTATATTTTTTCAAGACTTTCAGTCAAAAATAGAAACCTGCTTTACTTACTGTATTTTCCTTCTTTCATTTATTGGATATATAGAAGGAGAAGCCAGACCGGACACGTCCTCCAGTGTCAGGATAAATCGGGAGGCGATCGGCGAGCTACGCCTTGCTGTGACAACAATTGATGCCATCCAGGAACTGCTCCAGGAACTGCGGGAGCACATAAGCAATGCCGCGGACATCCTGGAGCGGCAGTGAGACCAGTGGCAGCCTCCTCCCGAATGTAACCGGAATGTGCCTCAGCTGCTCCTGCTCGCGTGCCTTGAGGTCGGACCAGCGTTTTCGGAGATGGTCCTTCGTCCGGTCTTTCCCGAACAGCTCCAGGATGGTGGTGCGTAGCTTGTCAAGGATACCATCCTTGCGGGTGTTATTCTTCCTGCCGTAAGGGCCCTTACGGCAGTCATAATCTTTGTAATCAAAGATGCGGACCAGCTCCAACATCTCCTCAAATGCCAGTAACTGTTGGGCAGTTTGCCATCCTTGGCATGTTCCCTTCCCTTCCCCATGTTGTAAATAAATTTTCTATTTTTTCTATATTTTCCTGTTTGTGTGCGTTGCTTTTCCTTACTTAATAAATTAATATGTATTGCTTGGTTTCCACACTGTTAAAATTATATGTACATAAATGTATTGACATTTCTATGGACCCTTTGTCATAAATTTGTCAACATATTTGTGGCCATGAATGTGACTGTGCACATTCTACACTTCCTGCCTAGCCAAAAAATGTCACACACTAACACAACCTTGTTGTACTGCCTTGAGATTTGATTACCGATGTGGCCTGGTTTTGTTAAGCTTAGGCGATGTCACAACAACACGGATTTTTGTCCACAGTCACATTCATTGCATAACCAAGAATTTATCAAAAAATATTGATGGCAGCACTGCGTGAAGTCTTCTCCGACACAACCCAAAGATCCTCAGTGCGGCTCAGGTCTAGTTTATTTGTCCCAGTTTGCAGCTTCACGCAACACCTCCTCCAGGGGTCAAGTCCTGGGAAAAAAAGTGAGGGAACTCACCCACGAATTCCACAACCCCTATTACCTGAAGAAAAAATATATATAATCACGAGTATAGCCGGACGAGCCGGTGATACCATTTTTATTGGGTTAACTTTACATTTAAAAGACAAGCTTTCAAGAGTGTAAACTGGAAACTATACTGATCAGTGAAAGGTATCACTACGTACAGGTATACTCGCGATTTTGGCAATTGGACTAATGCGTTTATATATAATCTATATATATATCCAGGCACAGACCCCCCAGAATTATATACACAGCACTGGACCCCCAGAATAATATACACAGCACTGGTTATATGGATATATTTTCCCAGTTCACATGGATATAATTGCCCCAGCTCTCATGGATAATGCCCTCAGCTCTCATAGATAATGCCCCCCAGCTCTCATGGATAATGCCCCCAGCTCTCATGGATAATGCCCCAGCTCTCATGGATATGCCCCCAGCTCTCATGGATAATGCCCCAGGTCTCATGGATAATGCCCCAGGACTCATGGATAATGCCCCAGGTCTCATGGATATGCCCCCAGGTCTCATGGATATGCCCCCAGCTCTCATGGATATGCCCCCAGCTCTCATGGATAATGCCCCAGGTCTCATGGATAATGCCCCAGCTCTCATGGATAATGCCCCAGGTCTCATGGATATATGCCCCAGCTATCATGGATAATGCCCCAGCTTTCATGGATAATGCCCCAGCTCTCATGGATAATGCCCCCAGCTCTCATGGATAATGCCCCAGGTCTCATGGATATGCCCCCAGGTCTCATGGATAGTGCCCCCAGCTCACCTCTCTGTGACCGACGGCCGTGTGCTTCCTGTTAGAACAGCCGCTGACAGGAAGTGCAGCCGCTCGCCTGGGATCGATGAAACAGCCAGGCGAGCGGCTCCACTTCCTGTCAGCGGGCCGTTCTAACAGGAAGCACGCGGCCGCCGGCAATGTGCGGCGGCCGCCTGCTCCAGCCTTTCGGGCTTGGGCCACAGCCGTTCCCGCGCGTTCCCGCTCGACTTGAGCCCTGACCTCCTCCCAGCTATGAGCTCACTCTCTCCCACCGCTGCCCGCTAAGGCGCTGCCCGCCAACATGGTCACGTCTTTGCAGGAAGAGAACAGCATGGGGGAACGGCAGCTGCCGACAGTCCCAAGACCTCGTCACAATGACGTCAGTTCTGGAGTTAACCCCTAACTGCGACCAATGGTGAAGATAGCGGGTTCATTGGAACCCCCTATCTCCCGATCCGCAGCAGCTATCGGTTGGTTAATGTTTGGTATCTATGGATCGACCAGAGCATGGCCTTTCCAACAATACCAAACATGACAATGTTAAAAAAAAAAAATTTTATATTTTAATATTTTATAAACAGGTTTTTTGTTTTGTTTTGTTAATGCAGCAATATTGTTCCCATTTCAATTATAATGTGAACAATGATGCTGCACTAAGGATTTTTGTATGGGGTGCGTTTGTTAAAAATAGTGTAAATTTCACCCAAAAAATATACAAGTCCCCTTTTCAATTTTTTTAACAAACGCAACTCATAAAATATAACCACAAACACTCGCATGTTAAAATGTGAAAAAAATACTTTACACCTTGTAAAACAAACATTGAAAATTCTAATTTTATTGCATTTTTTGTTATAATATACAGACAGGACATGACGCATACATACGATAATGATATATTATGAATCATCTGCCGAGTCTGCCGGAAAGAACGATATATAACATGTCTGGGTCATATTATAAAATAAGGCTTCAAAAAAACGCGTTTAAACAAGAGGAGCGAAACTGTTAAAAATTAGCTCAGCAGCAGACCGCAGTGCTGCACACAGGCGTGAAGGGAAGCCGTGAAATGCCTCAGCAGCGAAAGGGTTAATTTTTTTGGTCTGTTTTAAATCTTTTTTTTTTCGTTTCAGATCATTTTGATCAACTATTTTTCTGTTTTAAAACCTTTTTGTTCTGGTTTTTATTTTTAAAGTCAGACCATACATATATACATACATATACATACATATATACATACAGAATGGCAAGAATGCAAGCACTCATAGGGTTTTCCAAAGTAATCTTCCTTTAATGAATCCAAAAGTCAACGTTTCGGCTCAACACTGAGCCTTCATCAGGACAAACATATTTAAAAGCAAAACTTGTGTCTGTTTAAATACACACCCTAATTAAACAATAATCACAAGTCCCCCCCACAGAAGTACCCCACTGACCAATGGGACAGAACAGCTATCATTTGCACATGAGGATCAGCATCAGGCACCATCTGATGACATCAGCCCGGTTAACCCTGTAGCCATGGCAACCTTGCAGGGTATTACTTGAGGGCATCACCAAAGCGATACTAGCCCCCACCACCCCATGTTGGCAAAGTTAATGAAAGTTTAAGAAAAGAGCCGATCTCCAAACGTCTGCAATCATGATAGAATTCGAGAGTGTGTATTAGCGCTGTGCGCCGTATATTGGCGTCTCTCCGGTTGTCAAGGCAACCATGACGCATGGCCTGAGGTCGGACCAAAATACTGCTTGCCTGGTCCCGCCCCTCACTCTCTCGTGGTCAAAACGGGACCATCTGCGGGAAAACAAAAACACACTACCCCCTTTATTTTTAAAACCAAAGATAAGTATACAAATAACAACCGGTGTAACTACACCGATCGGCGCCGCCAGGCCAAAAACTAAGATCTTATTAAGCCTCCCTATTTGCATCTATTAATTGCTGGTATTCGAATTTACAAATTCCAAAATTTCAAAAAATTTTTTTCCAAAAAAAACCCTTTTCAATTTTTTTTCAAAAAACCCCTTTCAATTTCTTTCAAAAAACCCCCTTCAAAAATTTTTTCAAAAAACCCTTTTCAAAAAATTTCCTTCAAAAAAACCCCTTTCAAAAAATTTTTTTCAAAAAAACCCTTTTCAAAAAAATTTTTTCAAAAAATTTTTCCTTCAAAAATTTTTTCTTCAAAAATTCTTTCAAAAATTACACAGAATTACAGGAAAGCAGAAAAAACATTCCTCTCATTTAATCCCCGTGGAAAAACAGTGTCCAATCTATGGATCCACTGTGCCTCTCTTTGTAAAAGGATTAAGGCTCTGTCACCCCCTCTCCTTGGGGGAGGGACATGGTCTATCGCCAGAAACTTTAATGAGGACAAAGGGTGGCCGCATTGAAGAAAATGCCGAGCCACTGGCTTGTCCGACCTGCCATCCTATACGCAATCCTGATGTTAGATCTATGGTTGCGTATTCTCTCACAGAGCTGGGTTGTGGTCTTGCCCACATAGGCAAGGCCACAAGGGCATAAGATTTTATAGACCACAAACTCAGTTCTGCAAGTAATAAGGTGTCTTATGAAGTATCGCTTCCCTGTATGGGGATGTCTGAACTCTTTTGAGGGGATCATATGGCCGCAGGTAACGCAGCCTAAACACCTTTTACATCCTAAGTTTTTTATTGATTTTGGTTTTGATCATAACTTTTAATGGGATCCGCCTTTACCAAAAAATCTTTCAAACTGCGGTTTTTGCGATAACAGAACATCGGTTTGTGTCTAAAAGTCTCGGGCAGATTTTGATCCTTTTCCAGGACCGACCAGTTCCTCCTCACCACTGAGGTGATTTTATTGGAACCTGTATCGAAGGTGAGGGGAAATTTGAATCTATCCAACCCACTTTTTTCTTTCCTGGGGGCTCTCGCTCTCTCCAGGGCAGCTGTAAGTACTGTTTCAGAGTAACCCCGAGAGGAAAACTTCCGACACATGTCGGAAATCTGTTCCTCCCTAGTGGTCACATCGCTATTATTCCTTATAACCCTCAAAAGTTGAGAATAAGGTAGCGATCGCTTCAAATGCTCTGGGTGTGCACTTTGCTCATGGAGCAAAGTGTTGCGGTCTGTAGGCTTGGAAAACAAGGAATATTGTAAGCAGTTGTCTTTTTTAAATACCCTTACATCCAAAAAATTGATGGAATGTTCATTCACTGTACTGGTGACCTTAATAGGTGTATCCAAATTGTTTATGCACTGCTCAATTTCCCTTGCTTCATTTACCGTACCCCGCCACAATATAAAGATGTCGTCAATGAAACGTACATATTCAACGATTTTATCTGGAAATTGGGTTAAGATATTATCAATCTCAAATTTGTACATGTAGGCATTGGCGTACATGGGGGCCATAGCGGCCCCCATGGACGTCCCAGTGGCTGCAGGTACCACTTGTCCTCAAACCTGAAGTAATTATTTTCCAATGCCAACGCCAACAACTCCAAAACAAACTCCACACATGGACCATCATAGTTTACAGAATTAGATAGCAACCACCTCATGGCCTCGAGCCCTCCCCCATGCGGAATCACCGTGTATAAACTTTTCACATCTAACGTCATGAAAACCACTTCGTCACAGTTTACCACAACCGATTTGAGTCTCTGCAAAAAATCATTAGTATCTTTAATACACGTGGGGATACACTGTACCGGTGCTTTAAATAAAAAGTCGAGCCATTTGGCTGTTGGCTCAATGACTCCCCCTGTGGCTGAGACAATTGGGCGTAGTGGTGGAGCTACTGGATCTTTGTGGATCTTTGGTATTCCGTACACAACAGGTGTCCTCGGATGAGGTTTAAGTAGATACTGAAACAAATCCTCATTGATGTGACCAGCTGATAGTCCTCTTTGTATGCTTTTTTCAAATTTAGCCATGATTTCTGATGTTGGATCACATGGTAACAGGGAATAGGTAACTCCATCTAAAAGCTGGGAATACATTTCTCTAGCATAGTAAGTGTAATTCAGGATGGTGATGGCCCCTCCCTTATCTGCCTGCCTTATGATTATAGTGGCATCATCGGATAGATTCTTAATTGCTTCACGTTCTTGTCTGGAGATGTTGCTATGTTTAGGTGCGTGTTGTTTCATGAGTATGTTGACGTCAGATTTCACTTGACGTAAAAACGTTTTAATAGATGGCTGGTTAGGAAGGGGATCAAATCGACTTTTTTGTCGAAATAAAGTTGCATCACTAGTAGACTCGTTCTTGAAAAAATCCGCCAAACGCAAAGTGCGTCCAAATTTGAAAAGTTCCACATTCCATTGGAAGTCATCAGGTCTAGAGGATGGGACAAAGGATAGTCCCCTGCTGAGGATACCAACCTCCACATCAGTTAGAATCCTATCAGAAAGGTTAAATACAGGATTTATTCTTCAAGGGTGGTTTGTTTTTGACGCCACTTGGACTTCCTTGTTGCCCCCTCCTGATGACTCGCCTTCCTCTATGGTTTTCCCGCGGCTGCGTGTAACTGTGCCGCCAGGGTTCAAGGTGTCCGGGACCCCTAGAAAATCCTTTGGGGGTACCTGAGAATCTGTGGAAGGTTCATTTTCAGATGCAGACTCACCCGAGGTGACATCGATGGTCTGCACTCTAGGTTTGCGTATGCGATTCTTTTGGTTTCTGTAGGGTCTTCTATTTGGTTCTCCACTTAACCAACGATACACACGATGTTGCAGGTAATCTTGTTTAACCTTTTCAAACTTTTCTTTTTTAAAACGAATTAGTTCATTTTTGTACTTTGTTACTTCTTGTTCAATTTTCCTTAAGGTCGTCACTCCTTCCACTGACTCCATCCAGGCCACATGTTCCTTTTCAAAGTCCACAATCTTGACCTTAATTTCCTCTAATTCATCCTTAACCTCTTTGATGGCCACCAACATAAGGTCTAAGGAGCATTTGTTGAGTACACTGGTCCAATCCTTGCACACACTGTGCTTGCTTTGGACCGTCCTAATGTTGGAACATTATAAATTCTGAACCCCTAGGGATTCGTTTTGCCCTGTGGTAGTCTGACAGAAAGAGGCCATGTAGGTCCAAATCCACTTCTTTTTTCTTTAATTTAACTAATTCAAAGAACAAGTCCTTAGAAGATCGTAAACATTGTAACTCAGTGCTGGATGCTGACCACAAAATAGCATTTGCCTCATCATCGCTGAACTGCAATGTCTGAGCTTGTTCAGCATGGGCGCCGGCTTGCTGCAAAAACATATCCATTGTAATTGCTTCAATTGCGTGCAATACTTATACAAAAAAAGAGTAATGTCCTTGATGATTGTTCAAAGTATCATATAACTGTGCCGGTGCATTAACCAGGGATTGCGCCAAATCCCAATAAATATAAAATGTACACGAAGGTTTTGCACTCACGGTTCACTGCAGGGTTCCACTCTCACCCGGTGCTTAAGCAAAGGCTAGAATCAATGTAGAATGGCAAGAATGCAAGCACTCATAGGGTTTTCCAAAGTAATCTTCCTTTAATGAATCCAAAAGTCAACGTTTCGGCTCAACACTGAGCCTTCATCAGGACAAACATATTTAAAAGCAAAACTTGTGTCTGTTTAAATACACACCCTAATTAAACAATAATCACAAGTCCCCCACAGAAGTACCCCACTGACCAATGGGACAGAACAGCTATCATTTGCACATGAGGATCAGCATCAGGCACCATCTGATGACATCAGCCCGGTTAACCCTGTAGCCATGGCAACCTTGCAGGGTATTACTTGAGGGCATCACCAAAGCGATACTAGCCCCCACCACCCCATGTTGGCAAAGTTAATGAAAGTTTAAGAAAAGAGCCGATCTCCAAACGTCTGCAATCATGATAGAATTCGAGAGTGTGTATTAGCGCTGTGCGCCGTATATTGGCGTCTCTCCGGTTGTCAAGGCAACCATGACGCATGGCCTGAGGTCGGACCAAAATACTGCTTGCCTGGTCCCGCCCCTCACTCTCTCGTGGTCAAAACGGGACCATCTGCGGGAAAACAAAAACACACTACCCCCTTTATTTTAATATACGGCCAATATACGGCGCACAGCGCTAATACACACTCTCGAATTCTATCATGATTGCAGACGTTTGGAGATCGGCTCTTTTCTTAAACTTTCATTAACTTTGCCAACATGGGGTGGTGGGGGCTAGTATCGCTTTGGTGATGCCCTCAAGTATACCCTGCAAGGTTGCCATGGCTACAGGGTTAACCGGGCTGATGTCATCAGATGGTGCCTGATGCTGATCCTCATGTGCAAATGATAGCTGTTCTGTCCATTGGTCAGTGGGGTACTTCTGTGGGGGGGACTTGTGATTATTGTTTAATTAGGGTGTGTATTTAAACAGACACAAGTTTTGCTTTTAAATATGTTTGTCCTGATGAAGGCTCAGTGTTGAGCCGAAACGTTGACTTTTGGATTCATTAAAGGAAGATTACTTTGGAAAACCCTATGAGTGCTTGCATTCTTGCCATTCTACATTGATTCTAGCCTTTGCTTAAGCACCGGGTGAGAGTGGAACCCTGCAGTGAACCGTGAGTGCAAAACCTTCGTGTACATTTTATATTTATTGGGATTTGGCGCAATCCCTGGTTAATGCACCGGCACAGTTATATGATACTTTGAACAATCATCAAGGACATTACTCTTTTTTTGTATAAGTATTGCACGCAATTGAAGCAATTACAATGGATATGTTTTTGCAGCAAGCCGGCGCCCATGCTGAACAAGCTCAGACATTGCAGTTCAGCGATGATGAGGCATGCTATTTTGTGTCAGCATCCAGCACTGAGTTACAATGTTTACGATCTTCTAAGGACTTGTTCTTTGAATTAGTTAAATTAAAGAAAAAAGAAGTGGATTTGGACCTACATGGCCTCTTTCTGTCAGACTACCACAGGGCAAAACGAATCCCTAGGGGGTTCAGAATTTATAATGTTCCAACATTAGGACGGTCCAAAGCACAGGTGTGCAAGGATTGGACCAGTGTACTCAACAAATGCTCCTTAGACCTTATGTTGGTGGCCATCAAAGAGGTTAAGGATGAATTAGAGGAAATTAAGGTCAAGATTGTGGACTTTGAAAAGGAACATGTGGCCTGGATGGAGTCAGTGGAAGGAGTGACGACCTTAAGGAAAATTGAACAAGAAGTAACAAAGTACAAAAATGAACTAATTCGTTTTAAAAAAGAAAAGTTTGAAAAGGTTAAACAAGATTACCTGCAACATCGTGTGTATCGTTGGTTAAGTGGAGAACCAAATAGAAGACCCTACAGAAACCAAAAGAATCGCATACGCAAACCTAGAGTGCAGACCATCGATGTCACCTCGGGTGAGTCTGCATCTGAAAATGAACCTTCCACAGATTCTCAGGTACCCCCAAAGGATTTTCTAGGGGTCCCGGACACCTTGAACCCTGGCGGCACAGTTACACGCAGCCGCGGGAAAACCATAGAGGAAGGCGAGTCATCAGGAGGGGGCAACAAGGGAAGTCCAAGTGGCGTCAAAAACAAACCACCCTTGAAGAAATAAATCCTGTATTTAACCTTTCTGATAGGATTCTAACTGATGTGGAGGTTGGTATCCTCAGCAGGGGACTATCCTTTGTCCCATCCTCTAGACCTGATGACTTCCAATGGAATGTGGAACTTTTCAAATTTGGACGCACTTTGCGTTTGGCGGATTTTTTCAAGAACGAGTCTACTAGTGATGCAACTTTATTTCGACAAAAAAGTCGATTTGATCCCCTTCCTAACCAGCCATCTATTAAAACGTTTTTACGTCAAGTGAAATCTGACGTCAACATACTCATGAAACAACACGCACCTAAACATAGCAACATCTCCAGACAAGAACGTGAAGCAATTAAGAATCTATCCGATGATGCCACTATAATCATAAGGCAGGCAGATAAGGGAGGGGCCATCACCATCCTGAATTACACTTACTATGCTAGAGAAATGTATTCCCAGCTTTTAGATGGAGTTACCTATTCCCTGTTACCATGTGATCCAACATCAAAATCATGGCTAAATTTGAAAAAAGCATACAAAGAGGACTATCAGCTGGTCACATCAATGAGGATTTGTTTCTTTCTACTTAAACCTCATCCGAGGACACCTGTTGTGTACGGAATACCAAAGATCCACAAAGATCCAGTAGCTCCACCACTACGCCCAATTGTCTCAGCCACAGGGGGAGTCATTGAGCCAACAGCCAAATGGCTCGACTTTTTTTATTTAAAGCACCGGTACAGTGTATCCCCACGTGTATTAAAGATACTAATGATTTTTTGCAGAGACTCAAATCGGTTGTGGTAAACTGTGACGAAGTGGTTTTCATGACGTTAGATGTGAAAAGTTTATACACGGTGATTCCGCATGGGGGAGGGCTCGAGGCCATGAGGTGGTTGCTATCTAATTCTGTAAACTATGATGGTCCATGTGTGGAGTTTGTTTTGGAGTTGTTGGCGTTGGCATTGGAAAATAATTACTTCAGGTTTGAGGACAAGTGGTACCTGCAGCGCACTGGGACGTCCATGGGGGCCGCTATGGCCCCCATGTACGCCAATGCCTACATGTACAAATTTGAGATTGATAATATCTTAACCCAATTTCCAGATAAAATCGTTGAATATGTACGTTTCATTGACGACATCTTTATATTGTGGCGGGGTACGGTAAATGAAGCAAGGGAAATTGAGCAGTGCATAAACAATTTGGATACACCTATTAAGGTCACCAGTACAGTGAATGAACATTCCATCAATTTTTTGGATGTAAGGGTATTTAAAAAAGACAACTGCTTACAATATTCCTTGTTTTCCAAGCCTACAGACCGCAACACTTTGCTCCATGAGCAAAGTGCACACCCAGAGCATTTGAAGCGATCGCTACCTTATTCTCAACTTTTGAGGGTTATAAGGAATAATAGCGATGTGACCACTAGGGAGGAACAGATTTCCGACATGTGTCGGAAGTTTTCCTCTCGGGGTTACTCTGAAACAGTACTTACAGCTGCCCTGGAGAGAGCGAGAGCCCCAGGAAAGAAAAAAGTGGGTTGGATAGATTCAAATTTCCCCTCACCTTCGATACAGGTTCCAATAAAATCACCTCAGTGGTGAGGAGGAACTGGTCGGTCCTGGAAAAGGATCAAAATCTGCCCGAGACTTTTAGACACAAACCGATGTTCTGTTATCGCAAAAACCGCAGTTTGAAAGATTTTTTGGTAAAGGCGGATCCCATTAAAAGTTATGATCAAAACCAAAATCAATTTAAAAACTTAGGATGTAAAAGGTGTTTAGGCTGCGTTACCTGCGGCCATATGATCCCCAAAAAAGTTCAGACATCCCCATACAGGGAAGCGATACTTCATAAGACACCTTATTACTTGCAGAACTGAGTTTGTGGTCTATAAAATCTTATGCCCTTGTGGCCTTGCCTATGTGGGCAAGACCACAACCCAGCTCTGTGAGAGAATACGCAACCATAGATCTAACATCAGGATTGCGTATAGGGATGGCAGGTCGGACAAGCCAGTGGCTCGGCATTTTCTTCAATGCGGCCACCCTTTGTCCTCATTAAAGTTTCTGGCGATAGACCATGTCCCTCCCCCAAGGAGAGGGGGTGACAGAGCCTTAATCCTTTTACAAAGAGAGGCACAGTGGATCCATAGATTGGACACTGTTTTCCACGGGGATTAAATGAGAGGAATGTTTTTTCTGCTTTCCTGTAATTCTGTGTAATTTTTGAAATTTTGAAGAAAAATTTTTGAAGGAAAAATTTTTTGAAAAAATTTTTTTGAAGAGGGTTTTAAAAAATTTTTTGAAAAAAAATTTTTGAAAGGGGTTTTTTTGAAGAAAATTTTTTGAAAAGGGTTTTTTTGAAAAAAATTTTTTGAAGGGGGTTTTTTTGAAAGAAATTTTTTGAAAGGGGTTTTTTTGAAAAAAAATTTTTGAAAAGGGTTTTTTTGGAAAAAAATTTTTTTGAAATTTTTGGAATTTTTTGTAAATTCGAATACCAGCAATTAATAGATGCAAATAGGGAGGCTTAATAAGATCTTAGTTTTTGCCTGGCGGCGCCGATCGGTGTAGTTACACCGGTTGTTATTTGTATACTTATCTTTGGTTTTAAAAATAAAGGGGGTAGTGTGTTTTTGTTTTCCCGCAGATGGTCCCGTTTTGACCACGAGAGAGTGAGGGGCGGGACCAGGCAAGCAGTATTTTGGTCCGACCTCAGGCCATGCGTCATGGTTGCCTTGACAACCGGAGAGACGCCAATATACGGCGCACAGCGCTAATACACACTCTCGAATTCTATCATGATTGCAGACGTTTGGAGATCGGCTCTTTTCTTAAACTTTCATTAACTTTGCCAACATGGGGTGGTGGGGGCTAGTATCGCTTTGGTGATGCCCTCAAGTAATACCCTGCAAGGTTGCCATGGCTACAGGGTTAACCGGGCTGATGTCATCAGATGGTGCCTGATGCTGATCCTCATGTGCAAATGATAGCTGTTCTGTCCCATTGGTCAGTGGGGTACTTCTGTGGGGGGACTTGTGATTATTGTTTAATTAGGGTGTGTATTTAAACAGACACAAGTTTTGCTTTTAAATATGTTTGTCCTGATGAAGGCTCAGTGTTGAGCCGAAACGTTGACTTTTGGATTCATTAAAGGAAGATTACTTTGGAAAACCCTATGAGTGCTTGCATTCTTGCCATTCTACATTGATTCTAGCCTTTGCTTAAGCACCGGGTGAGAGTGGAACCCTGCAGTGAACCGTGAGTGCAAAACCTTCGTGTACATTTCATATATACATACATATAACATACATATATACATACATATATACATTCATATATACATATATATACATATATATATATACATATATACATACCTACATATATATATATATATACATACATATATATATACATACATATATATTATATATATATACATACATATATATATATACATACATATATATATATACATACATATATAATATATATACATACATACATATATACATACATATATAACATACATACATATATACATACATATATACATACATATATATATATATATATATACAATATACATACATACATTTATATATATACATATATACATACATACATTTATATATACATACATATATATATACATACATATATATATATACATACATATATATATACATATACATACATACATATATACATACATATATATATACATACAAATATATATATATATACATACATATACATACATATATATATACATACATATACATACATATATATATACACATATACATACATATTTATATATATATACATATACATACATATATATATATATTTACATATATATATACATACATATATATATACATATATATATATATTATATATACATACATATATATACATATATATACATATCCATACATATACATATATATATAGACTAGGTGCAAAGCCTGCCCAGGGGGCAGTCTATTGATAAGTGTGGTGCGTTGTGCTTGGTTCTGTGCTCGGTGCCGTTTATTGTGCTGTGTTTGGCTGTGCTCGGCTCTGTGCCGTTTTATTCTGTTGTGCTCGGCTCTTTGCCGTCTATTGTACTGTGCTCAGCTCTGTGGCGTTTATTCTGTTTTGCCCGGCTCTGTGCTGGGCTCTGCGCATCGGCTCTGTGCTCTGCTCCGTGCCGTATATTGTGCTCTGCTTTTTATTGTGCTCTGCGCCGTTTATTGTGTTGTGCTTGGTTCTGGCTCGGCGCCGTTTATTGTGCTGTGATTGGCTGTGCCGTTTATTGTGCTGTGCTCTGTGCCGTATATTGTGCTGTGCTCGGTGCTGTGCCGTTTATTGTGCTCGGCTCTGTGCCGTCTATTGTGCTGTGCTTGGCTCTGTGGCTTTTATTGTGCTTGGCTCTGTGGCGTTTATTGTGCTCGGCTCTGTGGCGTTTATTCTGTTGTGCTCGGCTCTGTGCCGTTTATTCGTTGTGCTCGGCTCTGTGCCTTTAATGGGTTGTGCTCTGCTCTGTGCCTTTAATGGGTTGTGCTCTGCTCTGTGCCATTTATTGTGCTCTGCTCTGTGCCTTTAATGGGTTGTGCTCTGCTCTGTGCCTTTAATGGGTTGTGCTCTGCTCTGTGCCATCTATTGTGCTCTGCTTGGCGCTCTGCTCTGTGCTGGGCTCTGCGCTCAGTTGCTGGGCTCTGTGCTGGGCTCGGCGCTGGGCTATGTTCAGGTACTGGGGTCTGCGCTCGGCTCTGCGCTCAGGCGCTGGGCTCTGGCGCTCGGCTTTGGCGCTCGGGCGCTGGGCTCTGGCGCTGTGCTCTGCGCTGGGCTCTGCTCTCAGGTGCTGGGCTCTGGCGCTCAGGCGCTGGGCTCTGTGCTCAGGCGCTGGGCTCTGTGCTCAGGCGCTGGGCTCGGTGCTGGGCTCTGGGCTTGGTGCTGGGGTCTGGGCTTGGTGCTGGGCTCTGTGCTCAGTGCTGGGCTCGGCGCTGGGCTCTGGGCTCGGTGCTGGGCTCTGGGCTTGGTGCTGGGCTCTGTGATGGGCTCTGGGCTCGGTGCTGGGCTCTGGGCTCGGTGCTGGGCTCTGGGCTGGGCTGGGTGCTGGGCACGGTGCTGGGCTCAGTGCTGGGCTCTGTGCTGGGCGCTGGGCTCGGTGCTGGGCTCAGTGCTGGGCTCTGGGCTCTGTGCTGGGCTCTGGGCTCTGTGCTGGGCTTGGGGCTCGGTGCTGGGCTTGGGGCTCGGTGCTGGGCTCGGTGCTGGGCGCTGGGCTCGGTGCTGGGCTCTGGGCTCTGGGCTGGGCTTGGTGCTGGGCTCAGTTCTGGGCTCGGTGCTGGGCTCTGGGCTCAGTGCTGGGCTCTGGGCTCGGTGCTGGGCTCAGTTCTGGGCTCGGTGCTGGGCTTGGTTCTGGGCTTGGTGCTGGGCTCGGTGCTGGGTGCTGGGCTTGGTGCTGGGCTCTGGGCTCGGTGCTGGGCTCGGTTCTGGGTTTTGGGCTTGGTGCTGGGCTCTGGGCTCAGTGATGTGCTCAGTTCTGGGCTCTGGGCTCTGGGCTCGGTGCTGGGCTCTGGGCTCGGTGCTGGGCTCGGTACTGGGCTCAGTGCTAGGCTCTGGGCTCGGTGCTGGGCTCGGTGCTGGGCTCTGGGCTGGGCTCGGTGCTGGGCTTGGTGCTGGGTTCTGGGCTCGGTGCTGGGCTCGGTGCTGGGCTCTGGGCTCGGTGCTGGGCTTGGTTCTGGGCTTGGTGCTGGGCTCTGGGCTCGGTGCTGGGTTCGGTGCTGGGCTCTGGGCTTGGTGCTGTGCTCGGTTCTGGGGTCTGGGCTCGGTTCTGGGCTCGGTGCTGAGCTCGGTGCTGGGCTCGGTTCTGGGCTCGGTTCTGGGCTCGGTGCTGGGCTCGGTGCTGGGCTCTGGGCTGGGCTCGGTTCTGGGTTTTGGGCTTGGTGCTGGGCTCGGTGCTGGGCTCTGGGCTCGGTGCTGTGCTCGGTTCTGGGCTCTGGGCTCGGTGCTGGGCTCTGGGCTCGGTGCTGGGCTCAGTGCTGGGCTCTGGCTCGGTGCTGGGCTCTGGGCTCGGTGCTGGGCTTGGTGCTGGGCTCTGGGCTGGGCTCTGGGCTGGGCTCGGTGCTGGGCTCGGTGCTGGGCTCGGTGCTGGGTTCTGGGCTCGGTGCTGGGCTCTGGGCTCGGTGCTGGGCTCGGTTCTGGGCTCGGTGCTGGGCTCGGTTCTGGGCTCGGTTCTGGGCTCGGTGCTGGGCTCGGTGCTGGGCTCTGGGTTCGGTGCTGTGCTTGGTTCTGGGCTCGGTTCTGGGCTCGGTGCTGGGCTCGGTGCTGGGCTCTGGGCTCGGTGCTAGGCTCTGGGCTCGGTGCTGGGCTCGGTGCTGGGCTCTGGGCTCGGTTCTGGGCTCAGTTATGGGCTCGGTGCTGGGCTCTGGGCTCAGTGCTGGGCTCAGTTCTGGGCTCGGTGCTGGGCTCTGGGCTCGGTTCTGGGCTCGGTTCTGGGCTCGGTGCTGGGCTCTGGGCTCGGTGCTGGGCTCAGTTCTGGGCTCGGTGCTGGGCGCTGGGCTCGGTTCTGGGCTCTGGGCTCGGTGCTGGGCTCGGTTCTGGGCTCGGTGCTGGGCTCTGGGCTCGGTGCTGGGCTCGGTTCTGGGCTCGGTGCTGGGCGCTGGGCTCGGTGCTGGGCTCGGTTCTGGGCTCTGGGCTCGGTGCTGGGCTCGGTTCTGGGCTCGGTGCTGGGCTCTGGGCTCGGTGCTGGGCTCTGGGCTCAGTGCTGGGCTCGGTTCTGGGCTCGGTGCTGGGCTCTGGGCTCGGTGCTGGGCTCGGTTCTGGGCTCGGTGCTGGGCTCTGGGCTCGGTGCTGGGCTCGGTGCGTTTTTGCGCCCTTCCAACATTGGTGGTCCTGTGGCGGGAGGCGCGCGGCAACCTCCGTAACAGGCTGTTGCGGTTGGATGCGCGCGCAGCCGGATGCGCGCGCGCCATCCGCCGCAGCACGCCCAAAGCGTCTTACGGAGGTTGGATGCGCGCGCAGCAAATCTCCGTAGGACACTTTGGGCGTGCTGCGGCGGGTGGCGCACGCGCACCCGGCTGCGCGCGCATCCAACCGCCACAGCACCCTGTGGGCTGCGCGCATGCGCAGTCTGTTTTTTGGCGACGGACACGCCGAAGCTTATTCAATTATAGGATATATATATATATATATATACATATATATATACATATATACATATACATACATACATATATATATATATACATATATATATATATACATATTTATATACAGTTGTGTTCAAACTTATTCAACCCCCAATGCTGTAAAGGGTTTTAGGGAATTTAGTGTACATTTGTAATTGTATTCAGAATGAAATCCTACAAGGACTTTTTAAAGAACCATATGCAACTAAAATGACATCAATTGGTTTTGTAATACAGTAGTAAATGTTTCTTTTGTGAATTCTTCATTGACACAATTATTCAACCCCTTAAAGACTACCACTCTGAAGAACAAAGGTTCATTCAAGTGTTTTCAATCAGGTATTGAAAACACCTGTGGATGTCACAGAGCAGCAATAAAGCATAATAAGCATCAATTAGGCAGCTTTAAAATTACTGTGATACTCAGCTCCTTCTAGACATTTACTGGTGTGGTTACAAACATGGTGAAGTCAAGAGAATGGCCCAGGAAGACAAGAGCAGAGGTGATTACTCTTCACAGGAAGGGCAATGGCTATAAGAAGATTGCAAAGATGTTAAACATACCAAGAGAGACCATAGGAAGCATCATTCGCAAATTCAAGGCAAAGGGCACTGTTGAAACGCTACCTGGTCGTGGCAGAAAGAAGATGCTGACTTCGACTGCTGTGAGCTACCTGAAGCGTAGAGTGGAGAAAAGTCCCCGTGTGACTGCTGAGGAACTGAAAAAAGATTTGTCAGATGTGGGTACTGAAGTTTCAGCTCAGACAATACGGCACACACTGCGTAATGAAGGCCTCCATGCCAGAACTCCCAGGCGCACCCCCTTGCTGTCTCCAAAGAATAAGAAGAGTCGACTGCAGTATGCCAAAAGTCATGTGGACAAACCACAGAAGTTTTGGGATAGTGTTCTGTGGACTGATGAAACAAAATTACAACTGTTTGGGCCCATGTATCAACGCTATGTTTGGAGGAGGAAGAACAAGGCCTATGAAGAAAAGAACACCTTGCCTACTGTGAAGCATGGCGGGGGGTCAATCATGCTTTGGGGCTGTTTTGCTTCTGCAGGTACAGGGAAGCTTCAGCGTGTGCAAGGTACCATGAATTCTCTTCAGTACCAGGAGATATTGGATGACAATGTGATGCAGTCTGTCACAAACCTGAGGCTTGGGAGACGTTGGACCTTTCAACAGGACAATGATCCCAAGCATACCTCCAAGTCCACTAGAGCATGGTTGCAGATTAAAGGCTGGAACATTTTGGAGTGGCCATCGCAGTCACCTGACTTAAATCCGATTGAGAACCTCTGGTGGGACTTAAAGAAAGCAGTTGCAGTGCGCAAGCCTAAGAATGTGACTGAACTGGAGGCTTTTGCCCATGACAAATATGGGCGAAGATACCCGTAGATCGCTGCAAGACACTTGTGTCAAGCTATGCTTCACGTTTAAAAGCTGTTATAACTGAAAAAGGATGTTGTACTAAGTACTAAGATTGAATGTCACTTGGGGGTTGAATAAAACTGATAATGATGCGAGCACAGAAAAGACATTTGTGGTTATTTCATTATAAATGTTATGTTATATTTGTCTGACCTACACGTGCCTCTTTGATTTAATTGTAAGCAAGATGACTGAATGATCAATATCAATGTCAAACTGGCCAAAACACTCAATTTCAGTGGGGGTTGAATAATTTTGAACACAACTGTTTATATATATACATATATATATACATATATATATATATATACATACATATATATATATACATACATATATATACATACATATATAATATATATATACATACATATATATATACATACATATATAATACATACATATATATACATATATACATACATATATATACATACATATATACATACATATATACACATACATATATATATACATACATATATACATACATACATATATATAAATATATACATACATATATATATACATACATATATATACATACATATATATATATACATACATATATATATACATACACATATATATATATATTCACATATATATACATACATACACATATATATATAATACATACATACATATATATATACATACATATATTATACATACATATATTTATACACATATATATACATACATATATATACATACATATATATATATACATACATACATATACATATACATATATATATATACATACATCACCACAAGTCCTGCAACTCCTTAGAGTATCTTCACACGATCAATGGTTGGTGCTCAGTCAAAAACAAAATAGACCAGAAGAAAAATGGCGGCACTCGGTCAAAAATAAAACATAAAAATATTTATTAGATCATATAAAACAGAACCGACGTTTCGGCCCGCACAGGAGCCATTCTCAAGGTGATACAGACAAGAAATGTGTGTGTTTAAATACTAAACAATCATAATTGGAGTACCAATCCAAACGAACTCATTAGAAAGTGGCCACAGGTGTTAAAGTACATAGCTCATAGAGCAACGTACATCTCAGCCAGATACGTCACGTGGTTACGGCCGTGAGCCAGTCGCCAAGGCAACTAAAACAATGCTAGACCATTACGGAAGCAGGAAAAAGAAAAGGAAAACATCCCAAGGAGGAAGAAAGAGAGCAGCATATCAAGCGAAAAGTGAAAACATAAAGGGGTAAGCGCTACAGCTAGCCATCTTAGGAACAACATAAGCAGCAAGACATATATGAAAAGATATTTACTACACCTCACAGGGCGGGCTACCCATTACAAAAGAATCATACTAGCGCACCTAAAGTACATCACATTAATCAGAAGTGCATAGGGACAATGTAAACAATACATGTGATGTCTATCCTGAATGCACAAATGGTGATCAACTACCACAATCAGCGATCATAGAGAAAGCTAGAGAAGGAGACATATTCATTCAGTCCCCTCGGTGCCACAGTATCGAGGGTCCTGATCCAGTATGTCTCCCTCTGTAGCAATCGCTGGGAGTGATTGCCACCCCTAGGGAGTGGAGGGACATGGTCAATGGCAACGAACCGGAGTGAGGGTAATCTGTGTTGTAATGCCAGAAAATGTTTAGCCACCGGCTTGTCAGTTTGGCCGTCTCTATAGGCCGTGTTGATGGATGAGCGGTGGCCTCGAATACGCTCCCTCAATGTACGATCAGTCTTCCCTATATAGATAAGTCCACAGGGGCATGAAATCATGTAAATTACAAATTCCGTCATGCAGGTGATACGATGTTTTATTGTATAAATACGGCCAGTGGGAGGATGTGCAAAAGTAGTTGTTGAATTCATATGGTTGCATGTTACACATCCTGTACATCTAAAACAATCCATTTTCTGCAGGGGAGTTCTAGTAGCATAGGATCTGACGGCATCCGTATGTATGAGTAAATCTCGTAGATTGCGCCCCCTGGAATAACTAATGAGTGGCTGATTTTTAAAGGAGATGGGTAGAGACACGTCAAAAGAAAAATTGTTCCAATATTTTTTGATTGTGTGCGCTATCTTAGCACTGTGAGTATGAAATTTTAATGGGAGAAAAATTCTCGATGATGTCCCTAATGTGGGCAACTTGGGTTCTTGTAAACGGTTAATCGCCTTCGTGAGAGCGTTGTCAAGCGTATTGGTAGAATACCCCCTGGCGAGGAAACGTTGATACATCTCCATAATTTGGTGATGGCATGTATCAACATCACTATTGTATCTAAGTACTCGCAGAAATTGAGACATAGGGAGCGAGTACTTAAGGTGTTGAGGATGGTGACTGTCTATGTGGAGAATAGTGTTCCTGTCTTTTTCCTTCCAGAAGAGAGTATAGCCCAAGATATTACCAGTGCGAAAAATAGTCACATCTAAAAAAGGTATGGAGCTCAGACTGCTGTTAGCAGACAATTTCACAGGGGTATCGAGCTGGTTGATGGTATCAACCATCCGATTAAAGGATAACGTATCGCCCTCCCATATCAGGAAAATGTCATCGACAAAACGACAGTAAAAGAGGATCTGAGACTCATAGCTTTGTAGGAGATGTGTGTGTTCGAAACAGTACATGTAAAAATTTGCAGAGGTTGGCGCCATAGATGCCCCCATCGCCATGCCCGCACACTGTATGTAAAGGTTATTTTTAAATTTGAAAAAATTTTGATACAGGGCAATTCGCAGGAGTTCCAGTATAAATTCAATAGGTGGACCTTTATAGTACTGGGACTCCTGTAGCACCTGTTGGACGCACTGTATCCCCGCATCGTGCGGAATGATAGTATACAGGCTCTTAACGTCCATAGTAGCCATAAGCCACGGCGATGAGGGTAAATGTAAAGATTTAATTTTTTCTAGGAAGTGTGGGGTATCCTTAATACACGTAGCTAAATGAGACATAGTATCTTTAGTAACAGAGTCTATATATTTGCCAATAGGCTCAAGCAGACTCCCTCTCGCTGAGACTATGGGGC
>CM019072.1:84340836-84368336 GCA_009667805.1 Leptobrachium leishanense | reverse complement strand
TTGTGACCCCACACATCAGTTTTACAACATCATTAGAGAAACTTTAGAAGTAGCCCTTGATAGTGATATCATTCAATAATCATTGTTTGCCTTTCTCCTTGTTAAACATGCTAAAGTTCCAATACTGTACACACTTCCTAAAATCCATAAGAATGAGTGGGCACCTCCTGGGAGACCCATAGTGTCAGCTAAATTTGGTCTTCTTGAACCTTTGGGGAAATTGCTCGATTCCATACTGTTATGGCTCTTCGCACCTGTGTCCGAGACTCATCTGAAGTTGTTACTAGAGTGCAGGCGGTGGAGTTAACCCCTGATACACTCTTCGCAACCATGGATGTGAAGAGCCTTTACACCGATATTCCACATGATGCGGGTATAGCGGCTGTTCGTGAGGTCCTACAAAATGCTGAAAAGCCACCAGATTTCACCATTCAATTTATTTTGTCTTTATTGCAGTTATCATTAACACTCAATTACTTTAGGTTCGAGGATCAATTCTATCTTCAAAAGTCGGGGACTTCCATGGGGGCCCCCATGGCTCCAATGTATGCTAATGCCTTCATGTATGTATATGAAACCCAGCACATTTTACCTTTGTTTTTGAAGGGATTGAAGGCATACTTTCGCTTCATTGATGATGTTTTCCTCATTTGGGAAGGTTCACACCATGAATTTCAAGCCATTATGGATAGGATTAATCAGATTGATTCTACGGTTCGTTTCACATACGAACTCAGTTCCGACAATATTAACTTCTTGGACTTGTCCTTTCAGCGTGAAGGAAACAAAATTGGCTACAGCCTATTCAGGAAGGAGACGGTTCGTAATACTCTTTTGCAGTCTAGTAGTTTCCATCCTCCCCATCTGATTGAGTCACTCCTGGTTTCCCAATTTCTGCGTGTTCTCCGCAATAATTCTGCTGTGGACACTGGTAAAACACAGATAGAGGAGATGTATCAACGGTTTTTACAGTGTGGCTACTCACGGCACAACCTTGATCGGGCTCTATTAGCTGCCGAAAGGAAATTTCAGAATCCACTTGAGTCTCTTAGGGTTAAGCCTAAAAGGCTTGTGTTCCCACAAACGTTTAACACCAGGTCCGGTCAACTAACTAAATGCATTAAACGCAATTGGAACATTTTACAATCGGATTCTCAACTACCAGTAATTTTCAAAACCCCTCCACTGATTTGCCACAAAAGAAATAAAAATCTGAGAGACCTTTTAGTCCAGACTGATCAGTTCTCTTTAATGAATCAAATCCCAGTGCAGCACCCAGGCTGCTTTCGGTGCACAGGGTGCACCACCTGTAACTCAATGATTACTGGTCATATTTTTCAACACCCCCACAGTGGCAAGAAATACACTATTAGATATAGAATTTCGTGTACTACCGAATTTGTTGTTTATCGCCTTACTTGCCCCTATGGACTTTCTTACATTGGGAAAACTCAGAATAATCTGCGTGTACGATTGGCTAATCAGCGCACGGCGATCAGGGGGGCTCTTTCTGGGAAAGAAAACTTACAACCGGTTGCTCGTCATTTTCAGGAGCTCCGACATCCGCAGTCTTCCTTGCGAGTCATGGGGATAGATCACGTTCCCCTTTCACTGAGAGGTGGTGATAGGGCATTGGCATTGCTTAAACGAGAATCCTTTTGGATTTTCACGTTAGACACTATTTCGCCTAAAGGTCTCAATGAACAGAATAATTTACATTGTTATTTGAGCCTCCGCTAGGTCTTTTTCGTCCTCCAGCCTTGTTTTTAATACTATCACACACAATACTATCACACACTAGCAATGTAATATGGACTGAATGTTTTCATTTCTTTCGAGTACTTTGCTATATTGGGCATTGAATATCTTGTGCTGTACAGTCATTGCATTTGCTTGTTTTTTCTGACACTTCTTTTTTCTTCTGATATTGTTCTGTGATTAATTTTGTCTTGTTTTGTGTTGAATGGTATTTTTTGTTTGCTTTGCAACCATCCGGGGGGGTGTGTGCACTGAACTTGGTTTGGTGCCCCGCCTGTCCTTCACCTGTGCATGATTAACTAATCCTCTCTTATGTATTTAATGATGTCTGCTTTTTCTTTTCTGTATATCCTGATGGACTGAAACGTCGATTATTTTCTGAATAAATCTCTCATTTATCTCCTAATTCAAGACTCCGTGTGCGGAATTCCTGGAAGAATATTGTGCCATTGACCATTTTCTGGCACCGGAGCGATTCAGGTCTGTTATTGGGTGTGCGAGGACTTCGTTTCTTCTTATATATATATATGAATATATATATATATATATATTCATATATATATTCCTATATATATATATGAATATATATATATATATGAATATATATATGTATATATATATATGAATATATATATATATATGAATATATATATATGAATATATATATATATATATGAATATATATATATATGAATTTATATATATATATATATGAATATATATATCATATATATATATATATTCATATATATATAAATTCATATTTATATATATATATTCATATAAATATATTCATATATAAATATATATTCATATATATATGAATTTATACATATATATATGAATATATATATAAATATGAATATATATATATATATCATATATATATAAATATGAATATATATATATGAATATATATATATATTCATATATATATGAATATATATATATATATATATTTGAATATATATATATATATATATATTCAAATATATATATATATATTCATATAGAAAGCCAGAAGAGTCCTGCAACACCTTTGAATGTCAGCATGTAGACAAATATGGGTGCTCTGCCAAAAGTGATATATATCCAAGGAAAGTGGCGGCACTCGATTTGAGAAATAAAAAATCAAAAAAATTTATTTAAATCATTTAAAATAAGACCGACGTTTCGGCCCTCACAGGAGCCATTCTCAAGGTGTTATACATAGGAGTTGCATACGTTTAAATAAAAAGCACACATAGTTGGAAAACCAATCAAAGAGGCTCGTTAGGGAAGAGGCACAGATGTTATCAATGCATAGTTAATAAAGTAATTAACATTCCCAAAAGGTGTGTCACTTACAAGTGAACGTAAGACAGTCGCCTAGGCAACATATAAACAATGCACAGTCTCTACGGAAGCCGCAGAGGAAAGAGAGTGAGCTTCCAAATTTAAAACCAAAAGGAGTATAAAAGAGAAAGAGAGAGCAGCCTATCAAGAAACATTTTAAAGGCTTGAAGTGAAAAAAGCATATCATACAGCCGAAAAGGAAAAAGATCGCTAATCACGCTGCAAAGTACGTGTGTGCTAGGCAGTGCACTTGCTCGAACAACAGAGAGTGTAAAGCCCTGGGCCATTGATCACCAGATGGAACTTGGGAATATGAGGTGGTTAAAGCAACTGAGGTCCTATAGTAAAATGTATCTGTACTGAGAGTCAAATATACATACATATAGGTGTGTTGTCAAGACTACAAATAAAACAAAGGCACAACGGAAGCCGCATGTGGTCAAAAAAAGGGGGGATCGAAGTCCTAATTACCAAAACGGGCAAATGGATAACACCCCATATCTGTATCGGATGGATTGCTTAACTGTTTATTAAGACCTATATGTGGAAGTGTGGTATGCTCATCGATCGTAAAGAAAGCTGGAGAAGGAGACATATTCATTCAGGCCCCTGGGTGCCACGGTATCCAGGGTTCTGATCCAATAGGTCTCCCTCTGCAGCAATCGCTGGAGCGATTGCCACCCCTAGGAAGTGGGGGAACGTGGTCGATGGCTACACAACGAAGTGAGGGCAATCTATGTTGTTGGGCCAGAAAGTGTTTCGCCACCGGCTTATCAGTCTGACCATCTCTATAGGCTGTGTTAATAGAGGACCGATGGCCCCGAATACGGTCCCTAAGTGTGCGGTCAGTTTTCCCAATGTAAACAAGTCCACATGGACAAGAGAGCATATAAACCACAAATTCTGTCATGCAGGAAATGCGATGCTTGATTTTATAAATATGCCCTGTATGGGGATGGGCAAAGGTCGCCGTGGAGTGCATATGGTTACATGTAACGCACCCTGCACATTTAAAGCATCCCATTTTCTGCAAAGGAGTTTTGGTGGTATAGGATTTGACGGCATCCGTGTGTATAAGCAAATCTCTTAAATTACGACCTCTAGAGTAACTAATGAGTGGCTGATTTCTAAATGAAGTGGGCAAGGAACGGTCAAAGGAAAAATTGTTCCAATGTTGTTTAATCATATGTGCTATCTTTTCACTATGTGTATGATATTGAAGTGGAATGAATATTCTCGATGCCGTTGCTGCTGAAGGCACCTTGGGTACTTGTAAACGATTAATGGCCTTGGTGAGAGCACTATCAAGTGTGTTTGTAGAATATCCTCTAACCTGGAAGCCTTGATACATCTCCAGGATTTGATGTTGACATAAGTCAGTGTCACTATTATACCTAAGCACTCGCAGGAACTGTGACATAGGCAGTGAATATTTGAGATGTTGAGGATGGTGGCTTTTCATGTGGAGGACCTTTTGGTTTTAAATTTGGAAGCTCACTCTCTTTCCTCTGCGGCTTCCGTAGAGACTGTGCATTGTTTATATGTTGCCTAGGCGACTGTCTTACGTTCACTTGTAAGTGACACACCTTTTGGGAATGTTAATTACTTTATTAACTATGCATTGATAACATCTGTGCCTCTTCCCTAACGAGCCTCTTTGATTGGTTTTCCAACTATGTGTGCTTTTTATTTAAACGTATGCAATTCCTATGTATAACACCTTGAGAATGGCTCCTGTGAGGGCCGAAACGTCGGTCTTATTTTAAATGATTTAAATAAATTTTTTTGATTTTTTATTTCTCAAATCGAGTGCCGCCACTTTCCTTGGATATATATTCATATATATATTCATATATATATATATATTCATAATACAGTCTGTAGTTGGTCTGCACTTACGGTTGCCGAATCACATGCCCGGTGCTAGGTGAGGGCCTCACAGAGATAATAGATACTTGCATGAAATCACCCGCACTCCAGGACTTTCTCTTAAATCCTTTTTTATTAGTTCACGTATGAAGTCATAAAATCGACGTTTCGGTTCCCATTTGGAACCTTCATCAGGACAGCAACAAACATACACTGAGCTCCCCCTTGCAACACCAGGGTTTACATAGGGAGGAAAATCAACATAATTAAAAACAGCTTGGATGCCAACCCTCCCGGGATGCACGGCTACCGGCGCGGCGTGAGACACTCCGCGCATGCGCAGTACCACAGCTCCTTTCAATGGCGTGTATTCAGTTGTCCTAGTAACAGACAAGACGCCAGAGCTTTGTAAATACAGCAAATGTCTGCATAACGCCGGGAACCAGCACTCCTCGATCGGGTGGGCAAACCAAGGCATGTCACATAATACAGTGACCTTCACACTTTAAAAACAAAAGTTTTCCACCTGGATGTTTAGGCAAAACAACACACTGTCATTGAACACCTAGGGGGGAGTAAACAGAAGGCAGAACATACCGCACTTTAAGCTGTGATGTCCTAGCCAACTATTACAACCCTCCCAAACTCTGCCCGCGCTCCCTAGACAAATGTCGAATACATATTGCGCTCATTGAGACCCCTTGGATACACCGTATCCAAACGATGTATCCATTGGGCCTCCCTTTTGAGCAACATTAAAGCCCTATCACCCCCCCTCCTAGGAGCGGGGACATGGTCTATGGCCATGAATCGCAGTGACGCCACCGAATGACCCATCTCCAAAAAGTGTCTAGCCACCGGTTTCTCCGAGAAGCCATCACGATAAGCTACCCTTATGTTTGACCTATGATTCCTAATCCTGACGCATAAAGGAGTGGTGGTCTTACCTACATACGCATGGATATCCTGATGAAAGTCCTCTTGGACTGAAACGTTGATCTCCTGCAAATAAACCTTCTTCATTTCATATTACCAGTCTCCGTGTGCAGATTCCCTTGGATTTCTACATATATGAATATATAATATATATATGAATATATATATATATGTATATATATATATGAATATATATATATATATAGATATATATTCATATATATATAAATATATATGAATATATAATATATATATGAATATATATGAATATATATATATATGATTATATATATATGAATATATATATATATATATATTCATATATATATATCTTTATATATGAATATATATATATGAATATATATATATATATATATATATATATATTCATATATATATATATATATTCATATATATGTATATATGAATATATATTATATCGGTAGCCCGCAAGGGCTGAGCGTGAATAATTGGCGCTGAATCACTATAAACAGGTAGTATTATACTCTTGTGCTGCTACAAACACCCACGTGTACCCCATACACGGAGTAAACCAGAAAAAAGTTGGACGACAGTCCTGTGTGAGCGCACGTTTATATCTTAGTATTACTAAACACCTCTTATTAGTTTAAATACAACACTTATCTTATAATGTTGTTCTCGAGGGGTAAAATCTGTCATAGGTTCAAATCCTACAGTGTAAATGAACAAAATAGAGACATATGGTGCAATATTGTTTGTACATAGGCAATAGTCAGATTAGTATTCTAACAAGTTTTCACTCACAAAGGAGGAGCCTCAATATGGCTCAAGTAGTGGGCCTTCTGACCTCTTATGGGGGGGTCCCACCCAATTCCTGGAGTCTTCTAATACTTCTAATCTCACCAGTCAAACAACTTCTTTACTTTAAAGAGAAAAAAAGGAGAAAACCTCCATTGCGCAGATATATTCTTGGTTTAAAAATGATTAGAAGATATTAGTATGTACTCACACTTTTCTGAGCCTCTACAATAAGTGGCTCAGTATCAAGGCGTAAAGTGAATTCCAAATCAGGAGAAAATGTCGCATTTCCACTCCTTCCTCCAGGATGATGCTATCTCTAATCAGCAACCGGAATTAAGCTCATCAAAAATGTAGTCTAAAATAAATTTATTCTTAAAAACAAAATAAAACAATCATAATAAAATCCAGATACGCGTTTCACCTGCTTGCACTGCAGGCTTCCTCAGTCTGTGATATCCTTAGCCAAACTAATGGCTTATATACTCTCTAAACCACTCATTAGTGATAACACATGTTAATTATTGCAGGTATTCCATTACTCACTTCCTGTTCCATATCCCAGTGGATGGTTAACGATCAACTTCCGATCCGATTTGCGCGTCACATTAGTTCCGATCAACTTTCGATCCGATTTGCGCATCACATTAGTTCCGATCGACTTCCGATTCGATTCGCGCTACACATTTAGTTCCGACTAAATTCCATTCCGAATAGTATCCGTTTCATATACGAATCGTGTCACAATAATTCCTATGTTGGCTCCTGATCGACACAATAAACTTACGATCCGATTTAAATGTCACAGCGGTTCCCGCTGACTCCCGATCCGAATCTTATTCATGAGTCACAATAATTGTAACCAGCTTCCGATCCGATCTACGGTCCAATCCGACTTCCGGTCTGAATCTTATTTGCGTGTCACAGTGGTGTCTGTTGACTTCCGATACAAATCGTAAACCTTCCACATAAGGATTGAGTCGTAATAGTTCCCATTTACTTCCGATCCGATTCTTTCAAACCTCCAGATACGAATATTCGAATATGAATCGTCCAGGAATTTTTAACTTAGTGCTAATTCATGTAAAAAACATTCTTTATATCCAACATTGGTATCGTCCTTCAGATGGTTCTTTCATAACAGTTACCATATGGTAGACATTAATATATAAATGGAGAGAAGGAAAAAAGAAGAAAAACAAAGACAACAAAGAAAAACAAAAGAGGGAGGGGGAAAAATGAATAAATTCCCCATTGGTATATATAAAATGATAATATAAACAGTAACATAGGATAAACATCGGCAATACGAATATGTAAACCCCTATAGAAGATGTTAGAGATGTTATACTGAGGGAGGTCATAATGATAGGGAGTCTAAATATTAATAGGTTTTAATTATAATGGTTGTTTTGAATTGATCTTATAAGAAGTGGCACATTTCAAAATCAACATTCAAACCCTTCGGTTCCAATGTGTTTAATTTGTAGATCACCTTTCTTTCCATTGGAGTTTTCGCAAAAAACTTTTTTAGGCAAAGATTGCGTTTAAAGCGTTGAATATCTATATATGTGTTGAAACTGTTCATCTTCCTTTCAGGGACAAACTTCAAACCCTTATTCAGAAGACCAATCTCCCCATATGTTAATTCCTTCCCACTAAGATTGAAAATCCCTCTCGGGGTTATCTCTTTCTTTTTTCTCTTCCGAATATTCTTTCCTCCTCTTCTCCCTCGTTGTCTAAGTACCTCTTCCTCGTGTACCCTTCCGATGTATCCCCCCCTTCTGCTCCTTTCATCCGGCTCCTGGGTGGGTTGGAAGTTGTGCCATCCCCTTCTCGGTCTCTGTCCAATGGAAAAACCTGATCATCCTCAAGGTCCTCAAGTGTTTGAAAACAGTTCTTGGAGTAGAAGGATTGTTGTTGAGGTGGATAGGGTCTACCATATCGCCCTCCGCCTCTTCCTCCTCTCCTTACAGTGGAATATTCATTCGATTCCCATGTATTGCCTCTCGAGTTCCTTCTTCTATTACTCGGTGCCCACACTGGTTCTTGTGGAGGGCGCGTCGGAGGGATCTTCCTTCTTACTACCACATCTTCCTTACGCACGGGGTCCTCGTTCCTATATATCCCAACTGTTTTTTTCTTTGGTGTGTACATGGGAATCCTGACGAAAGTCTGTAATAGGACTGAAACGTTGAATATCTTTCTCAATAAACTCCTTTGAATTGAAGACTCCGTGGAGCGGTCTCCTTGGTAACTTGTATTTTCGGATCGGCGAGAGTCCAGCACCGGAGCAATTATCTGCATTTACACGTGGAGTGCGGGGATTCCTGGTATTTTATATATGAATATATATATATATATGAATATTTATATATATATATAAATATATTTATATATATATATGAATATATATATTTATGAATATATATGAATATATATATATATATTATATATATATATATATGAATATATATATTATATTTATATATTCATATATATATGAATATATATATATATGAATATATATATTTGAATATATATATAAATATATATATGAATATATATATATGAATATATATAAATATATATATATATATATGAATTTATAATATATATATATATATATAAATGTGAATATATATATATATATATATGAATATATATATATATGAATATATGAATATATAATATATATATATATTTACATATATATATATATTTATATGAATATATATATTCAAATATATAAAATCCTGGAATCCCCGCACTCCAAGTGTAAATTCAAATAGGTGCTCCGGTGCTGGAATCAAGCCGATGCATAGATAGAAATTCAAAAGAGAGAGACCGCACCACGGAGTCAAATATATATATATATATATATATTCATATATATATTCATATATATATATTCATATATATATTCATATATATTCATATATATATATTTATTCATATATATATATATGTATATATATATATATATATAGAGTCCAATATTGAGCCCAACCACGCCAAAAAAATGAAAATGGACCTGAGTGCAATGTCCCTTTGTGGTTTTGAGACCTTCGCCTTCCTTTATGTGACATATTGTGCTTTATTGAATATATCAGTGAACATACTGCTGTATATGCATTGATTTGCAATTTTTTGATATGGAAGATTTTCTCCAGAAAGCCGGAGCGTACTTTGACTATGCCGAGACTCTACAAATTTCAGACGAGCATGCCAGAAAGGTCCTTTGGCCTCAGACTTCTGATCAATTGGCTCACAATGTCACTTCTAGAGACCTTTATTTCGACCTTTTAAAGCTTAAACGCAAAGAAATAGATCTGGATCTCCCCGGTGTATTTCTATCTGATTATTTTCGTGCAAAACGTATTCCTCGCGGGTTCCGCGTCACCAATGAACCAACGATTGGCCGCTCGAAGCCGGAATTCTGCAAGAAGTGGATAGCGGTGGCCAACCGCTGTTCTCTAGATTGGATCGTCCTGGTTATTGAAGAAGTGACTCAGGAAATAGCCATCACTCGGGATGCAATTTCCAAACTCGAGATGGAACATAAAGCAGCGTTGGAGGCTACTTCATTTGAGTCTCAACTGAACAAACTACGTGACGATATTAACCGGTATAAATCTGATTTAATCAGGTTTAAAAAACAGAAGTTAGAGAAAGTGAATTTCGATTACACTACTCATCGTGTATATCGTTGGCTCTCCACTGAACAGACCAGACCTAGGCGTGGACGCCCTGGAACGCGTATATACAAACCTCGATTCTCAACGATCGATAATACATCTGGAGAATCTGGATCGGAACTGGAGTCAGTACCAACGGGAGCCATGTCCCAAGATACAGAATCTTTTTTCGGGGCAGGCCAGTCCAGCAAGGAGTTATATATACCGACGATATTTCATCGCAATTCCGGTCGAGACGACCGAAGTATCGCCCCATCCGTCGGTCCAAAAACAAGGGGAAGACCAACCAGGAACAGGGGCAGACCCCCTCTCTCAATGAACTGACCCCGATTTTCAATTTATCTACTAAGGTCCTTTCACCAGAACATCTTTCTGCCCTTTCTAGAGGCTTATCATTTATACCAAAATATACACCGTCTCGTTTTGAAGTCTCAGTTGAGATGTACAAAATACATCGGACATTGGCGATCCAGAATATTGTTGGCGAATCACCATTCTCGCCTAGTGCCTTACGACTTAGAAGTGTACATGATGTGAAGACCAATAATCCAACGATCCATACTTTCACTCAACAATTACAACACATTGTGGACTCGACTCCTAGACACAGGACTTTCTCTAACCTATCTAAAAAAGAATGGGAGGCTTTACAAGATCTTGCCCATGATTCTTCGATTGTTGCTCGTCCTGCCGACAAGGGCGGTGGGATAGCTATTCTTGACTACCAACAGTATCGAAATGATATTCTACTTCAGCTTAGTGATACATCAACCTACAGATCACTATCGTATGATCCGACTTTGGGGTTTAAGTCACGAATTTTTACATTGTTGTCTATGGGGCTACAGGCGGGATTTATTGACCATACTATTGTCAAGTTTTGTACTGTAGATTTTCCTGTTATGCCTGTGCTCTACACTATACCTAAACTCCATAAGGACCCACACTCTCCCCCTGGCCGCCCTATTGTGTCGGCCATGGGCAGCTTGCTGGAACCTTTGGGGAAATACATTGATTATATCTGCAAACCCTCTGTTATGTCCCTTCCAACATGTCTCAGAGACACTCCTCAATTATTGTCTAAACTGCATGATTTCCAATTACCCTCTAAACCTATTATTTTGGCTACTTTAGATGTTAAAAGTTTGTATACAATCATCCCCCATGAGGGAGGCATTAATGCTTTAATACAAACAATAACTGAATCTACGTGCTACAATGGTCCCCCCATTGAGTTTGTACGTGAGTTGTTATCTATCACTCTACGTTGCAATTTCTTTCGGTTTGAGAGGAAGTTGTATTTACAGCTGGCTGGAATATCAATGGGTGCCTCTATGGCCCCAGCCTACGCGAATTCTTTCATGTTCCATTATGAGAAACAACACATCCTACTACCTTTTTCGTCTAATATCATTTTTTATACTAGATTTATAGATTATATCTTCCTGATATGGAGTGGCACTCAGCAATCACTGTTGGATATGGTCTGTACCCTTAATGACTCTGAATCTCCGGTACAATTCACTTGTGTTTCTGATGCTTGCTCTGTGTGCTTTTTGGACATAAGAATTATAGTTAAAGATGGACAGCTGTCCTACTCATTATATAGAAAAGAGACAGACAGAAACACACTCCTTCGGGCAGACAGCTTTCATCCTCCTCACCTTATCAGATCTCTTCCTGTTTCACAGTTCTTGCGAGTCATGCGCAACAACTCTGATACTCATATTCGCAATAAACAAATCACAGAAATGTACCAGAGATTCCTCATTAGGGGTTACGGTAGGGATGTCCTTGATCGTGCCTTGACACGAGCACTATCTAAATTCGATGAACCTAAGGTGCCTAATTGTAAACAGGACTCACGAATTTTCATTCCGATGGCATACCATACCCTGAGTCACACTATGTCTAAAGCTATTAGATCCAATTGGTCCCTCTTTCGTGGAGATAAATCTTTACCCAAGAAATTTCATCAAGCTCCACTAATTAGCTATAAACATTCACGCAATATTCGTGACATGTTAGTCAAGTCAGATCCGACTCAATCATACTCTGTAAGTTCACCATCGCTTAAATGGGGTTGTTTCCGTTGTCCAAATTGCGTGACGTGTAGCCATATGAGTACGTCACCCACATTTCCACACCCGCATTCTGGTAAAAGATACACGATTCGACATCACATTACGTGTACCACAGATCATGTGATATACCTTATCACATGTCCTTGTGGACTACCTTATATAGGTAAGACTGACAGACCACTGCGCGACAGGATTCGGGGACATAGATCCAATATCACCACAGCTTTCCGTGACGGTGTATCTGACAAACCTGTTGCCAAACATTTCTTAAATCTTAAACATCAATTAACTACACTAAGGGTTATTGCCATTGACCATGTACCCCCTCTTGCTCGAGGTGGAGACCGTTCACGACTACTACTACAAAGGGAAACCTTCTGGATAAAAACATTAGACACCATTTCACCCAGAGGTCTTAATGAGTATATCTCATATACGCCATTTTTGTCATCCAGATAGTTCTACCCCACTTGGGGCCGTTCCCCATAAGTTGTGACTTACACTCGATTATTACAGTGATGGGATAAGTGTGTCTTTATTTGTTTCTATGTTCCAGCCAGCTGTAGATTTGATTATGAGACCAACGGACTCTGATTGCCCCTTTATATTGTATATTATCGGGCAGGTGCCTGTTGAGTCTTTTATGGTGGTCCGTGTCCTGTGTGCATGGCTAGAGTCTAATCAGTGCATCTGTGAGGTCAGACCTTGTGGATGCTCGTTCTATATTGTTACAATTAATGTTTTGTGTAATGTTCATGTGATCGCTTCCGTAACCCCCGGGCTGCCTTTGTTTTTGTTTTTATTGGTTTCTATGACAACCCGCGAGCTTCGGGTGTCAGAGTTCTTCGTCATCACCTTGCGCCATACCCGGAAGTGTGCGTCTTGTGTGTCGGCATTTTCGTTCATCGTGTTGGCGTACAGCTGTGGGGTAAGCTTTTGATTGGTATATGTGTATATAAAAGAGATCTGTATACTGTTCATGCATACCTTGATAAAGGCCTTTGAAGGGGCCGAAACGTCGGTGGAGCGGAACTAAAAACCGTATGTTTTTTTAACCAAGTTTTCAATAAATTTTTGTCATTTTATCAGTAAATCCGGATGTGCTGTCCATATTGTTTTGATATATATATATATATATATGAATATATATATATTCATATGCACATATATATATATATATTTTTTTTTTATTTATTTATAAAAGGATTTTACCAGGAAGGATACATTGAGATTTCTCTAGTTTTCAAGTATGTCCTGGGTTCGAGAACATTGAGTGGTTACAGAAATACAAAATAGGAAAATGCAACAAATTAACACATGACCAAATATACAGATTAACAGAAAAATAAATATGGAGGAAATAAAGTCATTATGTTACATGTTTACATATATATATATTCATATATATTCATATATATATATTCATATATATTCATATATATATATATTCATATATATATTCATATATATATATTCATATATATGTATTTATTCATATATATATATATATATGTATATATATATTCATATATATTCATATATATATTTATTCATATATATATATATGCATATATATATATATTCATACATATATTTTCATATATATATATATGAATAATATATATATATATATATATATATATTCATATATATATATATATTAATATATATATTCATATATATATATAGATTAGGTAGGCCGTGTTAGTCCAGATGCCAAAATCACGAGTATAGCAGTCTGTAGTGATACCTTTTTTATTGGACTAACGTTACATTTAAAGTACAAGCTTTCGAGAGGATTCCTCCCTTCCTCAGGTATAGAAGCTTCTATACCTGAGGAAGGGAGGAATCCTCTCGAAAGCTTGTACTTTAAATGTAACGTTAGTCCAATAAAAAAGGTATCACTACAGACTGCTATACTCGTGATTTTTATATATATATATATATATTTTTTTATTATTTATATATGAAAGGATTTTACCAGGAAGGATACATTGAGATTTCTCTAGTTTTCAAGTATGTCCTGGGTTCGAGAATGTTGAGTGGTTACAGAAATACAGTGAAACGGATTGTAGAATCAATGTGATTGATCTGATCCATAATGGTATGAAAATCATGTTGTGAGCCTTCCCAAACAAGAAAAATGTCGTTGATGAAACGAAAGTATGCTTTAAGTCCTTTTGAGAACAGTGGCAAAATGTGCTCAGGCTCATAAATATACATGAATGCATTTGCATACATAGGAGCCATGGGAGCACCCATGGACATCCCCGACTTTTGAAGGTAAAAAGAGTCCTCAAATCTGACATAATTAAGAGTTAGTGAAAGATGCAATAACGTCAAAAGAAATGGAATGGGAAAGTCAGGCAGGGTTTCAGCGTTGGATAAGACTTCGCGAACGGCCTCGATGCCAGCACCATGGGGAATGACAGTATATAGGCTCTTAACATCTAGGGTTGCCAGGAGTGTGTCAGGGGTTGATGTAACCGCCTGTAGTGTATATATATGTATATATGAATATATATATATATATAATATGAATATATATATATAATATATATATAATATATATATGAATATATAAATAATAATTTCATATATATATATATATGAATATATATTTATATATGAATATATTATATTATATGACTATATATATATTAATTTATTATATATATGAATATATATATAAATATGAATATATATATATATGAATATATATACATATATGAATATATATATAATGAATATATATATATTAATATATATTTATGTTATATATATATATGAATATATATGTATATATATATATGAATATATATATATATGAATATATATTTATATATGATATATATATGAATATGATATTTATCCTGATGATAGTCCTCTTGGACTGAAACGTTGATCTCCTGCAAATAACCTTCTTCATTTCATATTACCAGGTCTCCGTGTGCAGATTCCTTGGTTATATTATTATCATGAATATATATATAAATATATATATATGAATATATATATATATATATATATGAATATATATGTAATATATATATTATATATGTATATATTTATGATATATATATATATATGAATATAGATATATATATATGAATATATATAGAGGAAATCCAAGGGAATCTGCACACAGAGACTGGAAATATGAAATGAAGAAGATTTATTTGCAGGAGATCAACGTTTCAGTCCAAGAGGACTTTCATCAGGATATGAACCAGGAGATAACAAGCATCAGTATATATAGGCAAAATAATGACAAATTGAACACAGGTGTAAGGCGGGCAGGGCACCCAGCCAGGGGCCCGCCCAGCCTGAAAAGGAAAACACAGGTATGTCAGTCACACAAGGAGAAAAATGATTTATACACAGCAGAGGTGAAAAAATGAAATGAAAATGAAATAAAACAGAGCACTGGCGAAGGGATCTAAAATCCACAACCCTTGTGCTCATAGTGTGAAAAAATAAAGGCAGGAGGACCAGAAAAACGAGCTAATGGAGGCTGAAGTGGCAGTAAAGACTGTTATGCTCATTAAGACCTCGAGGGGACACAGTTGAAAGCGTGAAGATCCAGAAGGACTCTCGCTTAAGTAACTCGGTGGACCTGTCACCTCCCCGCGGGGACGGAGGGACATGGTCAATGCCCATGACTCGCAGAGACGAGAGGGGGTGGTGATGTTCTTGGAAGTGTCGGGCGACTGGTTGGGGATTTTCATTACCAGAGAGAGCCCCCCTGATGGCTGCACGATGGTTCGCTAAGCGTATACATAAAGAGTTTTGTGTTTTGCCAATATATGCAAGACCACATGGGCAGGTGAGACGGTAAATCACAAACTCCGTGGTGCAGGTAATACGATGACGGATGGAATATTTTTTACCACTGTGGGGGTGTAGAAAGTATTGGCCCGGGGTCATGGAGTTGCACGTAGTGCAACCAGTGCACCTAAAACAACCAGGGTGTTGCACAAATGGCCGGTGTATTAAGGAGTGTTGGTCAGTGTGGACCAAGATATCACGTAAATTTTTATTACGCTTGTAGCAGATCATAGGAGGGTTTCTAAACGTGACTGGGAGGAGAGGGTCAGTTTTTAAGATGTGCCAGTTGTTTTTAATGCATTTCGACAGAGATGGAGAACTGGTGTTAAAGGTGACCGGAAAAACCAGCCTATCCGGTTTAGTATTGGATATGTCACGTGGTTCGAGGAATTTGTGTTTAGCAACAACCAGGGCCTTCTCAAGATTAGAGCGTGAATAGCCACGCTGTGAGAATCTCTCGAACATCTCAGCAATCTGCAAAGTCGCAGTGTCTTCGGAGGAATTATTGCGAAGAACACGCAAGAACTGGGACACAGGGAGAGATCTGAACAAGTGCGGGGGATGGAAGCTGCTCGCATGGAGTAAAGTGTTGCGGGCAGTCTCCTTCCTGAAAAGGCTGTAACAGAGTTGCTCTCCGACTCGATGGAATGACAGGTCGAGAAAATTAATACGCTCCTTACTGATTTCAAAAGTGAATCGGACAGTGGACTCGATGTGGTTAATTTGTTCCATAATGGAATAGAAAACACTGGATGGGCCATCCCAAATGAGAAAGATATCATCTATGAATCTAAAATAAGCTTTTAAACCTGTAGACAAGCGGCAAAATGTGTTGAGTTTCATAAATAAACATGAATGCATTTGCATACATCGGCGCCATTGGAGCACCCATGGACATCCCAGCCTGTTGTAAATAGATGGAGTCTTGAAATTTAAAATAATTGAGTGTGAGCGACAGACGGAGCAGTGTGAGAATGAATGGTATCGGAAACTCTGGGGGAGGGTCTGCATTTAAGAGGACCTTGTTAACAGCTTCAATACCGGCTTCGTGAGGAATAACCGTATACAAACTTTTAACATCGAGGGTTGCTAGGAGAGTGTCAGGGGTAAGCATAATAGATTGGATCGTAGAGAGGACCTCAGAAGAGTCCCGAATACAGGTATGCAGGGCCATAACGGGGCCTTTCAGAATGAAATCAAGAAATTTTCCCAGCGGTTCAAGGAGACCGGATTTGGCCGACACGATAGGTCTACCGGGGGGGCCAATGGGTTTTTATGTATTTTTGGGAGAGTGTATAGAATCGTAATTTTAGCATTAGTCACGAGAAGGTACGCAAATAAAGATTCGGAAATAGTGCCGTTGTCTAGGGCTGTCTCAAGGGTTTCCCTGATGGTATTAAAAAACCGTGTCGTCGGGTCCGAGTCACACTTAACATAGGTATCGGAGTCACTTAATTGAGACAAAATTTCATTGCAATAGTCAGAGTAACGGAGGATCACGATCCCCCCGCCTTTATCAGCGGGGCGGATGGTGATCGAATGGTCAGAGGCTAGATTGTTTAAGGCCCGGCGTTCAACGCCTGAAATATTAGAGGGGAAATGAGCAGACTTTTTGGTGTTGGAAAATATATTATCAGACTCGGCATGTAACAGGCGAGAAAACGTCTTAATAGAGGCCTGGGTGGCCGGCGGATCAAAGGTGCTTCGTAACCTAAAGGGAGAAATGGCATTAGGAGCAACTGTAACATCAACATTAGGAGCAGCTGCAACAGCAACATCATTAGGAGCAGCTGCAACAACAACATTATTAGCATTGACCAGTGATTGCTGTTTAAAGAAGTCACAGAGCCTAAGAGACCGTGAAAAGGCGAACTGTTCAATTTCCCAAGTAAAGGGATGCAAGCGGGAGGTGGGAATGAAGCTTAAACCTCGGCTTAAAATGCCCTTTTCGGCGTCAGTAAGAGAGCGGTCGGAGAGATTGTAAATGGGGATTAGTTCCGGCGGCGGGGTGGACGACCCCGTGTGGGTCTTGGAAGAGCCGTGTCCCATCTGGCCCCTCCTCGTGCGTCGCCACCTCGATCGGGGGGGTTGGAGCTGTTGATAGTCACTGGTTGTCGAGTTAGACCCAGACCTGGTAATAAAAAAGAACTCCTAGGGTAGGTGTTGGATTGGGATGGAGTCACTTCAAGAGAAGTCTGCTCGTTCTCAGATGCCGATTCACCAGAGGTAACGTCAACCGTTGGTTTAACTGGTCTGTTAATGCGAGGGCGTCTAGCAAAGCTTCGAGGTTGACCTTCCCCAGTTAGCCACCGATACACACGATGGTCAGCATAGTCAAGGTTAACGCGGTCCAGCTTATCACGTTTAAAGCGGACCAGATCTTTTTTATATTTATCAAGATCGAGAGATAGTTTAGATAACAACGGGTCATTCATGGGGTCAGTCATTACATCAGAGTATTTAGATTCAAATTCAGCAATTTTTGATTTAAGAAGTTTCAAGTCCTTACCCACTTCGTCAATGACCAACAGGATAAGATCGAGAGAGCATTTATTAAGGATGGCAATCCATTTTCTGCACATCTCGGGGTTGTTACGTCCGATGGTCGGGGTGTTACGAATCCTGAAGCCACGTGGGATTTTTTTCATGCGATAATAGTCTGAAAGATAAATGGCATGAAGTTCAAGGTCTGTTTCCCTGTGTCTGAGCTTCTCGAGGTCTCGGATAACCTCAGAGGTGACAGTGGTAGAGGGTAAATCTGTATCCGTTTGAGGCCACAAGATATCAGCGGCTTGCTCATCGGTGAATTGCCAGGTTTCAGCATGGTCTAGGTAAGCACCGGCTCTGGACAAAAAGTCCTCCGTAGCCATGTAGAGATAATCCTAGAGAAAGCGTATATACAACCTGGGTTGGGGTGCTGAGGTGGATGGTAGACCAAACATCCAAAATTTGCAGGAAACCAAGGTCCTCGCACACCCAGTAGAGAGGCACGGGTGCTCCGGTGCTAGAAAATGGTCTGTAGCACAGTAGAAATCCAAGGGAATCTGCACACGGAGACTGGAAATATGAAATGAAGAAGATTTATTTGCAGGAGATCAACGTTTCAGTCCAAGAGGACTTTCATCAGGATATGAACCAGGAGATAACAAGCATCAGTATATATAGGCAAAATAATGACAAATTGAACACAGGTGTAAGGCGGGCAGGGCACCCAGCCAGGGGCCCGCCCAGCCTGAAAAGGAAAACACAGGTATGTCAGTCACACAAGGAGAAAAATGATTTATACACAGCAGAGGTGAAAAAATGAAATGAAAATGAAATAAAACAGAGCACTGGCGAAGGGATCTAAAATCCACAACCCTTGTGCTCATAGTGTGAAAAATAAAAAGGCAGGAGGACCAGAAAAACGAGCTAACGGAGGCTGAAGTGGCAGTAAAGACTGTTATGCTCATTAAGACCTCGAGGGGACACAGTTGAAAGCGTGAAGATCCAGAAGGACTCTCGCTTAAGTAACTCGGTGGACCTGTCACCTCCCCGCGGGGACGGAGGGACATGGTCAATGCCCATGACTCGCAGAGACGAGAGGGGGTGGTGATGTTCTTGGAAGTGTCGGGCGACTGGTTGGGGATTTTCATTACCAGAGAGAGCCCCCCTGATGGCTGCACGATGGTTCGCTAAGCGTATACGTAAAGAGTTTTGTGTTTTGCCAATATATGCAAGACCACATTGCAGTAATCTGAGTACCGAAGTATCACAATCCCCCCACCTTTATCCGCGGGGCAGATGGTGATCGAGTGGTCAGAAGCCAGATTACTAAGGGCCAAGCGTTCGGCACCCGAGATATTGGAGGGGGAGTGACTAGATTTGTTGATTTTAGAAAATATTCTTTCAGAGTCAGCATGAAGGATACGGGAAAATGTTTTTATAGAGGCCTGAGTAGCCGGTGGATCAAAGGTGCTACGTAACCTGAAGTGAGACATGGTGTTAGGAGCAGATTCAACATCATTAACAGCATTGACCTGTGAAGCATTCATGCATATGTATGAAACTGAACACATTTTGCCGCTTCTCTCTACTGGTTTGAAAGCCTACTTCAGATTCATTGATGATATCTTCCTTATCTGGGATGGTCCATCTACTGTCTTTCACTCCATTATGGAGAAGATCAATAACATTGACTCCACCGTCCGATTTACCTACGAAACCAGCAATGAATGTATCTGTTTCCTTGATTTGTCGTTTCAACGAGTCGGTGAAAAACTCAGTTACAGTCTGTTTAGGAAGGAAACTGCTCGCAACACACTTCTGCATGCGAGCAGTTTTCATCCCCCGCACCTTTTCAGATCGCTTCCGGTGCCCCAGTTCCTCCGGGTCCTTCGGAACAACTCATCTGAAGAGACGGCCCAGCTACAGATTGATGAAATGTCTGAGCGTTTCTCACAACGTGGCTATTCACGTTCTAACCTTGAGAGAGCCCTCACTGTTGCCAAACAGAAACTTTATAACCCACGTGACACATCCATTGCCAAACCCGATAGGCTAGTTTTCCCTGTTACATTCAACACGAGCTCCTCCTTGGTGTCCAAATGCATTAAAAAATACTGGAATATTCTCAAAACTGATCCACTCCTCCCGGCCACCTTTAAAAACCCACCCATGATGTGCTACAAGCGTAATAAAAATCTCCGTGATATTTTAGTTCACACCGATCAACACTCTTTGATACACCGACCCGTTGTGCAAAACCCTGGGTGCTTTAGGTGCACTGGTTGCACTACTTGCAACTCGATGACCAATACTTTTTTCACCCCCATAGTGGTAAAAAATTCTCTATCCGTCATCGCATCACCTGCACTACGGAGTTTGTGGTCTATCGGCTTACCTGCCCATGTGGTCTTGTATATATTGGCAAAACATCGAACTCCTTGCGGATACGCCTCGCCAACCACCGAGCCGCTATCAGGGGGGCTCTCTCCGGTACAGAAAACCCTCAACCTGTCGCTCGACATTTCCAGGAACATCGCCACCCCCTCTCCTCTCTGCGCGTCATGGGGATAGATCACATCCCCCTGTCCCCTCGCGGAGGTGACAGAGCGTCTGAGCTACTGAAGCGCGAATCCTTTTGGATTTTTACTCTTTCCACCGTGTCCCCTAGAGGCCTGAATGAACATAATAGCCTCTACTGCCATTTCAGCCCCCGTTAGCTTGCTGCCCTTTCCATGGTCCTCCTGCCGTTTTAATTTTCACACTTGAGCACATGGTATGTGGACATATTTCTGTGATCCCTCTGCCAGTGCTCTGTTTTGTTACTTTCTTCACTTTCTCGGTGTATTTTTATGCTTTTTCTTTGCTTACCTAGTGTGATGATTATACCTGTATTTACCCACCTACGGTGGGCGGGCCCCTTGTTTGGTGCCCTGCCCACCTTACACCTGTGTTGTATCTGTCATTACCGTGCATGTATTTAATGATGCTTCGTGCCCTTTTGTCTTTATCCTGATGAAAGTCCTCCCTGGACTGAAACGTTGATCTTCTGTGAATAAACTCCTCTTGCTCATTGTACCAGCCTCCGTGTGCAGATTCCCTCGGACGTATATATATGAATATATATATATGAATATATATATATATAATATATATATGAATATATAAATATATATATGAATATATATATATGAATATATATATGAATATATATATATATGAATATATATATTTGAAAATATATTTATATATGAATATATATATATATATATATATATAAATATATTTATATATATAATATGAATATATATATATATATATATATGAATATATGAATATATATGAATATATATATATATGAATATATATATATATGATATATATATATATATATATGAATATATATATATATGAATATATATATGAATTATTATATGAATATATATATGAAAATATATATTCATATATATATATATACATATATGAATAATATATATATATATATATATGAATTATATATATATATATATGAATATATATATATAATATGAATATATATATATATATATGAATTATTATATGAATATATATATGAATATATATATTCAATATATATATAACATATATGAATATATATATATATATATATTATAATGAATATATATATATGAATACATATATATATATGAATTTATATATATATATATGAATATATATGAATATATATATATATATCAATATATATATATATATCAATATATATATATAATATATATATATGTATATATATATATGAATTTATATATATATATATGAATATATATATATGAATATATATATATATATATGAATATATATATATATATGAATGTTTATATATATATAAATATATTTATATTTATATATATGAATATATATATATATATATGAATATATATGAATATATATATATATTTATGAATATATATATATATGAATATATATATATATTTATATATTCATATATATATGAATATATATATATATGAATATATATATATATATTTGAATATATATATAATATTATATGAATATATTTATATGAATATATATAAATATATATATATATGAATTTATACATATATATATATTAAATATGAATATATATATATATGAATATATATTTGAATATATATATTATATATGATATATATATATATATTCATATATATATATATCTATATATGAATATATATATATATATATGAATATATTTATATATATATATATATATGAATATATATATATAAATATATATATATATATGAATATATGAATATATAATATATTTATATAATATATATATTTATATGAATATATATATGAATATATATTATATATATTTGAATATATATATATGAATATATATATATGAATATATATATATATGAATATATATATATATATATATGAATATAGGAAATCCAGTAGGTTCTGCACACATACCGATTTTTGTAGAGATCTGCCTCGGTGCTGGTAACCCTTGTGACGTATATAGGACTCCGAAATAGCAGGAAGCACTCGAGGTCTTCAGTGAAGATAAATATTTATTACAAGAAGCTAAAAAACATCAATATTCATATATATATATATTCAAATATATATATTCATATATATTCATATATATATTTATTCATATATATATATATATATGTATATATATATATATGAATATATATATATTCATATATTCATATATATATTTATTCATATATATATATGCATATATATATATATTCATATATATATATATTTATATATATATATATATATAATATTATATATATATTCATATATATAATATATATATATATTATTTTATTTATAAAAGGATTTTACCAGGAAGGATACATTGAGATTTCTCTAGTTTTCAAGTATGTCCTGGGTTACATAGTTACATAGTTACATAGTTATATAGGCTGAAAAAAGACATGCGTCCATCGGGTTCAGCCTCTCCCACATAACCTACTGCTGTTGATCCAAAAGAAGGCAAAAAACCCAGTCTGAATGCTTGCCAATATGCAACATACTGGGAAAAAATTCCTTCTTGACCCCAGAATGGCAGTCAGATTTCTCCTTGGATCAAGAAGCTTTTACCCACATATTAAATATTATAACCCTTAATATTCTGTGTCTGCAGGAAGTCATCCAGTCGTTTTTTAAAAGTCTGTACAGACTCTGACCCAACCACCTCAACAGGCAGAGAATTCCACAGCTTTATTGTTCTCACCGTAAAATAACCCTTCCTATGCTTTAAGCTAAATTTTCTTTCTTCCAGTCTAAATGGATGACCCCTTGTCCTATGTATAGTCCTGTTAATGAATAGGTTATCAGACAATGGTTGATAATGGCCCCGTATATATTTATTAAAGGTTATCAGATCCCCTCTAAGGCGCCTTTTCTCTAAACTAAACAGGTTTAAGCTTGTTAGTCTTTCCTCATAACTTAACTCTTCCATCCCCCTTCTTAATTTAGTTGCCCGTCTCTGCACTTTTTCTAATGATATAATATCTTTTTTTAAGACAGGTGCCCAAAATTGCACGGCATATTCAAGGTGCGGCCTGACCATTGATTTATACAGAGGCAAAATTATGTTTTCATCCCGTGAGTGAACTCCCCTTTTAATGCATGCCAGTACTTTGCTGGCCTTGGCGGCTGCTGTTTGACATTGCACATTGTTACTTAGTTTGAAGTCTATGATTATTCCCAAATCCTTCTCCTGCTTGGATTTCCCTAACTCCGTACCATTTAGGGTATAAATTGCTTGTGTGTTCTTCACTCCAAAGTGCATAACTTTGCATTTATCTAGATTAAATTTCATCTGCCATTTAAGTGCCCAGTCCTCCAATCTATCTAAATCCCTCTGCAGCGAAGTAACATCCTGCTCACATTGTATTACTTTTCCTAGCTTTGTGTCATCTGCAAACACTGATACATGACTTTCAATGCCTATCTCAAGGTCATTTATAAATAAATTGAATAGTATTGGTCCTATAACAGACCCCTGAGGGACACCACTTACCACTGGTGTCCATCTTGAAAATGTACCATTTATGACCACTCTCTGTACCCTATCTTTTAGCCAGTTTTCTATCCAAGAACAAGTATTTTCATCTAGACCATTTTTTCTTAATTTAAGTAGTAACCTTTTGTGTGGAACTGTGTCGAAAGCTTTGGCAAAATCTAAGTAAATCACATCCACCGGCGACCCCCTGATCTATACTTCTACTTACTTCCTCATAGAACGTAATTAGGTTAGTCTGACATGATCTGTGTTTCATGAAACCATGCTGATTTTTGCCAATTACATTATACCTCCCAATAAATTCCTGAATATTATCCCTTAGTAACCCCTCAAATACTTTCCCAGCCACAGATGTTAAGCTCACAGGTCTATAATTCCCAGGCACAAATTTTAAACCTTTCTTAAATATAGGGACCACGTCAGCTTTTCTCCAATCCTCTGGTACGATTCCTGAAAGAAAAGAATCTTGAAAGATTAAGAACAGAGGTTTACATATTTCAACACATAGCTCTCTTAGTACTCGCGGGTGAATTCCATCTGGCCCTGGGGCTTTATTAACATTCACATTGTTTAATTTGTGTAAAACCTTGTCCTGAGTCAACCAGTCACTTTGTATTAGTAAGTTTTTATTAATGAATTTCATGTCTCCTGTTATAGGGTTCTCTTTGATAAATACTGAAGAAAAATAATCATTTAAAATTTCTGCTTTATCCTGATCTTCAGTTAACAATAACCCTGACTCAGATTTTAGTGAACCTACATTTTCACTCTTGGGTTTTTTAGAATTTATGTACCTAAAGAATCTTTTAGGGTTGGTCTTGCTCTCTTTGGCTATTTCTTTTTCGTTTTCTAGTTTAGCCCATCTAATCGCATTTTTACATGCTTTATTGGCTGCCCTATATGCTTTATAGGATGCCTCAGATTTATCAAATTTAAAAGCTTTAAATGCCTTCTTTTTATTTTTCATTTCCTTAGTTACCTTCCTACTAAGCCACATTGGTTTCAGTCTGTTTCTTTTATATTTATTAACCAGTGGAATATATTGTGACGTGTACTTTTCTAGTGTTAGTTTAAAGATATTCCACTTATCCTCAGTGTTTTTCCCGTGAAAGAGTTTCTGCCAGTCAATGACATTGAGAGCTTCCTTTATTTTAATAAAGTTGGCCTTTTTAAAATTATATATTTTAGCATGCCCCTTATGAATGTGTTTTTTTGAGTTTATTTCAAAAGTCACCATGTTATGGTCGCTATTTCCCAACTGTTCTTTTACATTAATATTTGAGAAAAGATCCACATTATTTGTTATAACCAGGTCCAGACAGTTATCCTCTCTAGTTGGTGTTTCTACCAGTTGTGACATGAAGGTATCATTTAAAATGTTCAGGAACCGGATTCCCTTTGCTGAATTACTAGTCCCACTATCCCAATTAATGTCCGGGTAATTAAAATCTCCAATAATTAAAGTGCTTACCATGATGTGCAGCCTTCCTAATTTGCTCTAACAGTTGTTCTTCCTCATCATTATCTATATTAGGTGGTTTATAACATATGCCAACCAATAATTGACTTCCCTGTTTATTCCCCAACGAAATATTTACCCATAAGGATTCCACATTTCCCTCATCGCTTTCCAGTTGTGTAATATTAGGCTTTAAATCCTGATTTACATATAAACACACTCCACTCCCTTTCTTATGTTTCCTATCCTTTCTAAACAATGTATAACCGTTTAAGTTTACAGCCCAGTCATGCGTTTCGTCCCACCATGTTTCTGTTATTCGTATAATGTCGTATTGCTTAGTGTGTGCTATTACCTCTAGTTCCCCCATCTTGTTATTGAGGCTCCTTGCATTAGCAAGCATACATTTAATGTTGTCTCTACCCACACATGCTGAATGCGACTTTACATTACATGCCTCCACTGTTCTTACATTACCCATCCCCCCGGCTCCACCCCCCTTAGTCTGAACTGAAACCCTTCTGCTATCTGTTCTGTCTCCATTTTGTAAGATACTGTATCCCTCCCCCCCTTCCACTAGTTTAAAGTCTCCTCCAACCTTTTAACCATCCTCTCCCCTAGCACAGCAGACCCTCTTCCATTCAGGTGCAATCTATCACAACTATACAGATTGTACCCCAGTGCAAAATGAGCCCAGTGCTCTAAAAACCCAAAGCCCTCCTTCCTGCACCAAGCTTTAAGCCACGCATTGACCTCCCTAATCTCCCGCTGCCTTTCCACTGTAGCACGTGGCACAGGTAGGATCTCAGAAAATACTACCTTGGAGGACCTCTTCTTCAGTTTACTTCCTAATTCCCTGAAATCATTCTTCAGGTCCTTCCATCTTCCGCTTACTTTGTCATTGGTACCAATATGGATACAGCTATGAATATATATATATATATATATATTTGAATATATATATATATGTATATATATGAATATATATGTACATATGTTTATATGTATGTATATATATGTATATATATATATATGTATATATCTTTGTATATATATATGTGTATATATATATATATATATATGTATATGTGTATATGTATATGTATATATATATATGTATATGTATATATATTTATATATGTATATATATATGTATGTATATATGTATGTATGTATATATGTATGTATATATTTATAAATATGTA
>CM019072.1:84335836-84338336 GCA_009667805.1 Leptobrachium leishanense | reverse complement strand
ACCAACACCCGTTTGTATTGACCGTTTCAAAACCAAAAGTTCTTTTGATCCACCCAGTTCCCACGCCTCTATCAAAACGTTCCTCCGTAAGGTTCAATCTGAAGTTTCTATAAGTTTGAAACATAATAAACGTCATCATTCCAATCTTTCCCACGATGAACGCCTGGCTATTTCCTCATTAACCAGGGATAAAAATATCGTGATCAGACCTGCCGATAAGGGGGGAGCAGTAGTCATTATGAACTATAGTGACTACAGAGCTGAGATCCTGGGTCAACTACAAGACGAGAATACTTACAAGAAACTCAGGGGTGACCCTACGCACAACTTTAGGAACCAGATTGAGGATGTATTACTACGGGGTTTAACAATGGGATGCATCACACAGGTCCTCTTTGAGTTTTTGTTACCTCCATTTCCTAGAACACCGGTATTGTACACCTTGCCGAAGATCCATAAGAACTCTTTACGCCCTCCTGGTCGCCCGATTGTATCCGCCTGTGGTGGACTGTTAGAACCTTTGTCCAAATGGTTGGATCATTTATTCAAAGACACTGTGTTGGGGCTGGAGACTTGTCTCAAGGATACCCCTCACCTGATTGCAGACCTACAAAAGCTTGTATTACCTGAGGTACCAATTGTACTTATGACGTGCGATGTCAGAAGCTTATACACCGTCATCCCTACTGATGCTGGCATTGAGGCTGTGCTTTCACTCTTGTCCGCATCGACAGTTTATCAAGGTCCCCCGATAGAGTTCATCTTGGAGCTGCTGGAGATGGTTTTAAACTACAATTATTTTCGCTTTGAACTCCAGTGGTACCAACAGATCACGGGGACTTCAATGGGAGCAGCGGTAGCACCTTCTTACACGAACGCATTCATGTACATCTTTGAGAAATAAGAAATCATCTCGAAGTTCGCACAACAGATCATATACTACACACGTTTCATCGATGATATGCTTTTTGTTTTATCAGACACCATTGAAGGGGCTAGCTTACTGGTATCACACATCAATAATTTGAATTCACCTATTAAAATCACGTCTCAAATCAGTTCAGATATTGTAGACTTTCTGGATTTGCGCATTACCCGTAATGGCTGCAGGCTGAACTATACCCTCTTTCGGAAATCCACAGATCGGAATACTTTACTACACATATCCAGCTCTCATCCAATTCACCTATAGCAGTCCTTACCCTATACTCAATTTTTGAGGGTTATTCGCAATAATTCCGATACAAATCAAGCACAGATCCAACTGAAGGAGATGTGGACACGTTTCCATGAACGTGGATATTCTGACCATATACTCCAATCAGCTTTAGACCGTTGTTACCAAGATCAGGATTCGAACAACAAAACAGAACCCTCATTGGTCTTCTCTACAGCCTATACACCCAGCTCGGCCGATATTAATCAGGTACTAAGGAGAAATTGGCCAATATTGGCCAGTGATCATACCTTGCCCATAGCTTTCCGGTCTCCTCCTCTCTTCAGTCATAAACGTACGCCAAATCTACGAGATATTCTTGTTAATACAGACCCAGTTCTTTCATATTCTATCACTAGTCAACCTCAATCTGGGGGTTGCTATCGCTGTCTAGGTTGCGTCACCTGTAGCCACATGCTACCTGGAAAATTCTTCTGCCACCCTCATACTGGACGCAAGTATTCGATTAAACATCGTATCACGTGTACAACTGATCATGTGATTTATAAAATATCCATGTCCATGCGGTCTTCAGTATATAGGGAAGACGGATACCCAACTACGGGAACGCATAAGGAACCATCGGTCTTCGATCCGTCTGGCGTACCGTGATGGAGTGAGTGACCAGCCTGTTGCTAGACACTTTCTGGAGACTGGGCACCAAGTACCGATGATGAAGTTTGTTGCCATTGATCTTATTCCGGTTCCTCGAAGAGGTGGTGATTGGAGTAATCTACTCTTAAGAAAAGAGGCGTATTGGATACAAGAACTCAATACTGTGTCCCCCCATGGACTTAATGAGAGACTTAGCCTCCAACCATTTCTCCGATGATTTTTCTGTTCATTATTGTCGGATTATTGATTATACCTGTATTAACCTACTTCTTTTCACAGGGCTTAGCTAGACATTGGGTCTGGAATACTGCGCGTTTATGTCCACCTGCCAATATGCTTTCGGCTCTACTTCTTGGTGTGGACTTTTGTCTCACCCACAGGTATATACAGCCACGGTGAGTGCCTCTGTGCCTCTGCATGTGTGCTTTTGGACTCGTGCACCAGTGTTGGGTGTATGTGCTTTTTTGCCTTATGTGATTAATGTGCTTGGTTTTGAGCATATCATTAGTAATTATTAACTTTTATAGTCCTTGGCTCAATAGCATGTTTGTAGCCCACTGCTCTTTTGTCTATTTGATAACGGTGCATGGTCTTCTAAATTAGTTGTTCCACCCGAGTGTTCTATGCTGCTGTTTTCTGTGCCTTTACATCTCAGTGGATTTGTATTTA